>JAQQSE010000138.1:600000-1075682 GCA_035772565.1 Antheraea assamensis
TGATAGACTTTAAAATTTAATGACAACATTTTTTTTTGACCAAACGATTAAATAAAACTGAACCTTATTTGTTATTATTACAATAAATATTTAAATGACACATTTAAAGTGCATATTATATAGATTACTTAAGGTCTCTCCGACTAGAACCACTTATAAAGTTATAATTACAACCAATAAAATAATAAATCAATTGACTATATACAAAGATGTTATAACGCATAACAGTATGTCTTCAACTCTCTTAAACCTGGTCACGCTAAAATGTCAAAGTAACCTCGCGGGTCTCGTCGTATAAATAGCTGGTGTGCGTCAAACTGGCAATGCCTGTACAGTATGCACCGCTATTATAGTATATAAGTAAGCCGCTTATTAAGACCGACTCCCACTCGGCGGCGAAGCACGCAACCATATTAGTTTTGTGTCACATGGTGACCGCCGCGATTATATCAAATTAATTCAGTTTCAACGTTGTCAAATAGTTTTTTTTTTGTATTTTTTATTATAACCATATATTAATAATCCTACACTCATATTTGGATATTCCCAAACGTTTTCTCATGTGATTTTTTTTCCGAAAATTACACGGATATAAATTATGTGTATGGAAGTTTTGTATTATTTTAGTTTATTGAATTATGTTTGGCTATTAATAAATCTTACCATTATACATTTGACATCTGTCCGCATCCTTTGATTAATGTTATTAAATACTAACGTTTGCAAGCGACTTCACTCGCTTTAATGTAGATTTCACCTATCCTTCGGGTACCCTATGTTATTTTCTATACCGTTGATAACGCGTATACTTTTCATAATGATCAGTTGCGCAGTTAAGGCGTAAAAGCGTAAGAAACAGACTAACTCACATTCGCATTTATAGTATTAGTAAGGATTAACTGAAGAGTATAGTCGTACAGTTAAAAATTATGATATATTTTATTATTTTCTGCAGACTACAACAATTGTATATCACTCTATTATTCTTTAAGTTTTGTTTACGTTTTTACGTATGTGTTTGTTACAGCTTAGTTAAAACAGTTTTCTATATTTTTCAAATCATTGTCATGAATGATACTACTTTTGTCTTCTCACAGCGCAATATATTATGTCAAGTGTCATATATATTCTTATGATAATCGACAAAAAAAAACTATTATTTCTTAAATAGTTGTAAATTATGAAATATCTGCAATAATGAAACTAGAAATTGTAATTTTCTTCAACATTCTATTTCATACCCGCGAGTAAACAAGGACAGCGCCATGTAAACCGGCATTTATTCAATAAGTGGAATCATACGTACATTTCCAAGTATGGCTGCGTCACAGAACAGGCCCGGCTACATCGCGTACAGTTAGCTCTCCGTGATTGAATGTTTAGGTATACGGGAATTAACGGAAATTTGAGCTTTACATAAGCCTCTACTCTAAGCTATTATAGGATGGTATTTAGAATGCACAAAAGCTGCTTAAGAGTTACAAAATAATCTTTCGTTTTATTTTCACACGGTATAACCAGAATAACAATTGTCGTTTGGTTGCGTTCTGGTTGAATGAAATAAAATGTAAAATATGCATTAATTCTCCTTTTAGAAAAAATAAATAAAAATCCTATCAACACAAAAAAAAAATCATCTATGAATATAATATGCTTAGTAATCATATTTTAAAAATATTACAATACATTTGTACATTATTTTAAATCGATCCCAAATGAATCTTAAGATTTTATTTGAAAAATAGATATAAATATATGAGACATTTAAATCAATTGCTGTATTTTATTAGGTTTGATCTGTGTAACCTAATATTTATAATACTTTTGTATCAGAAATCTCGGCGGTGTGTTTTTAAAACATTGCCAAACGTTCTGTGTCCTGTCCTGTCATTTACATTACCAAAAGCGAGAGAAGACACACGTCTCTACCATTTCTTGACATTGTCATTTACAAAAAGTGTTGTAATGTCAAAAAAATTTGATGTTTCAATGTACGTCGTTTGTTCTTGTATGACATCTTAGAATACAGCTATTTATCAAACGAGTAACTGACATCAAACGGCGGTTAGTGGGACCGCCGTCACCACGCCGCATCGCGTCGTACCGTCATGCCGTGCCGTTCACCACGGAATCTAAATAAGACTCAATGCGTTGAACTGGCGTTCACGTCTTCCCTACTTCTGTTTGAAAAAAAAAGATTCTTTTTAATTCATTTTCGAGGTTAATTTTACGCTATAAATATTGTAAGACTAAAAAAAATAATAATGTGTTATTATTATTTATTGATGTGTAATTTTCTGTTTATTGAATTGGTTTAAGTAACTATAGTACAAGATTTTATGACAATATTCAGTTTTTTTTTCAGTTTTAAGCCTAATTATTTACTCTTCAGTAACAATGGTGGTACCGCTAAATTCGTTTACGAACAAATACTGGAATAAGAAAGCGATCTGGCTTTATATTATGTGTTTCAGAGCTCTCATGTTTTACTTTTTTTTTTATCAAACTATATTACTTATAAGCCTATTAGGAGTTTACATCACCGAACCATTGAATTTTAACAAATTTCTGTAAATCTTATATGTGTAATGACGTCATTGATAACCAACAACATAGAGAATTATTTGTATCTATCGTTTATGGCTTTTTCATATGCTATATAATGTCATTTATTTATTTTACTAGCTACGAATAACGGTTATAGATTCGTGTTTCTTATAGCCACAATTATACCACCACGTCCCTGTTATATCGAGAAATTACCGTGCCGTTACAGTTACATTCTTTAAGTTTGTTAGTTGATAAGCTTTCATAATCGCATTAACTGTTCTAACAATAAGATACACAGTGTAGTCACTTTGTCATACTTTTTTATACTTTATAGGTTTTAGCATTTGACTAAAATCCCATCTGATATTAAATGACGATGTGGTCTAAGGTATTAAACACGATAAACCTAGAGGGGAACTGTCTCTCAAATGCAGCCACCGGAATGCACTCGGTGCTCGGTGACAGATGTTCAACTTTATGGTAGTAGCTAGCTAGCTAGGTGAAGTTAAAAAAGCCCTACCACCATGTTATGGTCTTATCACAATGTTTTCCTTCACCGAAAGCTCAGATTTAGTTGAAAGGATTTGAACCTGCGTCGATCAACGTGGGTCTTCCAACACGAAATTAGCTAAGCCATCATCGCTACAATAAAAATAAAAAAAAAAGATAAAAACTTTATACAAAGTTGAAAGGATTTGTAAATCATGAAAAAAAACATATCTCGTTTCAAAATATTGTTGATGCTGTACTTTTTTTGCGTTTCAATCATTTTACTGGATACTTTTGCTTTGTATATAGGATTTTAATTTAAATTGATTTAGTAAATAGCAAATAATTGATATGTAGTCACTAAATATAAATATTAGATATACTATTCTATAAAATGACTGTCAGTATGTCTGAGATGGATAAACTCCAACAGTTTAGTCGATCGTTCTGTGTTTTCTCTTGGAAAGGGGGTTTTTATGCTATTCATTTTACTCTGAATTACTAGATGGAGCTAGGCGGCTTCTGTTTTTTTTATATTGTAATTTAACATACACGAGGTTGCGGGCGATTGCTAGTGTGTTGTATAAAATATTCAAGGGAAAATGGAAAAAACTGAAGTAAATAAAGATACAGTAAATTGCTTTCTTTTTTTTTTAAACAAAGTAGATGTATTTTTCAGTCTACTTATATGAAGAATGATCACCGCCACTCACCTGTCAAAATGTCAAATTTCATTTATCTGTTGTCAAATATATCGCGATACAAACTGGGTACCCAGTATCAGCTACTCGAGAAATGACGATAAGAGTAATCTTAAAGATTTTGAGTAAACGATACTATATTTTTCTTTAACAGAAGATAACATTATCTACTCTTAAGACTACAACATTTATAGATTCATATCTTTAGCCAAATCCTACCGATGACTTAAGTATGTTCTTGTTTCTACAGATTCTTGAGAATTTTGTTGTGATTACAGAGAAGTTTATGTTAAACGAAAAGTGCTACAAATCTGAATTCTTCTATATCTATAATATAGGTAAAGGTAGTTAGTTTATATATAATATTAAAAATATATAGATATTTATTTAGATTACTTCAGATAATAAAAAAATATTATTATGACAAATTTATTTAATCAAACTCTAAAGGCCCAGTTTAAGATAATGCACAGATTAAGTCGGTTAGTCTAAAAACATGATAAAAGCAGAATGATAGATAGGTATATGTATCAAACTGTATCGTGCACAAATTGATACACTTTTATAGTTCTAAACCCGTCATAGTGGCTCTTGCCAGTGGAGTAACTACCGCTGTAGAGGCCGTGTAAATGATACATTTGTAACTAGAATTTTGTAACATCTTATGAGTAACCCAACACGCTTACAAAAAATGAAACTTTATGAAACTTTGTTTACGGCGCAGTAGGTCCTATCTCACACCTAGAAAACATCCCCCATCTCACTTTACAACTTTTGTTACTGTGACCATTCATGTTCAGCTACCCCACTGACTCCAGCTGAAAATAATTCGTGATACCGAAACGTGACAAAATGAAAAACTCACTATGACTGCTTCATCATAATATGCACACGCAACTATCCCGAATGCGATGAGCCTAAGCGCATGCTACAGTAGTGGCATCACTGCAGTTGTTGTTAAACTTGATTTGTGGTGGTCGTGATCTAGCCAGTTACAATAGTACTGGTAACAAAAAAAGCACTATGAGAATCAATGCAAATAATTTATTTTTTTATTATATTTTATAGGTTAGCGTTTGACCACAATCGCACCTGATCTTAAATGATAATGTAGTCTAAGTTGATAGTCACGCTAAACCTAGATCCCAGACTGGCTCTCAAGTGCAGCTGCCAGAATACACCAACAGGTGCTTGGCGACAGATTTTCACCTTGAGGGTGGTAGCTAGCTAGGCGAACTTAGAAAAAGCACTCCCACCATGCTATGGTTTCATCACGATGTTTTCCTTCACCGAAAGCTCCGACTCAGTTGCTAGGATTTTAACCGACGCCCTTCAACGTTGTGTCCAAAGACGCTACCAATTGAGCCATCATCGCTTTGATATATGTAATATGTCAATTTAAGAAAAATCAATAGAATCTGTCATTCATGCAACAGTTGACATTCGACTCATTCTCAAGCAAACGAATTCTACACAGAGATTAATAATTATATGTGCATTCCTTAAAGCATTATTCCCATAGTATAGAATTATACATAAATCATAAAAATATATAAAATACCCATTTGAAAATTAGCATTAATCAAAGGAGTTCCTTCGGCATTGATGTCATTTAAAATATGTTTTCTCTTGTTACAGATGCGATGGGTGAGTACTGTACACATCTGCCCGAGCAACAACAGGAAGCCTCATAAATCATACGGGTCCGCCTGTAAAAAGATCATGCTACAAAAATTTCCAATCTTCATAAAACTCAAAAATAATTACGTCGAAGGGTCGTGCTGCTTTAACGCACACAATAAGTCAATCGGGCAACACTAGGAGTCCGACGGGGATTCGCCTCGCGTCATAAACTTTGATTAGGTCATTAAAGAATGTTAATTTATTAGCGTTCGAACAACTCTCATTTGCAATAAACACACAAAAATCGATCGTAAACTTTCGATTTTACCGTCCTTTTTGCTATGAAATGTCGAACCTCATTTGTGACGTTCTCGGGCGCCGAGATATACGCGTGTAATCGAAAATAAGCTCTGTGGTAATTATTAAATTTATTGTTAAAATGTGCAAAGGTTTCTTTAGAAACTGCCGTATTCATTTTTTTTTACACAATACAATAAACACTAAAGACCATATTCATATAACTACGTTATTGTGATAACTGTAACGTTTTCTACAAAAATAGAATCGATGTATTTATTCAATCTTATTATTTGGCGACAGTGTTCCTTTTATAAAATGCGCAAAACGATCTTAATATTCGCAAAAAAAAAAAAAAAACTCAAAGATCAAAAATTCGAAATTCAAATCGATTCGGCGCGAAATTCATTCGATTCATGAAATAAATTTCCAACCAGTATCATTTCGACACGGGAATACACTCGGCCGTTTTGCTATTCCATCATAAATATATTGACAGTCATCCAAAATTAATACAGTCGTCTCTTTCTGTCTGTACGACGAGGGACTGAGAGGTATGTATGTAGTGGAATTTTTCTTTGTTTTAAAATCGTGTTATCGTCTTGTCCGTCTTTCTGTTGATTTGTTCTCAGTATCGGCTCACGATATTAATTACAGGCAGAAATGAGCTTTGTTTCGTTTGTCCTGATCACTATCAGCAAGTCTCTCATTGTGGTTTTAGTGTATGTATGTATGTACAAGCATCACGTTGTGTGAGTAAAGGGGTAGACGGTTACAGTTGTTATTATTCGTATGTTGTTGTCATTGTCGTGTCGTAACGAACTGGATTAGTTATTTCAGGCTAAAATCTCAATATTGATATATGATGTTTGGGAGTGTTACTTTATTTTTATGCTGACAGAATATTAAAATAAAAAAAAAAGTATTTATTACGACACCGGTTGCTTATATACAATAATAGAAATTTACAAATAATATTTATAAAACGTCAGTGCTCTCCGAAAACTCAGTGAGTAATGCGTCGGTGAGTAATGTCAAATTTGATGTACTGGAGACGTAAACTTTTGAATCTACCCGCAGTATCACTTTTTTTATGATAGTATAACAAAGTGACAGCATTGTACCTGTTGGAAACATAATGTATAATACTTGTAGTAGTAGGGTTATAACGGCTCGTTGGTGTTTTAACAACTGGTTATACACTGGTTGATCTTAAAATCCGACATACTCAAAGAGAGTAACCGTGATGGATTTATCACAATATGCATCGTGGTAGGAATCGAGTCAGCTACAACACCTTACCACCCTACTCGATGTCAGGATATACACGATATGACAAAACACTCCACGTCACGATTCAATCCAACATAATTTAATTTTCGTGACTACCTAACTTAAAAAAAAAAAACTTTTATTTACTAATAATAAATTGATTTATAAACTACTAGATTTTCTAGTATTCATTAAGACTAGTTATATTGTGAAGAACATTGAAATGTTATCTTAAAAAAAATATATTCTCTCTTCGAAACATACAAGATAATATATATGTATTTAAGTTTTAGAAACACTTTTATGAATTCCCAAATAGTGAAATCAGAATACTTATTTTAATTGTCTTTACTCCGTTCCCTTTACAACTCGTAAAATGATTAATGGTTACATAGCGAACGTGGTGAGGTAGAGACAACATCGCCATAGACGTCTATTGTCTATGATATTTGTTAATTTAAAATTAGAACCTTTGTAACAGTCGCTTACGTAATTTAATGGACGCGCTGTGAACACGGATCGAGAAAGACTGCAAAGAGTATTTATTAACAGTTTTAAAATTTAATATTTTCGTGATTTATAAAGTGCTACGCTTAAATTGTTTTCGTCGAGAATCGAATAATAAAGGAATCAGACATTGCTTAATGTAGTGTTGAAGCGATGATGGCTCAGTCGGTAGTGTGTTCGGACCACAGCGTCGAAGGACGTAGGTTCGAATCAAAGCCCCTGATTCGGAGCTTTCGGTGAAGGAAAACATCGTGATGAAACCATAGCATGGTGGTAGGGCTTTTTCTAAGTCCGTCTGACTAGCTACTACCCTCAAGTTGAACAGTACGCCAAACACTTGTTGGTGTGTTCTGGCAGCTGCACTTGAGAGCCAGTCGCCCTCTAGGTTAAGCGTGACTTACCATCTTAGACTGCATCATGATTTAACATCAGATGAGATTGTGGTTAAAACGTTTACCTATAAAGCAAATAAAAAATAATGTAATAATGTTGTATAATTTAATACATCTCAAAGAAATCAGCTACAATCAATGTTTCACTTGTGGTGTCTCTTTGTACATAAATTACAATGATTGTTAAAATGTTAAGAAGAAAATAATAATTTTTATACGTTGTATTTACATGGACAAGCCTTTTTAAATATTATTTTCTAATGAATATATTATAAGCAAATAAATAAATACAAAACGCGAATTCATTTTAAATAAAGTTTTAAATAATTTAATTGTTTAGTTGACGTACAGGCAACGGGCACAGCGATATTTTGTTCTAAAACTACTTTAAACAAAGATTATATCTAGATCCAGCAATACTAGCTTTATGCATACAAAAAAACAAATAAATATAGATATTGCCTCGACCTTTCCCAAATAGTTTTACTATTCAGATTTCTAGATTATTTTGAAATGGTGGTAGGTCTTTTTTAACGGCCGCCTTTGAGTTTTGTACTCACAGGTTGAAACTCTGTCTTCTAGCTCTTGTAGGCGTGGTAGATAATATGATATTAGGTTCCGCGTGTTATGGCTACATTATCCATGGTCAAATACCAAATGTAATCAAAATAATGAGCAACAATAATGTTTTTTTTTTAATTTGAATGCAATTATAATAATAACTGAGTATACTCAAGCCATACGATATTTAAAAATCGCTCATTAAATAAACATGCAACTAATTGTGCGTGCAGCAAAGAGCGATCTCTGTGTAATTGTTGCAAATTGCAATCACAGATGTCAGCGTTGATAGCGGAGCCCGCTGTCAGATTGACGCACGTGATTAGTAACTGTTGCTGTCATATATCTGTTTTTATTCTAACGAGTCGGAATTAACGATTGTTAACAAATTCGCTTTGCGTTTTAATAACTTTATTATAAATGTTATGTGTACACGTTATTTATGGTGTTCAATATTTTTATAATTCATAACGTAATGTATCTGGTGGTTTAACGTTTTCAGTTTTAAAAATCTCGCGTGTGGTTTGTTTGTTACATTTAAGTTTAAGGTTTTGACAATAAACTTGCCTAATTATTAATGAGACGGTACTGTCTAAAGCGCTAAAGTTAAAGTAGCAGGCTCTCAAATATAGCTTCTAGAATATTAGATAGGTGCTTGGTAGTAAATTGTAACTTGTGGTAGACAGGACACAACCTGGGGGCATTAGCTAATACAAGAGTTTTAATATGACGTTTTGCTAGCGTTTATTGTAGGATTCGAATGCATAGCTGTTGTTGAGGTGAAGTCTTAATACACTGCAGCATACAGGGGTGAAAGTTCTCGGGTTTGAGTTGGTCTTGAAACACTTGTCATACTGAATCGTTTTAGTTGGACGCTGTGGACCAGTGTGAAAGGTGATAATGTCAAGTGTGGTGGTACATCTATGTCTCTATGTCTCCCGTTAGTGGACGTTTTTCTTATACTGAACTCATGCCTAGTAATATGTGCGGAACAAGGATTTGGACAAAAAATAAATAACGGGCTTATTTTTGTTAATTTTAGATGTTATACTTATTAATTATTGAATCGAAATGTAATAATATATGTTTAATTTGATTTGAAAAATAAACATTATTCATATAGACATCAAATTTAAAATTATAACATGTAACATTCAGGAATGTAAAAGATCCCAAACGGCTCAATTCACGCGCCACCGCCATAAATATTGTCAAACTAAACTAAAAGTGCCATTGATGAGCTAACAGACAACCCAATCCAGCGTAGATTCAAATTTCGAACGAAACGTTCAAGATGGCGACCTTCGCAAGCAGTATATCAATAGTGATTTACGCACCACAACCACGGTCGAGGTCGACGACCGGCCGAATTTCGTTCAGAAATGCACTCCACGAGTAATTTATTTGTTACCATCTATTATTTTGTAGACTTGCGAGGTCCTAAACACAGCTGACATTAATATATCATTTTACGCGACAGCGACTTTGGATGTTGGCGTCTCTGTCTAGCTTATAGGTTCTGTCGTAGAGCGAAAAGGACGGCTTGCAGGGGCAGAGTAGTTTGCGTTTTCACTTTTTATAGTAGCAATATATTTGATCAGCTGATCGCCATGACGTTTAGTGCGCGCGCCGCGGTGTGTAATGTTTTTTCATAATTTATATTACAGTTCGGTTTTTACCCGTGTTGCTCTAGGTCGCGGTTTTATTTATAATGCTGAATATTTATCTAATGGAATCGGTGGACGCGGTGCCCGATGCCCGTGGCCGGCGATAAATTTAACGATCAATGTGGTTTTTGAATATTTTGCGTATATTTATTAAATATTAAATCAAAGATGTCATCATTAATTAATATGAACTGTTTGTAACGTTGTTTTAATTATGATGCAAATTATTTTACGAGCTTCCGTTTCATTATTGCTTTTTCTGATCGTAGAATATTATTTTATGTTCGTACCATCTAGTATATTTATGGCCATGTAGTTTTAAAAATGTTACATTAATCCGTATTTTATCTACGTTTGATGAGACCACAGGAGTGGAATATCGCTTTATAATGTACTATGAGAAACAATGAATAGTTTTGTAGGTGGCAGAAAAAAGTCTCAAAAACACTTTTAAAACAAGGTTTACGATTTCAGCCTGGGATTCAAGTGAAAATTGTTAACACTTGAATACACGTGACGAAACAAATCTCCAATTCGAAGTAATTATAGAAATATCCAATCTGTAGGGATTGAATCTGGTTTCGTGAGACATGAAGACGACTGCGTAAAAGTGTGTGGCTCCGCGGTATACAGGGCGAGGCGGGAAGCGCACGTGGTACTGGTAAATATTTTTGGAAGCAATCGATTTCCGAAATCCATTCTGTTCCCTAGCGTCGAGCCGCCCTCGCGTACGATTATTGTGGACATGCCGACTCTTTCATAGTAATTATAATATATTTTAGCAAATACTGTTTTAAGAATTGAAACTTTAAGGAATTTATAAGTTACACTCAACTATTTATAAACGTCAAAATGATATATGTATATATGCATCACACAGATGATTTATCTACAAAGAAAGAAGGATTTTTTCAACTTACTTGATATTTATCATTATATTTTGATGAATTTCAACAACGCCATTGTAAATTATAATCTGTGTGTTACTCTGATGTATAACCTATGTTACCATAAGTTTCATTAGAATCCGTTAAATAGTTTCAGCGTGAATGAGTAACAAACATACTTCCTCACAAACTTTTTCGTTTCTAGAATTCTATAATAGGATTTATAACTTGGTATTACTGTACGTCTCTGTGTGTGATGTAAAATCCATAGATTCTTACGATAATAGGGTACATCAATATGCATGTATTCCAAAATATTTATTATTCGCTATGTTTATTTAAATTCATTTCCACGCTGGTTCTACTCGGGCCTGAACCTTAACTCGTCGCTGCCGGTTGTGTAAATAAAAATAATACCGTCTCAAGTCTTATCCATGTTAACCGACAAGCATTAGCGCGTATCGCACTGGCTGGCATCATTAATCTACGTGACAGTTCAAAATTTAGTTACAGAGGGTCCCGCGCACTTCCCCCCTCGCCCCGCGGCAAGCACCCCCTCCGTCCCCCGTTGCCCCTGTTCCACCCCGGCCATCGCTATGAGTGTAGCAAGTTTTTGAGGGATA
This sequence comes from Antheraea assamensis, assembly GCA_035772565.1. Taxonomy (NCBI): domain Eukaryota; kingdom Metazoa; phylum Arthropoda; class Insecta; order Lepidoptera; family Saturniidae; genus Antheraea; species Antheraea assamensis. Next base: position 611,570 of record JAQQSE010000138.1, read on the forward strand.
TATACCTAAACACCGTTCGGTTGTTAGTTTGTCAAAAGTTAGTTCATTACTGAAGTTTACAGTTTACCCGATTTTTAGTGTGCCCAGGTAGGTAGGTAACTGTGTCCACTGGGACCGTTGTTCTATCTCATGTGTCCTGTTATATTATACACGGAAAATGGCATTAGGAAAGGGTACATTTGGTACAGGAAACTGGAAATGTACGTGCCATATAACAACACAATTATTAACTAAGAAGAAGCATGAAGTCTTGTTGCTAGGTTCCAAAATAGTTTTCTTTTTTTTTTTTTTTCGAACTGACCTACACTGCCAGCCAATAAGGCCTTCACAGTTCCACCGGATTATTAAGGGGAGCGCTTAGGGCACTCACCCGATTTGTTTTAGGCGATCACCTCAAGGGCACTCGGTGCACCTCGGCTTGAGCTGTCGCCGCCGACTTTCCCGATCTGACTAAGCTAGCTAAGCTATCTATCCATTTCATACACATATATGAATTCGTGAAAAGTGCATGTGTGACCATGCATGTTTCACGAATGTATATGTGTATTTTACATCTGACTACTATGTTGTGTGACCTATTTCAGTCCGAAGGTTCCAAAATAGATGATTATTACGTATATAATCAAGGCACGTTATCGATTTTGACGTAACAGGGTATCAGAATAGCGGAAGAGTTTCACAGTCTATCGTTTTGGAAGACGCCCCGCGGCGGCTGTCACGCGCAGCCGGAGACTGCTCAAAAGCGACATTGCAACGCTAATTACTTTCCACTACCGTGTGATTATGCGAGCCTGGTTATTTAGGTAATTAATTTCATTGAAGTATCGGTGCTGGAAGAACACCACATATCCTAAAAGCGATCTATTTGACACACACACCACACAGGTTGAAAATTGGTCAATTTTTCTTACTTATCTCATTTATTCAGCGTAAAATATACAAGGGCACCAAATATCGGCGTCTATGATGACGTATTATATTATATACTAGCGACCCGCTCCGGCTTCGCACGGGTATAAAATATGTAGCCTATGTCATTCACTGAAGAAATGATTAAAATCGATCCAGTAGTTTTGATTTATTCGTTACTGCCCGTGGCCTGCACTTCTCCACTATTTAATGGATGTTATTATACATATAAACCTTCCTCTTTAATCACTCTATCTATTAAAAAGAAACCGCATCAAAATCCGTTGCGTAGTTTTAAAGATTTAAGCATATATAGGGATATAGGGACAGAGAAAGCGACTTTGTTTAATACTGTGTAGTGATATATATATATATATATATCTTGTATAGTTAATAGGAAATTCTAATGAAGGATAATTAATATATTTCTTGCTGTACATTGTAGAGCATAAATAAGTTCACCTTTCTAATACTGTGTACCTTGACCGTTCATTTTAGATTTTACAATTAAAACTTGTGATTAAGATTAATATCTAGAATATATAATTACTATGAAACAATTGATTGATAACAGATATAAATTATTAAGTACACGGTTTCATTATTACAAGATTATTGTTGGCACTGCAACTCCACTGTTAGGTTCTGTAATGAAAGTTATTAAATATTGAAAGGATTTACCAAGTAAAACTGTACAACGTGTGAAGATGTGTCACATGGTAATGATTCAAATATTTACAATACAGGCAAATATTGATAAAATGATTGCCATGCTGAGTCATTTGCTAACATTCCCATGTTAAAAGGAAACATTCAGAGAAATCTTTTGCTACCCCCCATAATGATAACATACCTCCCCAATACTCTTGCTTTCTATACACATCCATGTCCTTGAAATGACATCATGTCGAATAAACAATTTTTCCCTTGTTGAGCATTTCCTACAACGGAGAAGTAGTACGGAGAAGGAGTAGGAGCATAAATAAAAATTCTGCTTACCTTTTAATGGAAATATAAGCAAGAACGAAGACCATATGGTAATGAGAACACCATAAACTCACTGGCAGCTACATAAAAGCCGGGCCGAGACCCCCGCGTCCCACACGATTGTAATTTTTCCCAAACTCCGCATGAATAATCAAATTTTTCTATACGTTCCGCATTTATTCGAGCGTATCCCACGTGAACGCAGAGAGGACGTAAGTACAGAACAAGGGTCACCGGAATTTAGGCCATAAAATGTTAAGAGTAAAGTCGCATTTGTGGTTAGAGTTTGGACGGGTGCGGTGAAATTTATGAAAATGACAGGCCGGGCGCGCTCCTTCGGGCCCGTGACTGGCACAATTCGGTATCGAAGTGTATTTTTACAATTTTTTTATGATAGCACTGAGGTTATACTGTTGTTTAATATTGCTTCAAGGCTTGATGTACTTAAACACTTGCACGGATAATAACCATGGGCTTTTAGGGGGAGTAAACTGTTCATTTAGAAGAGTTTACAGATTCATTGGAGGAAAATAAAGTTTTATGCATTATCTGTAGTATTATAGGGATTGTCATTTTATGACTGAACATCCACAAAGACAATTAATTAAGTCGTGTCAGTATGTGACATTTAAAGAAGATTCCAGAAGAACTAGAAATTAATATAATGAGGTGTTTTATATTAAACTGACTTTTCGTATACTATTCTTATTAGATACAAATTGTTCATTAAAAAAATTAGACATCTTCGAAAAGTAATGGTTCGAAAGCTAAAATATCAGTCTAAGAGGATCTATAGAAAAATTAGCTTCGTCTGGTTTTGCATCTTTTTTCTGTGAAACAATAATGTTTGAAAGTTATTTTTAAGTAACTGTTAACGATCAACATAATGTTCAAATCCATGCAAATAAATCAGACTTTTCGATAAAGGAATACATCGTGATGAAGCCTGGTGCCAAGGGTTTCTTTTAAGTCTACCTGGTTCTCACTCTTCAGTTCACTGTTAATTTTAAAATCTGTTGCCAAACACATATAGGTGTTAACGCCACCTGCAATTGAGAACCAGTCCATCTCTAGGTATAGCGTGTTTACCATATCAGACCATATCGGCATTAAACAGCAGCTAACTTCTATAATGTTTGAATGAAGTATCGAATAGACAATTAATTTATATTATTTTGGGTTACTGACGCAGTATGGTGATAAGGAAAGTTTAGAAGTATTAAAAACACCCTTTATTATAAAAAACACCTGTTTCATTTAGAACTCGTTTACTAAACACCTTTTATTAACTTAATAGATACTTCAATAGCACCACTACTTATTTGTTATCAACCTTTTCCTCAGAACATTGTTGAACGAGAACTATATATCCCATCTTTATTGCTGACGATATTAAAATACGAATGCAATGCGATTCCGGTGACCGATAAATTGAGAGACTAAACAAATACTAAAATGACAACAGGAAGCTCACTGAAGTCCGTTTAAATCATTTGAATATCATTTTAGTTCGTAAAAATATTATAAGTCTATAATTAAGTTGTTAAAACCAATAACCTAAAAAAGAAATCATGATACAAGCCTCAGCGTTCCAATGTAAATGGAACGACGTAGGGCTTAATTTGTAGCTAAAGGAAGTTCTTACGTGACTTTAAACTGTCTTGTAGCAGTTTTTATTTTTGACTGTTAATATAGAATTTAGTTTAAAGCATTGCTCAGAAAAAAGAGACACTGTATATCGCATACGCTAAAGCTTTTAGATGTGTCAATGATTCAAATCATGAGCTCATCCAGTTTTGTTATAATTATTACGTCAGGGCTTTCCAAAAGATCTTGTCTAATTATGTTAAAGAAGGTACAAATTTTCTTAAACTTTGGAAATTAATATCAGACACAGATACCACGACAGATAACTAGAAACCATCGCGTAATTGAATTTCATGTCGCGTAACACGCTTTATCGAGTCACTGTGACGGCTAGTTACATACCTATAGACCACGCTCTTTTTCAAAGAATATTCCCTGTATACCAGCAGTAACGTCATCATATGAACAGTATTGTTATTTCGGACCTTGACCATGACACACTGCTGAGCTGACGTCACAAGATGCATAGCCAGGGACCATGATCGATGACTGCCATACTGGCAATGTCAAGGCCGCGTTTGACAGCAACCAGCGTGGCTCTGACAGCGGCTGTCAAGCGGGCGGGCCAAAAACGTAGGCTGTCAGATGTAATGGATAGCCCACCGCGCCGCCATGTTCCCCGAGGTCGATGAACTTTACCGCGGTTGCTGATATGTTTTTTAAATGAAAAGAAAACAACAAATAAAGCTTTTTGTAGGCAACGGTCGATTTAATATTCAGGATGTGTTTTAGAGTATAAAAAAAGGTTTTATACCAATTTGTATCGTTTGTAGTTTTGGGAAAGTGTACACGTTAATACTCTAAAAGCTTACAATATTTATATATCTGATTAAATATATGTATTATGTATAATTAAGTTACAGATAATGACAGAGTAAAGATAATCTAGTACATTTTCTAGAACAATAGATAAAGCTTTTAACAAAATTAACTGATTTTTTTTAAGAGATTAGCGGAAAATTAAGCGTATGTCTTAAGGTATTCTAAATCCTTAAATGTAAATGGTGTTTAAGTAATGGAATTTAAAGTATACGTTCCGTCGGTAAGCAGTATCTGCTTACGCCATAACAAGCAAAAATATCACGATTATATTAGAAACGTTTTGCTGATGGAAGAAGAACAACCAAGAATTTAGAAAAACGCCATTCAGGAAGCCTGTAATTACTCCCGCCCAACGCTGGGCGGCGCCCGCCCAAACCGTACATAGCACGAAATAAAAACCATTATCGGACGTTGAGGAACGTCTTTTACCATCTTATTGAACTTGATACTGTTGCCCAGACTTGGGAAGGTCGTAAGGGTACGTAGGGGCCGTTCGGTTTGCGACCTTGACGTGTCGGGATAAAGTCGTATTCGGGATTCGGCTTGCTCCGCTCGGGGGTGGGTTCGCACCGTTTGACGTATAACTCATCCGTACCTACAGACAGACAGATCGATATTTGTTATTAGACGCGCTGCACTTTTTAGGCGTTTCCTTGTATTATTAACCTTTTGACTATATTCTTTATATGCATTAGTTATAGGATCTGTACATTTGTACATTTGTGCAAGATTATTCATTTTCGTTCATCAGAATATAACAATTTCCAGCTATGTCTAATCTATGTATACATAGCTCAAAGTATGACATGTTAAGTTTAGAAAGATTGGTTGCTTAGTGCAGCTCTTGGAACACTTCTGTAGGTATTTGACGACAGATTTTCAGAGTCAAAGGTGGTTAGGTAGACATGCTGGCGTTAGAAAATGTTTTTGTACCATCGTATAGTTTAATCACGATGTTCTTGTAGTGTGTTGTGATGATAGCTCAGTGATTTGCGATTTCGAACATTGCATCGATAGACGCGAGTTCGAATCCTCGCGAATGAGTCCGACGCTTTGGGTGATGGAAAAGCTCGCGATAAAATTCTAAAATAGTGGTAGGGATTTTTCTAAGCTCGCCTAGCTGGCTAAGGTCCTCAGATTGAAAATCTGTCTCCAAGCACCTAAGGGTGTATATTCTGGCAGCTGCACTTGAATACGTGTTCCTTTAGGTTTAGCGTATTTACGCTCTTTGACTACATCTTTATTCAATATCAGACGGTATTTTGGTCATACGCTAAACTCTATAAACCTTAAGTAAGCGTTATAGTAAATCAGAGTTATAGTATTCGAGGAACATTATAGGATTCGAGGATACCATATCGGAACAGTGACTAAAAGCGTTATTATTTACCATCATCGCATCACATTTTTTACTATTTACGCTCAAAAATAAAATAAAAAATCGGGTAAATTAAATTAAATCAAATTACACCCGAAACGAATTAAAATTATAATAATATATATACGGATAAGATGAACAGATAACGGCTTGATCGCTTTCGATTGAATATTTATGTTTTTAACTCTCGCTTATAATGGTTAAGGAGTAACAAGTGTTGTATACACTTCCCCGTCGGCTCACATAAAGCAATTTCCTTAATGGCGGCGGCGGCGTACCGGTACACCTCTCTAACTGCCTTCGAGACTGATCGATTCTTGCAGACCGTACCTACGTAGGTATACGACTCGACTGCACGTATTTGTGGTCGCTTTAACTGCTAACTCGAAGCTATATCTCACACGAGGGCGTAAATAGAAAATTGTTGCCATTTTATCTAACGCGTTTGAACAATTCTACACCCAAATTTGTATATATAAAGTTATTATTTTATAAATTAAATCGCGAGTTTTTTTTTCTTTAATACTATTAATTGTTTCAAAGGCACGAGGGCGTATAAAATGATGAGTTCAATTTATCATCTCAAGTACCCATAATGATGTAATTCGCTTACATTACGAAATAAAAATGATGATAAAAAAAAACTCGCATTCGATTTGTTTCTTGTCAATAGCTCTACGTACGGATGAGTGTATATAGTTACTACAAGTCTTGAACGCGATACGATTTCTTACAGGGAATATATCAGAATTTATATTACTTTGGATCGACTGTCTAAGCCGATTAGGGGATGGATTTTTTAAAAAATATTCGTAATGTCCTCCTACATTCTCAATCAGGAAATCCATTGCTAAATGTAATGATGCTAGAATCACCGATTTAAGATGTTCGTTGTCTTCCATGTCGCGCTTTAAAATGCTATTAATTAGTAGCTTTCGCTCTCGTATTCGCTCGTGTAAATATAGATTTTTTAACATCGGTTAAGCTTTTTTGAGTTTATTTATCCATTACAAGGAAAAAAATCTAATATTTTCTTTTTGTAATGGTACTATAGATAACATAGACAAGAGACAGTTTATTATTTCGTTTAATTGAAACTGAAATACTAGAACGAGATTCGCTCGTAAGTGTAGCTCTCAGAATAACCTGATTTAACTTAAGCGACAGATTTTTGGACTAAAATAGTACAAAAATGTTTATCTGTATTTAAATGGCCTGACGCCGTAAAACTTTAAATTCCTACCATATAGGATAGCCTTACATATGGCGCAGAATACGACAGCGTGATGAGAAATAAATTACGAAACGCACAGCGAAGAAGAAGGAATAGTAGTTTTTACGAGGAACGTTTAGACAAAACAAGGTAAAAGGGCGAAAACGTGTAGGAGGCAAAAACATAGGTACACGAGAGGACAGACAAGCGAGGCCGGTACCAAGAGAACATAAAACACGGGGAGCCTCCGCATGAACAGAAAAACGAGTGATTTATCGTGTGAAGAGGGACATCTTCGGCCCGCTTTGTGTTTCGGATGCAGGTACTATGTGGCAGGTGCTTGTCGGGGTCGCCACGCTGTTAGATCATTCTGGATAAGTCTACTGTATATTAGCCTTAGAAAGTGTATAGTATCAGAATCATAAACACCGTGTTATTTTTACCATACGTACTGACCCTGAGTAGACTAGTCTGCTTGCATGAAAATTAATGCAGCGATTTCTTGAAATCATTTGTAAAAATAAAAAATAGTATAATCGAAATGTCTTCTATTTTTATTCAGCATCAATTAAAAAATACCGTAATATTTAAAGTCTTGATTTGCGTAGGTTTTGTCTATCTATTGTTTATAGAATGATGTTAATGTTGCTATAAATTATGGCGACGCGATTAGATTTAATCTAAGAAATGAATGCTTTGATAATAATAACGACAACATGGAAATTTAATCGTTATAGGAATACCAAAATGAAGAACAGAACGTTTGTAATAATCAAAATAACGGCTTAAAATTCTATGCTCCAGTTAATTGTAGGTGATTACAACAATTACTAATAAAAATATCATGTTTGAGATATATTTAATAATAGTATATAATTTTGAACCAATAGGTGCAGCGAGAATCGAATTAGTACTGAATGTATCTAATAACAACTTATATTAAATATCGGGTAAAAGATAAAGTTCAGTTGTAGTATAACCGTTGAGATAAATTTAGATATTTGTAAAACAAATCCGGATAACTATTATGCGTCATACCAAAGTGACTAGCATTTTTTTTTAACACGTACCGTTTGTTTATTTTAACTAATTGCGTTAGGTGTGGTACCCGGAACCACATATGAGTGATCGTTCAGCGTAATGAATTATACAAACTAACATAAATCGCTTTAATTTTCTATTTTTGACAATTATTGACAATTAATTTGAAAATGTATTATTTTTCTCTATGGTATTGCGTAGTCACCCTACATTTACAGTGATATGCGTATCGCGGCGCGGATTATTTATATCTTTATAGTTTTTCGAACCGATGGTCCCGTGATCTATAGATACGGCTGAGGAATAATTTTTACCTTTTCTCAAAATCAGCTGTCTCGTGGTCGGGCGTTATCTTGTACACGTTATCAATATGTAGCAGATCGGTGTTTGTTGTCTGATTCCTACATTCCATAACGATATCATGGGATATTTTTTCATGTCCAACTAGATAGCGACCTACATATATAAATAGCCCTTACTAGCCCATCTAGTATTCAGGTACAGTGCCGTTATTTTATCTTAGTACAATGAACAAAGTAATAATAAAACAAAAAAATCTCGCGGTACAGGTTAATATAAATTTTAAATAAAAAATACTTTGAAACAACAATAGTAACACACATATAACGCGATGATAACCCCCCACTCGAACGCATAACGTTTTCGAGTATCAGAAGTTGCTTATCCCCCGAAAACAACATAATAACTACAAAGAAATCAACCATCCAATAAGAACTCTTTCCCGTAATATTCGAGAAACTCGAGCCGTCCCTCTTGCAACTATAGGAACTCGTAACCGATTATTATATTCCAATTACAATTAAAAACAAACTAAAAACAATGGGCCCGTTTCGCGCTAAAACCGGTAATTAACATTCATAATTCTCTTTTTGAACCGAGCATTAAAACAATCGGTTCTCGTGTCGTTCTCGATTCTGATTCTATCTCTTCCGAACGTATAGCAATAATTGTTAGAATCAAACAGTTCGGATTCACGTCGGCCATTATTATGTAACAATTATTCCGATTTTAATTATATACACGTGGGTTTATAAATGTTACCAATTTGATTTAAATTCCGTCTGTTGTTCTTTGTTGGGTATAAGTTACTTTATAGTTTGTTAAACACCAAGTGTTCTGGAAGCATAAGTCGATTACCTGTTAGGTATAGCATGTGACCTTAGAAAACGTAGGTCCAATTTCTGCTAGCGATTTTTTTATTTCGTTTATACATATACAATAATAGCTAGATAAATATCTACAACACATCGGAAGTCATGGAAATGAAGATCTACAAGCATCTCAGCAGCAGCATATATGCTGACTAGTCTTGGAACATAAATACACAAAAGAGCATTGCTGTGACGAGTGATTGCGATCCAGATCAGGTGAAGTTGATATACCACTGCATTTAATTACTGTATATAGAGTGGCTGATTGCGAAACACGACCAAACTAATCGTGCTACTATAACGGCTGTTACACTTGGTTATTGGTAGAATACAAAATAATGGAGAAAACCATCAAAAGAGACTGGCTACAGATTTTGACGTGCCTCTTTTATGTCGGATGGTGTTGCTCTCGTACTGTACATTGCCATAGGATCTTACACAGATCTGTTATAATCAGAACAATTATGAATAAAGATATCATCGCTTGTCATTTTAACCAATTCGTTTTCACTGGTCTAGTTCTCTATGAAAGCGGCGAATGGGACTACGCGTCATAGTCTCATTTTCATCTAGCGTCTTGCAGCCGCGCGCGACACACGCGTATCTCTAACGTAACGGGCATATTTAGACAATTTCCACAACAAATCCCCCGGCAGGGTCTCGCCCTCATATAAATATTACATCTCCGCGCCACCTCAGCGTCGGCCCCCGGTTCAGAAATTCGCCAGGTTATTACAATTTTTCGCGTTATGAATATCGTCGCGGGCCCGCCTTAATGCCCCTCGCGCCTGGGGAGTCACACCTCAGCAATTTTACTTTAATTCTTATTTAGAGTGCCGCCTTATTTCGCTTACAAGATTTTTAGTATTTGTTTATGGAGGCGAAGACGCCGCGATGGGGTAATTTTCGAGTTTCAACGATGCTATTTTGAATTTTTTTAGACGATGAACAAAACGCAAATTGACTATAAAGGTACCAGGGTAACGGCGGGATGAGACAGTTACTTACAGAGGTCAAGGGCTTTTTTATTTTTTTTTGAAATCGAACGTTCGGTTCGAGTCGCGCCGCTCGGCGTCATTGCTCTGCTATCAATCATACATGCGCCATTGCGCCGCGCGCTCTTTTGTTCGAATTACGCATTTCGAAAAAGGAACATAACGCGTGAGCAAAATTACTGGTGGTTGAGTTCTTTTTGAAATTCGTATTCGGTATTCGCCTCCCGCGGTGTTGCCCGGTTCGAACTAATGGCGTCTGCCTTATAAAGAAAAATATTATTCAATTAGATTATTTTAAATATAACAAAACTTTCAAGCGCTCTCTTCACGTAATAAGGAATTAAGTATTCGAAATAACTTCGGATATTGCAAAAGAAATGTAAGTACATAATAATTCGTCCATCTCAAACTTATATCGTGGGAGCGAGGTGTGAAGAAAATGTAATAATACAGTGTGACATCGTTAAAAAAGTAACGAAATTGCTAATGGTGTATGATATTGCCTCCCCTCATTTTTGGGGTAAGAAAAGACTAGGGGTGGTAACACCTTCGCTCTCCCAGGAGGTGTTTTTTTCATCGAATATTTTTTCTTTTTTTTCTGATGTTTTTTTTTGCGTAATGACGCTAAGGTCCTGGGAGAGTTAGACGAATCCATTAGATAGGCGGGAAGAGCTTAATGTAACTGTTTTTTTCTACTTCTCGAATCGAAATCGGTTGAAAAAAATTGTCGCATATGTCGTCCATGAGAACGTCAGTATTAATTGTAACTGCTTTCGTTCGAATAAATGTAGTATGAGAGGGTCAAGTGTTATTATTTCTTAATGTATTTTTACAAAACAACGTTTTCTTTTATGAATAAAAATGTTTACTTTCTCATGAGTGACAAGATTATCTCGTACAGTGACTGAAAAAATTAGAGAATTAGTATGTCTTATTCCGATATCAGCCACTGTATCCACCGATGAATTCTAGATCTCTCAGTGGTCAGCGTCGTTTTTGTTTTGCACTGTCCTCTCCGTCGAGGTACAGTGTAGTCACTTTACCATGCTACAGTTAAAAAACGAATTTGCGTTTAATCACAACCACACAGTACCACCAGCACTCCATTTTTTTTTTCGAACTGACCTACTGACCTACACTGTTGGCTTCGTATGGCCTCTACAGTTCCACCGGACTACATTATTATATATTTTAGCGTTAAATCACAATATCACTCAATGTTAAATGGCAATGTGGTCCAAGATGGTAAGCACTTTAAACCTGGAGACGCTGACTCTCATGGGAAGCTGCCGGAACACTCCCATAGATGTTTGGCGATAGATTTTCATGTTGAGAGCATTCTCATGTTCATGGCTAATCAGGTGGACTTAGAAACAGCTTTACCACCATGCTATGGCTTCATCACGATGCTTCCATTCACTGAAAGTTCCGGCTCGTTTGCAAAATTTCAAACATACGTCATAACATACTAACTCAGTGGTTAGTAGCTTTAAGCGCAATTGGAACAGCAGTACTATGCATAATTATAATTTCCTATTTGTTTCCTTTGCGATTCCACTTTTTCGGGTGTCCATATACTGTAATAAAAATATTGCTTTCTCTCTTTCTGATACTTTATCGAGGATACGGTTTTGAATCGATAATATTGCTTGACAACGATGAGAATCATTCAATATATCTAATGGTTCTGCTTATTTCCAGGCAAATGGTGTCCGTCACGGCGCGAATGGTCCTCCCCGCCCGACGTAGCGCGGCGAGTGTACTCGTCCGTGTTCCTAGGCAGCCCCGGTGAGTACCCAGGTAATGTACCGACCGTGAACAACCAAGTCAAACCTATTTATGCTATAACTAACACTTATTCAGTAATATCATCGGTAACTAATTATTATGATGCATTCTAATCGAGTCTTAGGGAATACCTTCCAGACAATTGCTTTATTAACGCTGGCTTAATCTTATAGGATACATCAAAGGAATGTACTACAAAATTGTATATCTTTAGAAGGACTACAGAAAATTTCATGATAGCGTATGTCTTTATCCTAAGGTTTACCTAGTACTCATTTTTATCTTTTGAATTTATTATAAAGTAATAGATTACCTAAGAAGCTATATTTACTAGTACACCATTAATATTGTATTACACTTAGTATAGATTAAAAGTGCACATTAAAGCATATCATTGCCTCTGTTTTTTTTTTAATTTTGTAAACAATGGCGCCTTAAATTATTTTCGTGTAACCGTAAAAGTTTATGCAGCAGCGCCGATGTTAGCTGTCAATCGAAGATATTTACCAACTTCATGTAACACATAATTGTATTCTTATTCTTAGGTATAAGCTATATTACTGTAAAGTTTAATCAAAATCCATTCAGTAGTTTTTGCGTTATGGAGTATCAAACATTCACGCTTATAATATTGTTACAAAAGCCTCTCTCTGTGTGTTTTTAACAGAGTATATCAGTGAGTCATGTCATTTTGAGTCATTTTGAGATGGGCAACGAAACTGTTACCCCAAACACGCTTTCAACACATTTCAGTTCACAGTTAAATTCTAGATTACGTTACATTAATAAGAACTTCATAAAACTTAGGTATAAAATTTCTTCCTCGAATCTACTCGGTAATGTCATTGACACGGAAAAATTTGCTTAGAAATGTTTCTACTCCGTTGATTCGCAAACATGCTTACGAAATAATTTATATCTGAGATTAAACTACAATTAAAATGTGTTGGTGTAAATTAAGCAATAAAAACTAATAGGTAAATAAATCTACATACAACACAAGATTGCTGTTTACGGTCTGAGATATATGCTCTTTTGAACATAATTATAACAGTAGTATGTTTTTTTTTTTTAATCTGGACGGTAATGTAATCATTCGCATACAGTTTTCTATTGTTCTTTTAAAGTATATTGTAATTTACAGTGTCTTATATTTGGAGTAGTAAACGACCGCGACATCATTCGAGTTAATTTTTTTTTATATCATAGGGGGCAAACGAACATGTGGGTCACCTGATGGTAAGTGATCACCGCCGTCCATAGACACTAGCAACACCAGGGGAGTCGCAAGTGCGTTGCCGGCCTTTTAATATATGTGGGCCTCCGGCGCTCTCACTGTCCGAACAAACGCAACAGTGCAAGCACTGTTACTTCACGTCGGCTTTCTGTGAGAGGGTAGTACTACCCCGGGCGAGCCGACCCATTCATGCTGAAACCAATAATAGCTTCAGCGTAGCTCTACCACCTACAAGTTAGTCGTCCATCGTCGCATTTAGAAATTTTTTTTATAGGTAAAATGATTCGAAATACAAATAATCATTTTCCAGCGATAAATACCTACTCGTCTGATCATTCAATCATAAACCAACAATAGACCGACGACACGAACAAACTTGTCGACATATCGAACACTTCATTCGATAGTGATTAGTGACGTAATAAGTTGTGACGTTATGTGATATGTGTTGCCAGTGCAAAAAAGTAATACATACTTATAGATTACTTGTATATTCCATATAAATATTATAAATGAGAAAGTGAGTTTGTTGATTTGTTACGCTTCCACGTCTTAATTACTCAACCATTTGTTATGAAATTTTACAAACACGTTGTCAGGGGTACAGAAGAGGACATAGGGTATATTTTATCCTGAAGAAATGTACTCTTCCCGAGAGATAGATCAAATCTATATTACCGAGATAAAAGTTAGGGAACGATAAAAAAATTATTAAAGAATAACGATAACTGAGTGGCAGAATATTCGAGAAACCTGTCCATGGATGTTGTTAGTTCGACTCCTACATTAACCCTGAGCTTTTGACGAAGGAAAATGCAATAAAACTATAGTATAGTGATAAGATATTTTCTAGAATACGTTTGGCTAGCTACCACCTTCTATTTAAAAATCTGCCACCAAGTGTTCATAAGTATGCTCTAGCAATGTTATTGAAAGATTTTCTAATGTTTAACATGTTGCCATCTTAGATCACTTCGTCACATAATATAAGGTGAGATAGACAAAAGAAACAGCTATGGATTTTATATAACACTATATTTAAACTAATCATTCGCTTAATAACTTCGAATTATATACTAAACACAATGATTGAGATATTGCCTATTACACATATATTACAAAAAAAAAACATTATAATTTATATTGTGTAACTCTAGCACGGTGGTAATGTAGAAATAATTTTTCCTTGTCCTTTCCGTAGATATCAATCTTCGCCATTTTTTCAAGTAAATATTTAATCTATAGATATAGCTGCCTTTATCAATATACAAAACGTGTGTCTTAGTTCTCTACAATATATTGTTTTATCTTTATCAAAACTTTCACTCGTAATATATAACTACCAATATACGATGATACGGTGTCACTACGTTGGCAACACTGTTAAGAATATCGGCCGGTGGAGGCGCGCGCGCATACACAATGACAGCCCATCGATCATTCGTGTTATCGCGCGTTCGATCTGTGTCATCTCAGTGTTGCAAGGTCACAGCATAGAATACCAAATGTAGATAGTACATTCGACATTTCAACACGGTGGAACAATTTAAAAATATCCCTGTAGCACTATAATTGGCAATTTTAAGACACATCCTTAGCGATAACAAATAATGTGCAGTTGTATTAAGTGAGATTTTGAACAAACGCCGACCTGTCTTTTAATTGTATTTTTTACAACCAATCTTCTATATTATTACTGCCATTGTCGAGTAGGTAATAATAATCATAGTATCTGTGTAATCAACAAGATGGTGGCTCCCTTGTTAGAACTTTCATGGGAGATTTGGAGTATTTCAGATGTCATGCTCCGTCCTATAATTTTCTATACATTACCCAATAATCGAACTATATTAAGAAAAAAGCCACCAATATCACTAAATATAGAGTCAAATACGCACAGGATTATGAATAAAATATAAAAGCCACCACACGACTGATTAAGATCCCGCCAAAATCTCTGAATGAAGTCCGGTGACGTCATTAAAATAGAAATGACGCCAAATTGTATACTTTTGGTAAAAACAATTGCATAACTTACTGCGACTCTATCAATACTTTGCAACAATAGAGCTGTTCTCCCTGAACTGTGGTGGTAACCGTTAGGGAAATGTACACAGTTGTAATTTTCTCCAACGTCATAGTTAGTTGAAAAACATTTCACGTATCCATCATCACGGCTTCGCGGGGTAAACGGTAAACAGCGTATCGTTTCCGGCTTATAATTAACTATATAGGTACATGATTATCAGATAGCAACATAACAACAACCTAGAACTCAGGTTTTTAGATAAAACTAATCTACACGTCAAGATTTTTGATTTCACCATTTTTGTATTCATCGAGATTTCATAAACAAAAAAAAAAAAAACACTTTATTCGGTTTGGTTTCTGAGAAGGTCAAAACTTTACCGACGATTCGGAAAACAACCAAGTCATCAAGAAGGACCGGCAAGAAATTTGGAATTTTTGTTTACTACAACTATACTAGTCATGTTTGTCACAGTCGTTTTTATCAAATATACTGGATGTTATGTGGTTTCCAAATGTTACATAATTATTACATTGTTCACGTTAAAATCCACCCCAGAACTTGGTGCTTGAATTTACTATTCAGCAAAGCGGTAATGTGCCTTAGGGCTTATTGCTGAACCTAAAATGATTACTTAAAAAACTTTTACTAACTTTACTGAGCCTAAAATAATCTCCCGTTTACTTCATTTCCTTCTCCGTCTCTTACCAGTGCCTAGCGTTATGTTCAATAAATAATCAGAAATTAAGCTTGTCAGTTTTTATACAAATCGAATCTTTGATATGAGTAGTTTTAGCAATAAACCTCAACTGTTAGACTATAAAAACTGAGAATGTTATGGATAATATCAACTAAATATAATAGGTTGTAAGTGGTCCGTAAGGGCTCCCTTACCTTTAAGTCAACCTGCTTCCCCCGTTTTTAGACCAACAAAACGTAACGTATTTTTTTATGAACCATCATCGTCACCATCTTTTTACCCTTATCCACCTAAATGGAGTTGGCACAACATGTCTGTCTTCCTTTTCTAATCTCCCCAGTTAGATCTCATCTAAGTATTCACACCTATATTATTATACACGCATAATTCTTTTTGTTTTCGAACTAACTACGCTGTTGACCTGGCAAAGCCTCTACAGTTTCATCGGACTACACGCATCATTCTTCACACAACCCATCCATATTTTTTTCGGTTTTCCTCTAATCCTATATCCATCCACCTTCATACTCAAAACTTTTCTAGTTACATGACTTTTATCTCTCTTCATAACATTTCCGTACCACGCTAACCTATTACTTCTCAACTTCTCTGTCGCTGGTGTAATTTTCAAACTTTCTCTGATATACTTATTCTTAATCTTATCTATTCTGGTTATAACAAACACCCATCTTGACATTCGCATCTCTATCACTTGTAATCTTTTCTCATCCATCTCTTTCGTAGTCCTCCACTCAGAACTATGTAACATGATTGGTCTTATAATGGTCATATGTCTCATCTATATATTTCTTGAAAATATAAATAAATAATAATTATAAATCAGACCCGATCCCTTGGGCTTTTGATATTATTATATTGTAAATGATTTAGCCAAAATACACTTATTAAATACAAATTGGATTTTATACTTAAAACGGTCAAGTTTAGCAATTTATCTTAGGTTTTTACGGTGGACCCTAGATAGTTTTTTATTAATTTATATTCATAGATTGCGTCCTCTAGACTTTGGACCGAAGTGTGCCACGCTCCTTGCACCAACGAGTTATGACGATCCTACAGGTGCATAAGATAATTTCCAAATATGAGCATATGTTTCGTTTTCCCTACATCGACGTTCAGGAACAAAGAGTGACAGTAAAGAAAATGAAACGGTTCGTTATATTTATTATGGTTATTAAAAAATTTAGTTTATATCACGACGTTAGTAATTAAGCACGTGGTCGCGCTTGCAACACCAGAAACTTGAGGAGCGCGTGCGGGATCCTTTAAAAAAAACCTATGCTAAAAATGGTAGAAAAACAGATGATGATTAGATATGAAGTGGATATATAACCTGTTTTTTAATGTATTTTTTATGTTATTTCATTTATTAATGAGGTTTTAACTATTTTAAATGGCAATTAAAAATATAAAACCAACAATGAAATTTATAAGTATAATTATAAGAATTTCCACGCATAAAACTTTCAACAAATCACTTGACTCGTGAAATTCCAGTGTTCCAGTAGACAAGGATTTATGATAGTTTCCAAAATGTTATGATTTCATTTTTTTTTTGACTAACGTTCTTAAATTATTCATATCTGTTAACCCTCTGCGATTACGTCCGCGTTACATTGCTGTATTATATTTAATAACAATAGGTTTAAAAGACTTAGCGCCACCTATTGGCGAATTATATTAAAAAGCATATAAAGCTTCTCCATGAAAAAAAAAGTGTTCCGCCATTCGAGGTGTTTTTGTTGGTAGGTGTTTCGTTCATTTTTATACAATATCTGTTTAGATATGCCATTTGAAATAAAAATATATAATTAATTTTGATTTAAATAACGAAGAATAAAAACAAAAATATGTATAAAAACAAAAGTATATATTTATATTAATACTATGCATTTTAAATAAGAAAACAAATTTAAGTAAATCTACAGATTATATACAGTTAGTGCCAGCTTTAATTTACACTTGATGCTTCAAGTCTTGCTCGCGATATCGGAACGGAATGTCAAATAAATTAAAAAAGGATTAGATATGTATGCACCTATATCACGCGATTTCTTAACGAAGTGTTGCATTTAAAAATATTAAAAGCTTGTTTAACACGTTTTAAAACGTATACAGTTAGGAGAAATTTTAATATTTAAATTAATAACAATTATTATATGATTTTTTCGGTGTCTACAAATATGCATAATCGTCATAATGTTTTAAAAGTAGGCAATTGGGGTGTGCATTGAGGATAAGCATACATTTTAAATTGCACATTAATAAATATCTGATAATCAATGTACCATTTTGTTTCTATAATAATTTATTACGGCCACTGAACTCAAGTTCTTTAAGCCCTAGTTTTGTATTTACCAATTTTCTAACCTATAAGCAACATTTCCGTAAGATGGTCGCTTCCTACTTAGAACTCTTCAACGTCTCTTTGAAACAAGTGGCAATGCATGATATTTAAAAAACCTTTTTTAAATAATTTAGTTTGTGCACCATAACCAAACTATATTACGTAAAATTTGATATGTACATAATGTTGTATCAAAAAACGTAAATTTGTGAATTGAAGTAAAAATCAACAGATGACAGGTTAAGATCCCGCCAAAAGCACCAACAATCTCCAAGTGTCATAGTGTTGCCTGAAAAAGTAATTTCATCTTAAAAAAAGACTTATTAATTGAAAAAAAAACTAATATCCGCTGTATAAAACAATGTGACACAAACAGTCCGTGATTAATTGACATTATCTAATAATTCCCATAATCACCTCCCAATAAACAAAGTATTCATATTTGTATTGTATACACTGCCATCTATCGAACAGCGTGTACTATTAAATGTATACAATATTATCATCATGTGAAATTCAACTGTAATATTAAGAGATAAGTCACAAATACGATAATAATAATATACGTTTACAACTTTCCTCCACGTGGTGACCCCGCGCTATCTGTTTCATTTGCACTCGTAAATTCGAATTCGTTTATCTCTGTCTTAAGTGTTCGCTCTGTTATTGTTCGTTTTCATTATAGTACGTCATTTTTAGATTGTTTGGTTTAGCATTCTGACGATTCATGGAACGTATTATTTCAACGCAGTTGTTTTTTTGTCTTAATAACTAAAAGTAGTATTTTAAATGGCTCATTTACGTAAAATAGGTTTTAAAATATTTTCTCGCAATGTTATGGAGTCCTACAATAATTTCAATAAAAGTTTTAAATAAATTACAGTTATTATGGTTGCTCTATAATATTTCAAATTCGTAAATTATAAACTTTGTCGACTAACAGATAACAATGGAACTAAATCTATAGGACTGCAACAAAAAGTGTGTCAGAAAGAGAAGTTGAAAGTTTATCAGTATCGTCTTCGCTGAGAAAGGAATCGACGATCGAGAGAGCGCGCGTGATGGCTTCTTTACGACGTGCGATAGAGATAAAATAATTCCTTATGTTGCTGTTCTTAAGTCGTTCGTTGTTTTCGATATAGCATTTTATGTCGTTCATTTAAGGTCGTTGTTTCAGTGTTTTGATTAGGTATCGATAATCATACCCGGACGTAACGGAATGTTATAACTTTATTATTAACGTTTTGTATTAGCATCTGTCTTACTAGTCAAAATAAGGTTGGTTTTTGCTTGTGTAAAAATGAGATGATAGTATGTTGGGTTTATATTATTGGTTGCTATGGTTACGGCTCGCGTTGGAATGCCTCGTCAGGCGAACAGGCAGAGCAGAATCAGCGCTCACTCTAGCGATGTTTTTACCTAAATTTGGAACAAAAACAATGCTCTTACTTACCGATAATGAGTTATTGATGTGTGCGTTGCTGTAGCACAACCGGTTTAGGGTTGTGTGGGCCACTGGTGACATGTCTTCTTACAGAAATCATTTGGTTGAGTTTTATAATGAAACAAACGAAACTGAATATAGTAATATGATATTCTGATAGTCGCGAAAGTCCATTAAAACATTTTATTAATACAATATCTTCTTTAATTACAAATAAAAAGACTTTACGGAGCTATAAATCTTATTACGTGTACAGTAGATAGTGCATTTAGTGAGTACCTACAAACAAATATCACTATGCGAAATGTAATTCTGACGAAATCGTTTTTAAGTAGAGGCCTACTTTCATACAGTTTTTAATTAAAAAGCGTTCCAATCTTAAATATGAAAAACGAACATAATTATGATTATTCTAATTTAAAATTCACGTTTAAATTAGTTGGACCAGGACGGTTGTCGGGCGATAAGCGAGAGCGAGCGGGAGAGCATTAAATTGCTCAATTTGTGCCTCGACCCCATAAGGTGCCTTGGAGTTCCTTTTTCAAAAAATCCAATAAGATCGATCGCTGGCCATGTCCGCAAATTAGAGCGGGAATCGGTTGTTCGTTAGCGGCGGGCGCGCTACGAAACGGCGCATGCGCCCGTCGGACACGTCGCTATATGAGTTTCTATCCCGACATGATTCGCGCCAGTGTTCGCGAGCGGTTTTAAACGCAATCTATGTTTCAGAGGACGCAAAGCTCGCCGCCGGAGACCGATGAGATGTATTTTAGCATTACTAGTGCTCTCAGAGAACGCATTTAGATAAAACCTTTCAAACACGAACTCAGAGATGTCCTTAGTCTGGGTGATTGGAGTACCTACTATGTAGTACTTAGAAATACTCGTGTATTTCTCGAGTATGTGTTACACAGTTATGATGGTCGACCAGATTTTACACTTCGATAAAGCGACTTTCTATTTTTCGTTTCGTCGCTTATTCTTGTTATAATTCTTTTTAAGGAGTCATGGACAAATATGAATTGATGGACAACAGAAAAATGAGGAAGCTTAGACCTTGCAGTGTCAGACCTAGCAAGTGCACATACTATCTGTGATTATGGTCGCTTACTTGCGACTTCTTTTGCTTTGACTACAGCAAGACCTTGGAATTCACTTCCAAGCAATATTCAGTCAGCACTTTCTCGATATTTTTCAATCATATAGGTACAACGTGTATATATATCTCTTTCGTGCACTTCTGTTAGTGTTACAGAGAATGTATTTTAGAATTTAAATTCTTCAATAAATGAAAATACTGGATTATCGTGACTCAGAATTATACCTAATTAAAAAAAAAACGATTGTTGGTGTATAAAAATTATCAGTATTATTATTTATCCTATTCTTGGAGATACCCGAATATGAGAGACTGTGTTGCATCTCTAGTAGGAATGTAAAGTTCCCTGTGAGGCGATGATACTGTGGCTCTTGCGAGGTCATCCGAGGCTTCATTACGTACAATAACCGGCCGGGGTCCGTACATTATTATGATCGCAGAACGGCGACCGTTAACTCAAGCGTATCGATTCCCGAGCGGACGGTGTTCGTAATCGATACGGCGAGATGAGACGCTGCGAATTTCTCGGGGCGACCAGTTTTTCTCGTCTTCAAATTACACACGGCTCTTAAACGGTTTAAAGTAAAAGCTGGGGCTTAATAAGTGACGTAATACTGCGGTGTTATTTACAGTTGATTCTTTTCTTATTATTATTAGGTAGTTATTAACTCGATAATAATATTGGTAGGAATTTTAGTTAGTGTCCTTGTCATTTATTATTACTAGGATTGTAGTGGGGGGAGGTGAGGGGGGCAATAAGGAGCCTGTTTGTTAAGAACAATATTTTCAAAAGACTGACTTAGTGGCGCAATTGTCGAAGATTCCTATTATTGGTCCGAGAAGTTGTGGATTCGATTCCCGCACATAATCGTCTTTTGTACGATGAGTATAATTGTCAATTCTATGTTTACGTGTTAAATGTATATGTGTATATATTGTATCTATGTATGTATGTATATTACGTGTTTAATTATTGCAATACAAGCTATGCTTAGTTCAGAATTAAATGGTTATGTGCGAAGTTGCGTCCTTATTTTTTTTACTCTATCAAATTTGTATTTTATATACCTATAAGCTTTTGCTCGCGACTTTGCTCGGTTTAAAGTATATTTGACTTATTCCTCAGGAACAGAAGATACATTTTTCTGCACAATAGATAGATAGACCTTACGACCTTTTTTGTACCACTGAAATTGTTAATGGAAAATCCATGGTGTTCGATTGAGTAACTAAGGTATTAAAGTGTAACAAACAGACCAACAAACTCATATTCTTATCTACAATATTAGTTAGTAAGTTAGGATGAATGATTTTACTCTCCCTATTAAGTTATTTTCAACGGCATAAAGAGATCCTTATGCATTGAGGCTTAAAGAATATTAGAGGTTTTTTTATGTAAGTACTTTAGTTTTCTATTTTTGGACGAAATAAAATATTAATTAGTTGGATTCTGAATATGGAACTAACAGATATAATCACCCTTTCACCCTTTTATCTATTCCGCAAGATGTAAGCGATAGCAGAAAGAAATAAATATCGACATCAGAATGGCGAATTCAGATTATATGTCAGCCATAACAAAACTGGCGCCAGTATTATCTATGTATTTAATAGGTACATAGGTGGGTAATACCAAATTCTTGCTGCGAGCAACTCTTCCAAGGAGTAATTGTGTAGTTTTATGAAACCACGATGCAAGTGAAATGTTTTTTCGGATCGTAGGCATTTAACTGAAAAAAATCTGAAAATTATTCGATTTAGGGTATTAAAATCGAGTTTTTCATCTTTATAAAAACGGAGCACAATATTTATTTAAATCATTTTCAATCGAATCATGGGCACCGCCATATTGGCCTTTATTGCTCTGCCGAACGCCTTTCACTTTACCACTGCTCCGCGGTCGGCTGTAATGCGACATGCGATAGATGGACGAAAGAAGTTGATGTGATGTAAAAAAAAGATGCACTTTTAAAAATTTACATATATGTTTCATTTGGTGATTCGCGTCCGCTTCGTTTGGCATTAGAGAAAGCTAAAGTGTCCGAATCTCGGCTTCGGCTGTTATCTTAAAAACCCTCAAAGGAATTGTATTATCTTTATATAAATATATAGAGAGACTTCGGACGAATGGTGTTAGTGTTATTTTTTTAACGCGAAATATCATTAATTTCCCGACTTTTACGTCTCCATACGATCATAGAACTCATCTCAATTATACAACATAATCTAGTGTCGAGATGAAGTACAAGGTGACTCAGTAAGCGTTGACATTGTGGAAGTTCGGCGAGATGGCCGCGCGCGCTCGTAAAACCCGACGCGTCATAAAACGAAACAATGTTAATAATGACTTACCGTTTAGTAGATATTCCTTATGGTTTGTTTACGTCGAGATCGCTTTATTCAAACGCGTTGAATTAATTTATTCAATCACCGTTTCGGGTGTTGGTTAATTTTTTTTTTTTGAAAACATGTTTAATTTAGTATTAGATTGTTCAAAGAATTTCAATTTTATTGTCTACCTATCTGATATCTAGTTACCTAGCACGAATATTACTTATTTTATGTGAACCCTCTCTGGTTTGTCTTTCTTCATTGAGTCATTACTTTTTATCACCCCGTAGGTAAATGTTTTACCTCTTTTAAATTACCTAAGTTTATTATTACTGCTTAGTGTCTATATAAAAGCGTTATGATATCTATGTAGCCTAGGTAATACTTTTAAATTTCTCTATATACCTACTAGCAGAAATTTCGTTAAAATCTGTTCAGTAAGTAAGCGGTCATTAGCTTCTTAGAAGCACTAGTTATGACAGTTTTAAAATATTGTCCTCCATACTGTAGCTTTATATCAGAATTATAAAAATATACCTGTGTGTATTTGTGTTGAATGCCCAAGGGAAATAATAAAAAATAGTCATTCCAGTCAGTATGTCATAAACTTGAGGAGGTTTCGCCTGATCTCTACTAGTAACTTATTAAAGGTCCCAAGAAAAATAGGCAATTTTACATGTATTTTAACTCGGGTGAATATGATTTATGAATTTCTCCGATTTCGTCTCAGTGTCTAAGGGTAAAGTCCCGCGCGGAGTGCACCGCGGGCACACCCCACCCACGTCTTCATTAAAAACCTTCGGTTATCGTTTCAAACAGATCTCGTTACGAACAATGAAACGCATCGGATACAAAAACCGAACTCGACCGGTAAACGAATATACGAGAAACGTAATCGGACCGAATACCGGACAAAATGAAACAAAACCTCAATCAAAAATGTAGAGGTATCATAACTGGTGCGGTGCGTCGACCCGACGGCGGCGGCGGCGGCGGCGGCGCGGCGGAGCGGCAGTGCGTGTGGGTTACGGAGAAAAAAAAAAAAAAAAAAAACGTAAAGTGTAATAATGTAACGTACTAAGTATCCGTCTTAAAAATATACGCGCCTCGATGTGTGTCGATCGCTCGCGTCTACCGCAAACCGGACCGAGCGATCCGCGGCGCGAAGGTCGAAAGTCGACGGCCGGCGGCGTCCGCGGGTCTGCGGTGCGGGGGTGCGGGGGTGTGCGGGGCCGAGCGCGCGGGGTCCGCCGCCGTGATGGATGGCCCAATCAGGCGGCGCGGCGATGCCTCGCGCGCTAATCGAGCAGTACGTCTCAGGAGCACACAGCCGCGACACCCACACACCCGCCGCGAGAGATCACGGACCAGCCGATTACACTTAAAAGCGCATCCGAAACCTTTACCGAGATGATACATAATGCCGTCCGCCCCGGGCGCCGGGGGAATCGATTGAAAACAACGGACCCGGGACTTACGATATTTATTTACCTATACGTGTATGTAGACCGACCGGGGTGGATCGATAGACGCCAACTGTTGTAAACAACGGGCCTGCCGGTGCCGCCGCCACGTGACCAATTTCTGGAGCTGTCACCGACAGGGCTCCGAGCACGTGGACACCGCGGTTCGGCCCGAGGTCCGCCGGTTAAATTCAACGTGCATTACATTACACGAATACACAAACAACAATTGGCTCGTTAACCGGTTCACACTGATATCCACGGTCACTAAAGAATATTCCAACGGGGATCATTATGTAGATGGTAGTGATATCTCATCACTATACTATAAAATTACAAGTGATATGTTATGGAGATTTGTATTTTGGGAATGAGATTTATAATCTTACAAACTATAACTTATATATATACTAGCGGCTCGCTCCGGCTTCGCACGGGTATAAAATATATAGCCTATGTCATTCACTGAAAAAATGATTAAAATCAATCCAGTAGTTTTGATTTATTCATTACTGCCCGTGGCCCGCACGCGTTAATTTTGGAGTAACCTCAAAAATAACAGTATTTCTCCACTATTTAATTTATGTTATTATACATATAAACCTTCCACTTCAATCACTCTATCTATTACAACAAAACCGCATCAAAATTCGTTGCGTAGTTTTAAAGATTTAAACATACATAGGGATATAGGCACAGAGAAAGCGACTTTGTTTTATACTATGTAGTGATTGTTTAAGCCATTCCGTTTGCTTACTGGTTGTTCATTTATTTGTGGACAAAATATATATATTCATTGGTGATGTATACGTAAAATGCAATAATAATATCAGTCTGTAAGTACCCTATTGCTGTACCAAAGTTCAGGAAGGGCTGAAAGAAGTTACAGGTATAATCACCACACCGGTTCAGGATACGTTGGCGATTTCAAACATGGAAAAATCCACAGTTCTATATTTTTCCCCACACACAGTGGCATTACAAAAAATATTTCTCAGGTTCCAGTTGCCTCACGACGTGTTCGATCACCGTCAGCTGGTAGTGTTACCAATTTAAAATTAATAATTGTACTATACATTTCGAAAAAAATGGATGATTACACATGTCTGATATTGAAATGGCGCTTCACCGCCACGACTTAATGTAATTAAATAAATAATAATATATAAAAAATAGAGAGATAGAAACAAACAAAACAGACTTTTTGTTTACACATATACATTTATTTCGGTATTCCAATACTATACGATGCTGCTGCTTACTACAGTAAGAGATAGCCGTACTCGTAAACATGACAGGCAGTACAACAGAATCTAGACCGTTTAAAACATTGCAACAAGTGCTACATTTATATCATAATGGACTCTTAAATTTTATAAAAAAAATGTATATAAATACTAAACAATAAATAAGAAGAGTATTTATCACATTAATAACCTTTACTTCGTTATTTGAGCTGACTCCAGAAAAACATTATACAAGGAGTTAGTTGTCCATACAATTTTAGCAGATCTTTAAAATAATGTAACACTTCATCACTACATAGTAAAAAACAAAGTCGCTTTCTCTGTCCCTATATCCCTATGTATATGTTTAAATCTTTAAAACTACGCAACGGATTTTGATGCGGTTTGTTTTTAATAGATAGAGTGATTGAAGAGGAAGTTTTATATGTATAATAACATAAATTAAATAGTGGAGAAATAGCGTTATTTTTGAGGTAACTCCAAATTTAACGCGTGCGGGCCACGGGCAGTAATGAATAAATCAAAACTACTGGATCGATTTTAATCATTTCTTCAGTAAATGACATAGGCTACATATTTTATACCCGTGCG
Organism: Antheraea assamensis; assembly: GCA_035772565.1. NCBI lineage: Eukaryota > Metazoa > Arthropoda > Insecta > Lepidoptera > Saturniidae > Antheraea > Antheraea assamensis. The sequence continues at coordinate 638,031 of JAQQSE010000138.1, forward strand.
AAGCCGGAGCGGGCCGCTAGATTAGTATATTTTTGTTTAAGTTTTGTCGAAGAACTTAACATGCTATTAAAAATATTAAAGTCGTCTTAAGAATTCTATCTGATAATATATATACATATATAAAAAATGATTATTGTGTTCATCAAAAATATTGACGTAGGAATGCGACTTCTGTTATTACTGTTTCCATGGAGATTCACTTAAGATTCCTATACACCAGGTCCCAGGGACCAGATATACCTCTAATACCGTTTGACTGATGACCTTGAAAGTTGACTCAACAACTCAACTAAGTGTATTTTCATAGAAGCGATACTACCGAGATACAAGATAGATAGATTATATTTTATTGTCGTTAAGTTCTATATATTAATTTACCGCGGACGAAGTCGCGGACCGTTACCAGTGAAAAACAATTATCACCGTAATAATATATAAGACAGCCGACCTCTTTGTTATCAAAGCCACTACGATAGGAGGTCGAAAGGACCTCGTGTATTTTTACTACGCTAAGCGCTATCGAAAATTTACGTGTGGTTTTAAATGAACCAAATTAATTAATTATGTTTTTCTATAACATCTGAACATCATTTAATTTCCATCAATAAATCCTCCAATATTCATGCATTCCGAAAAAATTCTCATAATGTTATTTTTATTCGAGGTTTTCGACTCACCTGGTATCATTCATTCCTCATACATCAATGTGCCGCCTCCTCCTATATATTTTCGTTCTTCACCTGTACAAGATTTCGTTCAATGTTTATCCTAAAGCGACCTCTATCAGTCTAATCCCGAAGCGATTTCAAATGGATCTAATGAAACGGGAATACGTCGTGGAATTATAGAAAAAAAAAAAAAAAACGACATCCCCACACGACCACATCGAGATGCCCTACGATCATTTTAATTTTTTTCCGTCCAACGTTCACTCTCGAGGCGTGCTTTTTTTTTTTTTTTTTTTTTTTAATTTTATTTTCATTTGGGATATTATTTTTAATTCTTCGGACTTTACTTTTTACGTTCTCCTTTGGCTTAACATATTATAAATATTTTAAAATCGGATTGAATCGGGGACAGGCGACGCTAATGGCTTACGGGTTTGATATTCTCGGTGTGCGTAATAATTTATGTTTCCCCTCCGCGTCTTCTTCCTCTCCCCCCTCCTCATCGTTTTGTTAGAATATGAATAATGATGGGGGAGATGAATCTTTCGTTCGCGTTCGGCGACTTGCGCTCAGAAGCATCGAATCAGGACCACTCGAACAGTTCTAGCTTTACTCGGATGATATAACGTTGTTTGTTTACCGTCCGACGTCCGACATTCATGTTAGTTTTTTTTTATATTATAGGGGGCAAACGAACAGGTGGGTCACCTGATGGTAAGTGATCACCGCCGTCCATAGATAGACACTAGCAACACCAGGGGAGTCGCAAGTGCGTTGCCGGACTTTTAAATATGTGGGCCTCCGGCGCTCTCACTGACCGAACGAAACGCAACAGTGCAAGCATTGTTACTTCACGTCGGCTTTCTGTGAGAGGGTGGTACTACCCCGAGCGAGCCGACCCATTCATTCTGAAACCAGTAATAGCTTCAGCGTAGCTCTACCACCTACAGATTATTGGAAACTAGCATGGTGTATGGGAACCGTCTCGAACATTCTGTGTCTCATCATCGCTTGTAGTCGTTTCCTTTCGATCCTTTGGCGATCGTTAAATGGAAATTAAAAATATATATTTATTGATAACCGTTTGAATTGATTACATTTATATGATACTTAGGGTAGTTTCATTTGCGTTTAATATAAATCCCTCGCCACACCTGTGCCCCTGAAACACCACGCCACTCTGCTTAATTTAACGTGCTTTCTGACCTACATTTGTAGGTATGTTACTGTGATAACTGCTCCGCTCCCAACGGTCGTAGCGTAATATTAAATAACCTATAACCTTCGATAATGAATACACTACAAAATGAAAAAACAACTTTTCAGATCTGACTGATGGTTACAGATATTGGCCTGTTGCAAATAAAAAAATCAAACAGTGTCGGAATTTCCATTAGTATTAGTCCGCGTAAGTTGATGTTGTATGTAAAAACATTACGCCTTCTCTTAACTGGGGCAAGTTGTAACACTTGAATGCTATTCCTATAATTCTTGTAGCCAGTAAAGTAACAGTTTTTATTTTGATTTGTTTTCTCTTGACATTGACATCTCCTTGTGTTATTCACAGGTTCTATTCGATTGGTTTTACTGTCCATTATCTTCTCTTACTATCTCTTTTAAAATGAGTAGTACTACGTGTTCCATTCGATATAATATATTTTGTTAAAAATGATCTTTGAGATAGGTGTTCATTGGGGAAAATTCAATTAATATTTCCAAGTATCAAAGATAATTGGACTGTATACATAGAGCAGTAATTGAAGCAGAACGCCTTACCACTACCACAGCGCTGAGAAAAGTTGATTCAAAACCCATACAGGACAATTAGTTGTATCATTTACAAACGATTGTTCCGAGTCTCGGTACAATTTATAGTGGGAAAGATTGATTTTATGAAATCATAATCGAATTCTACTTCTATTAAGGACGCTTATTGAGACGCGGTCCTCATTCAGTTATTATCAATAAATGTCCGTGAAAAGTTGCATTACACAACCAATTTGATACATTTAATACTATTAGATATATCCGAAAATTTCTCAATTCAAATGTAATCCAATGTTCGGTAAGAACCCATTAAAATTCCAACACAGAACCGATCTCCCATAAAGTACCGGCGGGCATTCGAAATATGCGTATCTCGTTTCAAATATTATAGAGAGAGAAAAAAAAACACACACACACAACCCTTAAACGAAATTATTAAATAACGAGGATTGAATAATACCAAAAAAAAAAAGGTACAATCCGATGATTTACCGACGCGTCAACCCTGACAGCTCGTAGTTTAGTCCCGTGTAAAATTATAGTAATTTCATAAAACAGCCTATCTATTTAGAATAAAACGTTAGCTTTGAATTGGTCCGTTGATTAGGGTTGCGTGATCGATACGGTATGCCAGGAATGTCGGGTACACACCAGTGTCAATCACCGGTTGGTGATCTTCTCTACTGCCGTATACGCTAGACTGTATCCGTAACGTATCGGATTTATCACACTTTAATCCTATCCTGTTATCCTTTCCAGTCTTTGCCAATATTATAAATACGAATGTGAATTTATGCCTAATACATTGCATCAGGTATACAAAAAATTACTTAGGGTAGATTTTATCTAGAAAAGGTACTCTTCCTCTTTCTAAGTCAATTCTATAATATATATATAGATGGATAAGAAAGTCTCAGAAAGAAACATCACAGTATTATAGCTTATATAAATCAGAGTAACACGTAGGCTATAATTATGAAATAAATTGTCCAAAATATAACAATAATTTTCAAGTGTGTTGGAGAAAATCATGCCGTCAGAGAGATATCTTGGCATGCGCTGTATAAGATGTTAGAGTTACGCGAAAAGACAATGTATAGTGTCATCACAGACGATGTCACGCGTGGCCGCTAGTTCTGATACAAAATCATACACGACCGTTGTTACATTTCTTTGTTGACCTTAGCATCGTTTATTTTCCGTCATCTCTATAATTAAAATTGAAGTCTTAGAAGCTGTAATTTTCATTGAGTATTTTGGATGACAAACATTTTGAAATATTTTACAAATTTGGTTGAAGCGTCATAAAGAAAATACTTTTTTTTTATTAATTTTTCGAATCGTTTAATTGTAATGTTGCTCAAATGCAAGACGAAGACGAGCCTTGGCTGGGTCAAGAGTCTTGCGAAAATGCAAGAAGGCCAAGAACGTTTTGGGTAACACTAATTAATTGTGCCGATGGCAAACATTTGTATACTAGACAAATATAATAGAAATCTCTTCATAGTGGTTGAATATTAAAATTTCCTCTAAAATCAACAAAAGTTCGTTCTGTTCCAATAAATAACCCGAACGAATCTATTTAGTACGTTAAAATCAAAGTATGTTTTTTCTTTTGTGGTATACTTTTAATTTGGTCGCAGAGTATTTACCCCGTTGTATACATTTATTTATTAACTACATGTTATGTATAATCATTTCAAAAGTAGCATCTTTCGAAGGAAATGTCCGACGGCGGTTACTCTCGTCGTATTTTTTTTAATCGCCTTCAAAAAATACTTTCGCAACGATAATATAAAGTCAATTTTTTATTCATAAGCGGCCATTTTAAACGCTCGAATATCATATAATGAGGCGGTTATAAAATTTTCGAATTTATATGAGAGGTCTCCGGGTACGACGGATTTAATATGATTTCTTGTAGCGAAAAGTCCTTATTAAATAAACTTTGAAAACGAAAATTATGCGTCCCCAGTAAGCGGCGGCCGCGCGCGGCTACACCGATCATAATAAAAACTGGGATTTGACAAGAATTAAAATTGTAATTCAATTTATTTGTGACGTGCGTCTTATTGCTTTTTCGCTACGGTCTTATAATATGTTTATTATTATTTTCATGTAAAGAACGCTCTCCGTCGGTACGAGACGTAATCCGGGACGAGTCGAATAAATAATTTCAATGCAGTTTCATATTATAACTTTCGAAAATAATTAAGGATATTTTCGATGTGAAATCGGGATGTTACAAAATACAGTTATGAGTAACGGTCGGGATTATCGCGTCTTTGCAATTTATGCAATAAATAATGATGTCCGTGGCTGAAAGTACATAGTGCCGTCGGGAGAAATAGTACAAAATTAAAAAAGTCTGTCATGGCCGCTTCGCGCCATACCGCCTCGCTGTCAATATCTATTGATCGAACGGACGGGCTCGTAACTCTTTGATAAAAACCAAAGTGTTTCGATGTACATAAATGTTTATGTTCTTATAATACAATTTAGTAACACTTTTGTCTGTGATTTTCGTTTTTTAATTACTTTTATAAACATTCAGTTGTCGATGGCATTTAGAGAAAAAAAAAAGTTACGGACGTCATTTTGTTTTTGCTTGACAAAATAAAATAAAATCGTTGATTTTCTGGCGTGAGATTGATGGCAAATGTAATAACATTTTTTTTTGCTTTTTTTACTGTAATTTTACTGTAATTTTGATAGCTATTCATTGTTGTTGAAAAATAATTATTTTACAATGAAAGAAGAAGTGTGGATTTAAAATGGCCACAAAATTTTAAAAAGTTTTAATATGGTGGTTATCGGTTTACCATAACGTGACCAAACTATATTTTTGTGTATATAATTCTGATGTGTGTTCGTAATTCTATTCCTCGTAAGCGATTTGCCCGATTTTGATTTTATTTTTGTATTCATGGGAACACCAGGACCCAGTATAATAGAATTTGTATATTGCAATCCCTAAACCCAATAATTTAATACCTAAAGTGGATTCTATACATACCAAAAGGATTCCGTGACAAAAACATCTGTCATTAAATTGGGTTGCATAAAATAAGAAGGATTATTTGAGTATTCCGCTGTTTTTAAAGTTCACAAACCATTGTTTTACACTTAGGTTATGGTTTCGTCTTCTTTATCTTGCAACCGTATATCTTTAAGGTTAATGAGATATAATGTCAAGTAACACTTCATAAACACGTAAACCGATTCATTTACTACATAAATTTCTCGGATCCTTAAGCCGTCCGTAAGCGTCCATAGATCGCGTAACACACCGTAAATATTCAATTTAAAATCCGTCTATTATATGTATGTACACGATGTTATTTTCCCACAATTGGGCCAGAGCGGCCGTTAGCTGGCAACACGAACCATCATGGCGGCCGTTAATGGAGATTACCGCTAATGTAACGCGCTGGCGATTTGAAATAATCACGCAGATTACGTGTTCCGTTGCCGGTTAATCTGTACAGCTATAACGTAGCGCTATAATGTTCACACGCAATGTATAATGCACTCGATTAAAACGATCCAATGTCTTACGATTAGGGTTTTAGTACGCGACTACAGGGTTATATCATTGCTCTGGTTATATTGACAGGCGTTAACTAGAATCTTCGAAAGATATTCCGGTAGAAACGAATCAATTTATTTCGCGTATAGGACTGCATTGAATTATGAGACGGTGAGGCACTCTTCCTCGCTCGTTTCACAATCAGTGCCTTCGGTGTTTCACGCTTTGCCAACCAGGGTAACTTTGTCAATTCTAGGCCAAGGTCTAAATTTGACGTGGACAAAATAAGCTTATGTGTGGGACTCACGCTATATTAGGCACTACACTCGTAGGATCGCAAAGTCGTATGCGAAGCCCCACGCCGCTTTCAACTCTACGTTCAGCTAGTATTTGTGATCATAGTCTGATGAACAGATAGACAAGAGACAGACCCTCAGCTCTTGATACTGGAGTACGTACCCAATTGTAATCAACAGAGTGAGAGATATTTACCAACAAAATTCTCAGAAGAACGATTATTTTTCACAACCAACTGAACTTATCGAAAAGAAATCTGTATATTATAACTTGCATCGTAAAAGACATTGTTATTGGCGAAAATTCGACCAACGCTAGTTGAAAAAAAAGTATATCATTAAATTAAAGTCGAGCGAGAGTACAGAGTGCGACCGCAAGGCTGTAATTCATAGCGACTAGTTAGTTTTAATATAGTGACGGGGTAAAAAAAAAAAAACTGTCGAACGAGCCATAAAACAACTCCTCAACAAGCGAACGGAGCGGTAATGACCGCGGACTTGCGGTTTCCTCTAGCAAATGGTCGCGCGTGCACAATTCCGTTCTTTGTTACCTATGTGTTTTTGTTGCAACTGTACTATGAATTTTGATTCGAAGGCAAAAAAAAGGAATGTTTATTTGTTAAAAGTTGTTGTTACTTTATAGATATTATCATTTGACCACAATATCACCTGTTGTTATAATAGTGGTACGCTATGGTGTCCGTTCATGAAGTTTCGTATACGTTTGAATGAGCAAATTGATGTTTTTTTATTGTCAATAGTGACGCGCAGGTAGCCGTAGGATTTAGTCGAATGTTAGGACAAAAAATTGATTTAGTACCACCTCCGATAAACTAACGTCAATGCTTAATGCAAAAAGGAACATTTAATTATATTTTTGTCGAAAATAAATCAACGTTTCGCGACTCTATTGGAATGTATCAGAGCGGCCATCATAGCGTGGCGCTATTATAAATGACAATATGGTAAGGGAATTATTAGTTCTTCATTACGGGCGGTAAGATCGGAACACACGATCAGGTGACTGGTAACAGATTTGCACCTTGGTAGTGTTTGGCAGCCTTGAGGATATCAGAAAAATATCCCAACATTACGTTATGGTTTTAACATAGGAACGACTCAGTACAGGATTCGAACCTACGTCAACCGAAAACGATGTCCGAATACGTAAAATCACTTAGTTCGATTACTTACCATTTGAGCGAAACATCAAAGCACTATCAGAAAATTATGCATATAGGGACAAAAGTTTTTCTGTCAAGGTGTATTACTAACGCTCCTAGCGGGAAAAAGTGAAACTAAATATAGTACAAAGGCGACAATTGTTTTAGTATATTAAAAAACGTATTGTAGTCATAGTAGTGTCCCGGTTGTAGCGAATGATATGTTGAAATTATAAAACCAAGTAATTTTTAAGTTAGAGTTACTTAACCAGATAAGATTGTGATAAAGCTATAGACAAATAATTTTATAAACTCGTTATGCCGAAATATTTTTAAAATAAACATGATAGTTCTAGAAAAAATACACTAAAAACTATCAAGATCTTCAATCTACTTGATTAGATTGCTTTAAAGTAGTATAATAGGTCAGCTTTGTGTTTTTATTCTTCTGATAATTAGCGTCGCATGAGTTTTTGCCAGTCTGAATATTTTGTTTCCACGAATTACAAATGCATATTGCAACGATTATTTAACTTTATTATGACTTATCGATACAAACCTAAAATTTCATTTTTACGTTTCCATTTGACTCCAACAATAATAATAATAGAGTGATTTATTAAAGTTAAACTTAATTCTATTAACAATAATAATAAGTTTATTTTTGCAAATAGTTACATTTTTATGTCTTGTTCATAATTTATTTTACACGAATGTAAAAATGCCCTCATCGATTTATCGATGACACATTACACTACTCGCCGACAGATGGCGGTAAAAATGAAATATTAATTTAAAAACAATATTAACAAAATTATTGTAGTAAATTATTTATATTAATAAGAATTAATTATGATTATATGTATTTATTATTTTTAGAAAATGTTTATTTGTAATTTGTTGTATATGAATGTACTTAATTACAAATAATTTATGATAACATTTGCAGTGTGAGCTGCGTAGGCGCCATTTTGTTGTTTTTTACAATACATATGATAATTATAGGTGTAAAAACTACAATAAATCAATAATTACTCAATTTTACTATTAGGCTTGTGACAATGTGGGCGGTTATTTACCCGCCGGTATCGCCCGCGTCTTTTTTGTCGCTCCCGGCATTCGTGTCTGTCGGATTACACGCCCACTCTGCGGTTTATAGACCATTACGAGTTAACTACTCACAAATATATCCTAATTTAGTAGTGACATTCTCTCGCGACGTACTACACGAAGTATGGACGAGGCGTACGCGTCTCGTATTCACACAATTAAATTTTGTATAAACTTTAACAATGTACTAAAGTTATTGTATTTTTGAATTGTAATTATTTGAATAACAACCATTACATCCAGTCATACTTGCTGTGTTATATAAAATGAATAGTGGACGCATAAAAATAGGTTTTTTTGGAAATCAATCATCTAGATTATTACTATCATTGCTGAGTAGGTAATTATATTGAAGTGTTTGTGATTATTTCAATGTTCTGACAAGATGGTGGTGACTTTCTTAGAACTTTCCAGAGAGCTTTTATGGCAACTGAGAATTCATACTCCGTGCTATTATTTCCCACTCACTTCACTTGTGTATAAAAACTGAACTATAAAAGCACGTAGAATGACACCAATATACAAGATTATGAATAAAATATATAAGCCACTACATGACAAAGCCACTACATAACAAATATCCTTGATTTATTTATTTCTATAACGGCCATGTAAAAACAAAAAATTAAAAAAAAGAAATCGAATTTCGACCTTAAAAAAAGATACGTCCAGAAAACTATATTTTTAACGAGTAACAAATAAATTCTTTAAATTTACCAAGAGAGCTATTTTGAGAAACCTATTTAAAAGATCACTAAATTGAAGAAAAAATAAATACATTTCAAGCCGTCCGATTTGACGTGGAACGCTGCATATAGACAATACTATGAAAGTTCTCTATTTGCCTGTAAAAGTTTTGCCAAAATCAGTTTTGACCATCTTCACACGAACAATCAACAATATTTTATTTATATATATACTCGTATACATATATTAGCTTTCGCTCGCAGCATAGCTCGCGTTAATGTGGATTTATCCTATACCTCGGGAACAGTATTTTTGTGTACATGTCGATACTTTATGCCCTTTTCGGTACTACTTACTGTGCGCTAAATTTCTTGATGATCGCTTGAACAATTAATATGAAAGCTTAACAAAGAAACAAACTGATATCCGTATTTACAATACATATTAGGATAGATAATTGTATGATAATTACTTCAACAGGCATGTTATTCAATATATATTAACACTCAGGGCTTTATTAACTTCTATGACATAGGAGCGACGATGGCTCGTGGTTGGCATCTGCGGACACCGTGTCAGTCAACCTAGGTTCGAATCTTAGTGAATACAACTTCTTCTAAACCCGCCTGGCTAACTACCACTGTCAAGTTGAATATCTATCGCCAAATATCCATAGGTGTGTAGCTGCACTTGAGAGTCAGTGCCTCTAGGTTTAGCGTGTATACCATCTTGTACGACATCGTCATTTAACATCAGGCGAGGTTGTGGTTAGACTTATAGATAAATAAACATCTATGTATTTAGCGTACGATCACAATTGATTACAAGTCCAGAGTTGGACCAAGACGTTACTACATTAAGACTAAAAGTGAAACGGTTATAAAAATCGGCTTCTAACAAACCACAACGCAATAATGCATGAATACGATCAAACTGTCTATTTAAAATACTATAATTTGTAAAGCTTCATATATCTATGTAGATGCTGAATCACTACATAGTATAAAACAAATTCGCTTTCTCTGTCCCTATATCCCTATGTATGCTTAAATCTTTAGAACTACGCAACGGATTTTGATACGATTTTTTTAAAAGATAGAGTGATTGAAGAGGAAGGTTTATATGTATAATAACATAAATTAAATAGTGGAGAAATACTGTTATTTTTGAGGTTACTTCAAATTTAATACGTGCGGGCCACGGGCAGTAATTAATAAATTAAAAGTACTGGATCGATTTTAATCATTTTTTCAGTAAATGACATAGGCTATATAATATATTTTATACCTGTGCGAAGCCGGAGCGGGCCGCTAGTAATAAATAATACTCCTCGTCTTGAAAATAAAATAGACATGTTTAATGAAGCCGCATAACGAAGTAATACCAAGAAAGCATAACGTCTGAGCAATTACTATTTGGCCGCGCGTCGTCAGCGAGCTTATTATGCGACAAATATAATCGTATATTTACGCGTCGACATCAATCCGCCCTTAATCTCCTCGTATTATTAACGAAATGGGCAAAACTTGCATTTAATTATGAGACGCGTGCGCAGTCTAATGTTTATTTCTGGAAACGTGACTAGTTTTACGTGCCACTATGCTTATATTTAACTAACTATTGATGATAAGCCAAATGGTTATTGTAATTTACATATAGGTAAATACTGTTAGACAACGAATACAAAATAAATACGACTCGTCTTCAGGAGTACCTAAAATATATTGCATTAATTACTACAAATTTCTTGTAATATCTTTATTAAGCGTATATATATTTATCGCGTCTGCTTCTTACCGTAGTAATATTTGTATTTCACCTGATTTATTTGGCACGCGCGAGCCGATGCGCGCGACTCTCGCCGTTGCATCGTAAAACGCATGCTTTATGGTCGGCCTTAACTTGTAATCACCGCGCGAGACCACTCGCTAAATTAGACGTTTGTATTCATCTCATTTGAATTTCGAAAACGATTGCGAATTTGTATTTTGATATTTGAAACTCGATTCTATATCTAGAATGTTCTTTTTTTATATATAATAAGGGGCTGGAACTTTATACTTAATCACGACATATTTTTTAAACGATATTCTTCAATATAGGTAATACTTTATAGGTTTTAATGTATGACAACAATTTTATCTGATATTTTATTTATAACGCTGTGGTCTAAGATGGTAAGCACACTATATCAAAAGGAGGGCTGATTTCTCAGACATGACCGGAACACACGTTGAGCTACTTGGTGATGGATCCTTAACTAGAGGATGATCACTGAATCATCTTCGCTTTATATCACCAAGAGCTTAATCATGCTTCTCGCGTCGAAGGAATCCTTCATCTGTTAACGTCTTCGATAGGCCTCAAACCTTTTGTTAATAATACTCATCTATTTTATATTCGGAATTCCTGTCGTTCTGTTTTCAGACCCGCTGAATTATCCAGTAGGTTTTGTATAACTCTTAAGATTTTTTTTTAAATATATTATGGGTTGTTAGGCATATTACTCGGTATATACGTGACATATCAGTGTTACCAATATGGTGGTTATCACTAATAATGAATATTGATCTATTGACAGCGGCTATCGTCAAGTCTGTCAATAAAAATCTGCCACATACACAACATACACAAGTTTTTTCACCACGTTTGTGAGTGTGTCTGGTGATGTAGAGAGAATGCGAAGAAATTCTATCAAGAGCTATTTAGATTTTTTTTTTAATTCCATTAAAACCAGTAACAGCTCAGACACCGACAGATTTTTTTGCAGTAATTGTGTCCGACTGAATCTCAACCACTATACACTAATGGTAATAGTTGTAACAGTAGCCAGCGTAGTCTTGTTGTTTTCCATGAGAGCCCTACGTATGTCCATTAAGCAAGCTGGGTAGTAGGGGTAAGTACCTGGTGGCGTGGAGGAGGCGCATTGTGCCGTGCGACTCCCACAGTTCGTCGGGGGGGTTCAACACCCGCCCCCTCCTGAGGAGACTACCATCTCGACCCCTCAGACTGCAGACGGGGCCCCTGATGAGGGGGCCGACACCTGCCGGGGATGCAGAAGTAGTGCCATTAGCAGTTCCTGCTCCCCGGTCGAATAGGTGTGAGAAGGCATCATAGGGTTTTAGTCCGTGGAAGTCGGACATAACCCACCTCCGCTGCCCGTCGGGGTGGGTATCTGTTACGGATTTTCCCCATGTAAAGAAAAAAAGAACGTAAGATACTTGACTAGATTTTTACTACAATGTATCTACTCCACTGTTTTTTAATGTGTCGTATTTCGGGTTAAACCTGTGTAATTGATTGTAGATTTCTTGGTGGGTGTAGTCAGGTATAGTCCAGACAGTATATGGTGATATAAAATAATAAAAAACAATAGGTATCTCAATTGAAAAACCACCGTTAGCTCGAAGTCAACAAGGGAAACAACGTAAAGCTCTGTCCACACAACCGCTTAACTTAGAATGTTAAAACCGCTCCGGGAGCATCATTATGTACGGTGTATCTGGTCTGCGACTAATTGTTATTTGAAGGGAATACGTGACGCCCATCACAATCGAATGACGGAGCATCGTAAAACGAATACTAAACGAAATGGCTCACTCGATGGTTACAGTAAATATTTTTAATCACTACGTGATTGTAATACGAAATATATGTATATACGTACGTTTGGTTTATTGTCTAGGTATGGTCTGGAATGCGGCGGGCGGCGCGGGTCCGTTTTTACCTGGGTGGGCAATTGTGCAAACCGATTTGCCTTCGATGGCTAAATGACTGATCGTAACAATACGGCCTGTTCCATCCATTAGTAACTAAGTGTCGTCGTTGTAGTGTTAAGAAAGAATTTAGGTATTATAAATTAGCCATTGACGAGGTGAAAAAGCGAATTAATTTTTGTACTTTGGGCTAAATTGTTATGTCTTTAATTATAGATTTTATCATTTCAATACAATCTCAATTGATGTCAAATGGCGTTGTGGTCCTAAATTGGTAATACGGTAAATCGACAAAGGGATGGCCTTAAAATGCAGCTGCCAGAACATACGTATAGGTTTTCGGCGATATATATTTAATTTAAAGCTGGTAGCTAGTCAGACGGGCATTAAAAAAAATCTATTACCTACTTACGTACTTCTAGAAAACGTGGTTCTATTCTGACATTATCGCTTAAATTTTCCCAAAAATAAACATAGATATAAATTATTCGCTTTCCTTGGAAATGTCGTAAGTTGAGAATGCAATATCATACGAGTATCTCGACGCGTAAATTAATACGAAACAAAAAAAAAACGAAAACTACACTGGAAATATTATCAAAAAACCGCACGGTGTCATCGTCCGTACGTACACTCTTGATCATTCGATACTGAGTCAGGTTGCGCCCGCGCGACTCTCAGATATGATCGGGCTTCGTAAACAACAACAAAAAAAAACACAAGCAAACAACTAACGAATGTCGCCCTTATGGCCATCGAATAAAGATGGGCGCGGCTGTTCGTTTGGAATTACAAATTAAAAATAAAAACTTTTAATTAGCCCGTGTAGGTACATAACGGGAATGATCAGTCAATTTCGAGGAGATTTTTACACGACTCGTTTGACGTGGGGCGCTCCCCGATTATCAGATCTGCTCACGGGAATCTTAAACGAAAGCAAAAAAGAAATTGGAATAAATAGAATTTTTAGACGGCGGCAGGGAATCCAGAAAAAAAACTTATAAGGATATTTATTATAAACAATTACAAGCGTTGGAAATGTTTTCCGTAGTATATTTAATTTGTTTTAGTCAATTCTCGTACTATATAATTACACCAAAACATTAAAGATGTGATTTGTAACGTTCGTATTTAATTTTATTGTAGTGAGTGTGTTTTATATTTTGTATAGTGTTCGTAGGTTAAATAACTACTCAATTTCAGTTAATTAAGGCATAAATTATTGTTTATTGTGCAAATAACGTTATTATTTATCAAATTTTAGCTATCACTGGTATTATTATTATTATAGGGAATTAAATAAATATTTTATCATCGCTTTACATAGAGTTAAAATAATTTTTATGGTCGAACGTCGAGTAGAATAGGAGAAAAGGCAGAATTAATCACCAACCAAGATGGCGGTGTAATGTTACAGCGGGTGTACCAGGCGTTCATGAACGTACGGTGTTCATAAATACCGCGTATGAGCGGCCTCACACGGAGCTCTTCGGATTAATGTTGTCCTGGTTCGAGCCGACCGGTCTGCGTAGGCGCTTGATTTCGTCGTTTATGTTGTTAGTTACCACATATTGTGATTTTGCAATGGCCGTTGGAGAGACTATTATTCAATTTCTTAACCATTGGAAATAAATACTTCATATGAAAAACGGATTCTAACAAAATTTCTAAACGCAGTCAGAGGACGCTCGAGAAAACCTTACTGTCATCATAAATTTTACAACCAGATGCGATATTTATAACAAATTGTTTATTCACTACCACCTAGATGATGATTGATCACTTACGTGTAAAGAAAATCAATAAATAAGAAGAGTACTCGTATTTATCACATTATAACCTTTACTTCGTTATTTGAGCTGACTCCAGAAAAACATTATACAAGGAGTTAGTTGTCCATCAAATTTTAGCAGATCTTTAAAATAATGTAACACTTCATCACTACATAGTAAAAAACGAAGTCGCTTTCTCTGTCCCTATACTACCCTATGTATGCTTAAATCTTTAAAAGTCTACGCAACGGATTTTGATGCGGTTTTTTAATAGATAGAGTGATTGAAGAGAAAGGTTTATATGTATAATAACATAAATTAAATAGTGGAGAAATACTGTTATTTTTAAGATTACTCCAAAATTAACGCGTGCGGGCCACGGGCAGTAATGAATAAATCAAAACTACTAGATCGATTTTAATCATTTTTTCAGTGAATGACATAGCCTATATATTTTATACCCGTGGGAAGCCGGAGCGTGCCGCTAGTAATATATAAATAACATTATAAGTAAAGTTAGTAGTAGTTAGTATATTGATAATTTTGTGTTATTTAATTTCCGTCCCGTGATTTTAGTAGCGTTCTACGTGATATACGTGAAATACGTAATAACTGTTACGCACAGGTCATGTGAATTCAAAGTAATAATATAATACACGGGTCTTGCGTTGGTCGAAATCTCCTTAAATAGTTTTCGGCTACACGAGTACCACTTTAGCGAAACGTGACTAGTAAGGTAAATTTTGCTCGGCATACAGTTAAACAACGCAAGAACAACTTAGCAATAAACTGTTGTAGTAGGTATGGCAAGAAAACAATGACATCGCGGTAAATGCTCACGATGAGGAAAACAATTTTATCTTAAAAATATTTTGAAAGATAATATATATATATTATTTTTATTATAAATAAATATAACATAAATTATAACGGTGATAGTTTCACATCCGTTAATATATTATGTTTTTTTTTTTTAGAAAAATAGCGACTTTGTGATGTAAATACAACAGTTACCCCACCCATCATACTAAGTGTGAATTAGTGTTAGAAAGCGGACTTTTTAAATTTTTCTTAATTTAATTTTCTATGACCGTTCCTTACTTATTCTTACGTTATTTCTCTTATTTAGATAATTTATGTTATGATAGATTTACCTTATCTTAATTTCTAAATTTTAAATGTAATTACTATATTTTGTTATTGATTATGTTATTACTTCTAAAAGAAATGTGTAACAATTTTTTTAAATAAATATCCACTATTAAACCGGAAATAAAACGCATTTTCCATAGACCTGCAAACTGTAGCGAAGTGCCGACTACGCCAAAAAATACCATTTAATTTTTAACTGTTTATCGCTTTTAAAGGGGAGACGCCTCTAAATAACTCGTGTCATATTTATCTCCTCCTCGGGTTCTGGTGGAGTCATGCGATCGGATGGAATACCCACTGCGCTACACTCAGAACCCCGCTGCGAGTGCATTGATTCCTCCCGTCATATTTACAAGAGGTTCAAGATCGATTTACGTGTTTTTTTCTCTTTTTCTTTTAAATAAAGACATAAATGTAATAAAAAAAAGCTTAAACATCTTCGTTTAACTTCGGACAATGATAATTTTTGAAATGGAATCGGATTAAAATCAAATGAGACCCTTGGTGATTGGAATTTTGTTTACTATATAAGCTTAACTGAGACAAAGACAAAGATCATTCAGCGAAATGTATTCAATTTGTGAGAGTAATTTATTACTCTTTTATAGCATTTTTGATAGCGTTCTATTACAAATCTATTTCATTTTGAGGTAAATGTAACAAAATCCATAACTGTACCGTTAGCACACTTTCACACTGCATGCGATATAGTTTCATAGGATAGTCGGAACATCGTAGCATTCAAATATATATTACAATGGACCACGTTAAGCTCTACTAAGATTGTATGACAAGTTCCATGGATCAGGTGTGCATGCTTTGTAGGTGGTAGAGCTACGCTGAAGCTATTACTGGCTTCAGCATGAATGGGTCGGCTCGCCCGGGGTAGTACCACCCTCTCACAGAAAGCCGACGTGAAGTTACAGTGCAGCACTGTTACATTTCGTTCGGTCAGTGAGAGCGCCGGAGGCCCACATATATTAAAAGGCCGGCAACGCACTTGCGACTCCCCTGGTGTTGCTAGTGGCTATGGACGGTGGTGATTACTTACCATCAGGTGACCCACCTGTTCGTTTGCCCCCTATAATATAAAAAAAAAATAGAAAGAAAGAAAACAGTTTTATGAGTAGCGAGCATACAGAAAATACAATACAGTTCTATAAATCAAGGAGACAAAGGTGTATACAACAAGAAAAGTTAAACACTACCAACAATAATATTAAAATTATGCCATAGTACCGTGACAATAGCATTCAAAATAAGCTGCCGAATGACCTGAGAGTTGGCTTTCAATTGTGGTTAAGTAGATTAAAATATCAGTAATCAATAAAAGGGGATAGCATTGTAGTATCGGTATTTTGTAATGTCCGCCTGGCTAACCACCATCTTCGCATTGAAAATGTGTCGTCGAGCATCTGTAGATATGTTACGGTGACCGAATTTGAGAGCCAGTTCTTTCTAGGCTTAGTGTATCGTAATTTCGTGTCACATGGTCGTTTAATATCAGGTGAGATTGTGTTCAAACTTATAAACATTAAAGAAGAACACATGGTGTAGTGGTAAGTTAAGTCGTGTTTCGTTCCGGGATCAGCTCTCTAATACTTAAACAAGACGGCAGAGATCTGTACCCGACTGCTTTGGGACTGCAATAGGACTTTTTTTGGTGTACCGCGGTTTGGCCAAATCAGCCAGTGTGTGTGAAGCATGCAGGGTGGCATGACAGCGATGACTAGCGATGCATTGTAGATTTTGCTTATCGCTGTTGTTTTTACACTCCATGGTTTTTTTTTTCGAACTGACTATACTATTGGCATGACTAGTATTCACAGCTTCACCGAGCTATTATGGTGAGCGCTTAAGGTACTTCGCCGCTTGGCAACAAGTTGGAGGATACCAAAGTGGCCGAACCTCGACTTGGGTTGTTGCCTTGGATGCAACATCGCGGATTTGTCTAAGCTAAACTAAGCTGGTTATTCATACAAAAAGGGATACATATGTGCCTCATGAATTCAAACATGTTTTTCTTATCTGACAATTAGGCTAATCTAAACTAACCTAGATCGAAAACAAGGGGAAAAAAATAAAACCCTTCCACCATATCTGTATGTTGCACACATGTGGTGGTGATCTGTATTATGTTGTTCAACTGGTGATTAAACATTTTTAGTGTCACTCTATCGCGATAGCAGCGTGCTCAAGGGCATCACTCCGGGAGAACAAACTTAGGCTTGACGCGCTGCTGAGGGCGCGGCAATAACACTCCACGGTCCCTTATCATCCGATACAGCGTAGTTACTTTGTCGTGTTTTGATAAAAAAATAAAAATAAGACTGGTCTAAAACATTATTCTGTCTACACTAGCCTCGTTTGTAGCTAAAGCAATTTCCATCGGCGTTCATAATTCATTTACATATTAATACAGTAGCGCATCGAAGTTACACGATGTGAGTGCATTCAGCTTTCTTTAATCAACGTCAGTTAGCCCCTAACTCGTTCAGTTTAGGGACATTATAATTTTATTCGGTCCACTAAACACCCGTGTTGTTTCTTTTATCTATATGTAAATTTTTTTGATTTTACACTTTACAAATTATTAGATTGTAATTTTGTATTAAAATGCTGCCTCCGTACGAAAAATGGACGCATCTAAGTAATGCACAAATCGGAGAAAAGTCGAAAAGTCTGTAATAGCCTACGCTTTTAGTGAAGTATATCAAACTCGTTTTATGATTAAGTGTAATTTGAGAAATACTCAGAAGCAAATAAAACAATATTAGATATTACATTACACCTTTATTTCATAATTCGGAATATATTTCGAGGTCAATATTGCAAAAAATGGCAGATGAGCCCGTCTTTCTTTGAACGGTTGAATGGAATGTTAGATATGGCTACTGGTTGATGTTAACTACATGTTTCGTTGGTTGTAGTCGCGTTTAATTTACTCTCAATGTAGTTCGCTGAAGTTAAAAAAATCATATAAAGCGTAAATACTGCGTAAGGAGCAGACCACGGGACTTACATATGCATTCGCAGTTCGGCCGTTCTCGCTAATGCTTTGGTCTTGTCGGAAGACCCAACGCGTCCCCGAGCCTCGATAACCCCGTACTATTATTCATTCTCGATTACTTTATCTTATGATCTACATTATTATTTCTTACTATATATCAACTATCATTAGTTGCTCCGTTTCCAATGGTTATAGCGTGATGTTAGATAATCTATAACCTTTCATAACAGATAGTGTGAAATGTTACTGGTGATTACAGAAATTAGCGCGTTCAAACCAACGAAAGATTTCAGATTTCCTTGGCCTAAGCTAAAAATGGCTGCTTATTGTTGAGAAGTGATTGGGCCACCTACAATGCTTTACGCGAGTTGTAAAGTTTGTGTCGGTTGTTAAATTCTGATTATGTTTACTTAATTCTGCACTGTAACCATAGAAGTTGGGGTACCGTTAATGTTAACAAAAACACACAGAGAAAAATTTCCAATTTTCCAAATTAATTTTGCTACGTAATTAATAATAGTGGCTTTAACGCAACTCATCTGAGTATTTCAAACTCCTTTAGTTTGATATATTACCATTTAACCAAAAATGTAAAGATGTATGCAAAAATGTCTGTTCGGACGAATCTTCGAATTGGCTAAACCGATTCTAACCAGACTTCTATTACTAGATAGAGGACTTTTCAGAATATTACCTGGTCTAAATACCATTACGCCTTTCCATAGAGACTAAGTAGTAATATTTAAAGTTATAATAAATAATTCCAACGAATAATTTATTCAAATAAAATAAGTAGTTTTTATGAAACAATAAACGTATTTTAAAGGAAACGGAGTCAAGGGAATTAGCTAGTCAAGAAAATAATCTTTCGTATATTGTCAAGTGGGTTTTAAGTTGTAAAAGTACGACCTTCCTTGGGATAAGTAATAAAGTAAGACGTTTTATCTCAGCGGTATCTTGTATAATGAAAACCTCACTATCTGTAAAGGACGAGGCCTCTTAATGTATGCGATATTTATCAGTCCCTCCAGTCCGTTAGGGTTAAAAGTATGCAAAAATCACCGCCGGGGTGAATATAAAACGATGCTATATTGTATAATAACCTGCAATTAAAATTCAAATTGAAAGGAATGCGCGAATGAACGGCTTCGTTTTGCGCTCGACGGTTGACGCGAGGGTGAGTTACCTATGGTAGGGGGTTTAGGATAATTTTCTCGTGCCGTGGCTAGTTCCTAAATCAGTTTTAGTAATTTTCGTAGCTTAATCACCTTTTCCTTTTGTTTTTTTCTTTTTCTTTGTAATAAATTGGACGTCGGTATACCGTAGACGGATAGATTTATTTATTAGGTATAAAACATAAATAATGAATTACAAACAATTAAAATATTAAAGTACACGCATATATATATACAAAATAAGATGGGCTGTGTATTTTATTTTATTTAGTATTCTTATAGCTAAATAGATAATTATATGAGTAGTAACTGCTGCAGTTAACAACTGTACTGCAGCCACTATCGTTCACCGCCTGAATTTTTTTTTTAAACATGGTTATGACCTGTAACCAAGGAGACATGACAATATCAGGAACTATAATCCTTACATATAATGTCACGGTAAAAGCTAGTATAAATAGGTGTTTTTTTCGTTGGCATTTTTTTTTTGTATTTAAAATTGGAAAACTATGTCAGTATAAAGAGTTTCATCAAAATAAACTCTGTATTTTTCGCGTCAAAGAGTAATCAATGACTTTCTCGATTATAATATTAATAAGATTTTTATTTTTAGTTTAAAACCGAGATTTTATAACGACATTAGTATAAATGTACTGCAATCGAAATTGGAGCAGTTTCATTTAATTGAAATAAAAAGTGTTAATGTCATTCACTGGTCTTTAACAGTTTATACGCCTTTAGTTACTCTTGTACCATATATTGAATCATCATTTCTACTTGTTATTGCAATAGTGCAACATATAATAATCATTTACAAATGCTAAATAATAAACACATTTTTCCTAGACCATATCGGTTTGGTTGATGGTCGACACTTAAGTTTTGATTATACGTATTATTGACATAATTAAGACTTGTGTTTTTAATTTTTTTTAATTTTTATATTATAGGGGCAAACGAACAGGTGGGTCACCTGATGGTAAGTGATCACCGCCGTCCATAGACACTAGCAACACCAGGGGAGTCTCAAGTGCGTTGCCGGCCTTTTAATATATGTGGGCCTCCGGCGCTCTCACTGACCGAACGAAACGCAACAGTGCGGGCGCACTGTTACTTCACGTCGGCTTTCTGTGAGAGGGTGGTACTACCCCGGGCGAGCCGACCCATTCATTCTGAAACCAGTTATAGTTTCAGCGTAGCTCTACCACCTATTTGACATATGTTGTTAACAATAATACGCTATGTGGGAAATTTTACAGATCGAAATTTGAAATAACACCAATAAGATGGAGTTCTTGAAAATGTAGAAGTTAATTATCGTCAGTTAATTCGTATCGTCGCCGGGGCTACGGTAACTGCCTCCGGCTTCGCGCTACAACTCGTTAAACCTCTCGGATAGCTCTCGAATCGCGGCGATGGTTTATGGTTTATGTGATACCTTTGTTCCGATGTTGGGTCTTACATCTACGTTCGGAGTATTTTCTGACATTTAGTTGCTGATAGGAGTGCCGTCTAGTTTAAGCTAACGCTTCGATTTTAACAACGCAGAGACGTAGTGTTAAGGGATCTACTTTGATTCGTATCAAATATCGAAATCGGTAATGAAGAAGAATTTACAAAATTGGTATTTAGTAAAGAAAAGTTATTAACGTCTTTATGCGAATGTCTGTAAATGTAAATATTTCATACCATATTGTACATCGAATTGGGCTAATTTTTGAAGAAGCTTGTGATATGTATTTTTATTCCAGTAGGACAAAGTGACTTTTTTGTTATGCGGTTGGAGGTAAACGAACAGACGGGTTACCTGATGGTAAGTAATCACCGCCGCCCATGGACACATACGACACGAGAGGCATCATAGATGAGTTGCCGCCCTTTGAGTATAGAGTAGGTTCGTTTCTTGAAGGTCTGTGGGTTGTATTAGTCCGGGAGTTCATTCCAGAGGGCCGACGTACGTGGAAAGAACGCACGTGAGAACCGCACAGTAGACGACTTCCAACCATCGAGGTGACATTGATAGAATTTCATTTTATGGCGAATCGTTCGGTAATGGAACTCAGCAGCAAGTATCAGTCCGAACAGCTCTTCAGAACACTCTCCTTGGTAGATCTGGTAGAGGACGCAAAGTGACGCAACATCCCTACGAAGCTTCAAAGTGTCGAACCCTAAAGAAAGCACTCGGTCGTCAACGATTCGAGCCGCTCTCCCTTGGGTTCGGTCAAAAGGAAGTAGATGGCATTTGAATGGTGGTACAGTTTTCTCTAAGCCTGCCTGTCTGGCTATTACCTCCAAGTTTCTAAGGTGTGTCCGAACAGCTACACGTGAAAAGCAGTTCTACTCTACACATCGACATTTACCATCGGATGAGATTGTGGTCAAACGCTACAATATATAAAGATTAAAGAAGACAGCACAATACAGTGTAATTCAAAAAGTATGTTAATACTGAAAGAATTAGAATTCTGTACTGTAATGTCGGCATGAAACCCTCTCCGCAGCCAGATATATATTGTCTATTTTCAAAACGTGACGTACGAAAGCAAAATCATTGCGAAGGATCTATCACCATAATTACAGGCACCATATCATCAGGCTCGATTACTGGTGCATGCCACAATGATGGATCCCAAATGTATGGTTCCCGCGAGCTAGTCAGATACGATTATCTTGTTTTTATGTATGACTCGTTATTAATTTTATATTATTATAACATTTCTTAACACATGGGACTTTAAAACAAATGTTAAAGAGTTCCTTCAGTGTTAATTTCCAAAAAGTCTCTTTCACGCGTTTCCAGTAATCGCATCTTGAAAATCTTATGTAAATTTCTTGCTTTTATACAACATATTTCGACATCGACTAGTGCATCTCTTAACTACCTATTGTCTTTCATCTTCATAGACAATAGTCTATAGAACCTCACCTCTTCCAATACTTGTTAATAGATAGTATGCAGTCTATACCGTTTATGGATAAAATTAGTAAGAAAATATAGATAAAGTTGGATATTATATTTTTATTGTCCGTGCCTCGTAATTTCACCTTATATATTAAAAAAAAACACAGAATATTAATTACTATACATTATACAATATCAAATAGTTGTAAATATTATTTTTTATACTACCTGGCATTTTTAATTTTTTCCATATACTCTATGTGTACTCAGTGCTTTATGCGCATTAAATGTCTGCTATTCTGTCTTCCTGTTATCTTGTTATATTTTCTTCTGTTACACTTTATTGTTCCTACCTAACCACTATAATAGAAACACAATGATATATGACCTATATAATACTGTGAAAAGTCTTCTATTGATCAGTAAAAGCGTAGTCAAAATCGATTAAGCCGTTTCGGAAATTAACCCGTGCAAAGAAAGGATATTTTAGCTTTATTTATTTCATTTACCTTTACTAGACATAATTCATTTTTATAAACACAAGTATAAAGTGTAGATACTACAATGATAATTCTCGAGATTAACTATTTGTAACAAGAATAACTAATACTTGTAAATAATTTTATATAAGGCAGTTGACGGGTTGTGATATTCTATAGAGAGGTAGCCGAGCGTTAAACCGCTCGCGGAGCAAACGACACAATTAAACATAAATGTAATACACAAAATATTCGTGAATCGAGTAACGGCGCATTTAATGGACTATAAAGGCACCCCATAACTCGGCTATCTGAGGATCGTCCGGAGTGTTATACCCTCTTAATTGGCCGTTCCGGGAGGAGACGTCAATTGGAGATATTAAACTAATTTTCAATGGCGTGTAATCGCGGAGACGCGACTCGACGCGACGCACGAAGTGAGCGCAGCGCAAGGGTTACGAATCTGCTTCATTTCATATTATTACTATTTTCAGTGTTGCCACATTATGAATGTAAAAATTGTGCTGCTATCGTACCATTACAAATTCTTAAACATTTCATAATGAGACTATGCTTCATATATATATATATATATATATATATATATATAATTTCTGAAATTAGCTTTATTATTATATATACATTGTTACTAACATTTTAAAGGGTTATAAACGTATTCAATCATTGTTATATATATAACAATAATATATAAAATATATATTTTAATTTTAGTCTTCATTAATAACTAGTTGTGTTCCACGGTTTCTCTCGCATTTATTTTTTCTGCCTACAGTCTGCTTGCATTAAGCCTCGATCTTAATCGGCGTGCTTTCTAACCTACATTTTATGCGGTAATCGCTCCACCCCAAAGAGTAGTAGCTTATAACCTAATAAAAACCTAAATAAACAGATTATAAAATGCATAAAAATTTGACGTTAGCGCTTTCAAAACAAAGGAAAAATATTATTATCAGCTTATAGTATAAATATAATATGCATTGTAACTGTGGTAAATTCCTGTTTACCGCATAGAAATGATAGCGTAATCGTATATATTATTTCCAATTAGAAAATAAATAAAACCCGTTAAAATATACAACAATGACAGCTAACTCATCAGCGAGGTTTGTGAACGCGTCGGCTGTGTGTTCGCGCCACGCTCGACAGTTAGGCGTTACGCTACGTTGCCGGATTGGAAGCAATTAAGCGATCTCAGCACTTTTTGTGCCGAAGCGTGACATAGTATACTGTGGGACATTATCATATGTACTGACGTGATTTAAATATATACATTCGTATTAATTTCAATCACTTCAGACGCTGCTTGAAGAAATGATAACTGACTATGGCGTACATAGTATAGTTCGCTTTTTGCAATGCTCTTTTGGCTACACTCAAGATAAACATCTGCGACCAAGTGCCGGAACACACCAACAGGTGCTTGGCGACAGATTTTCAACTTGAGGGTGGTAGCTAGCCAGGCGAACTCGGAAAAAGCCCTACCACGATGCTATGGTTTCATCACGATGTTTTCCTTCACCGAAAGCTCCGACTCAGTTGCTAGGATTCGAACCTACGTCATTCGATGCTGTTTCCGAACACACTACCAACTGAGCCATCATCGCTTCAATTTTAATAGGTTTTCAGTAAACGAATACATCGTAAAAAAACTGTAGTATGATTGTAGAGTGTTTTTTTTAATCTGATGGTCTACTTAGCTGTAACTACCATTCTCAGTTTGAAGATGTGCATCCAATGACCTACCAGTATATCTCAAAATTTTAGGAATCAGACTTGTGGCTAGAGTGTTACAATTATCCCCGGTTACTTTGTCATTTTACATCACATAAGAGGGATTGAAAGCTACAATGAATTTAAAAAAAATGAATCTGTTATATGTAAAATAGACACATCTTCACATCGGTGGCTGGAAGTCACGAATTTTTTTAAAGAGATAATGATAAATTGTGCGAGTCTCTCTAGCGATGCTGACATCCGATATGATCCGATCTTTGTAAACGTTTTAAAATTATCAAATACAAATCTTAACTTGTTTTTGGATAGCACACATGCACGTTACAATACATATTAAAAAAAAATTCGTCATTATATTTCTCAGAAAACTAGATAAAAAAATCTGATCGGATTTTAACCAATCTTCCCAGAGATTGGAAACGATATTTCTGGCAATACCAAGAACTCGTGAAGTGAATACATAATATGTATCTATTAATCGAAACCGATGATTAAATGTAATTCAATCCGTTGCAAATATTTTATCCTATGAAATTCGAACCCCGGTAACTTATTTCGCTAATTTTTAACAAAATAACCAAAGGAACAAGTCTATATGATAACTGTATATTTTAGTTTACTTTATGAGTTAGACGTAATCTGAATTTTTGAATTAAAAACCTTTTCACACGCAGTGAATGCTATAACGAAAGTGGGCCGTCACGTTCGGATCGGTGACGTTGAATCGTGTATCGTCGGCTCCGTTATCAATTATATATACTATAACAATGAAATAACATTATATATATATTTTATGTGTGGTCAGTGTAGTATGTCAAATTACATATATTGTACGTATTTAAATATTATTTATTTATATTGACAAGTATGTATAAACTTTAGTGTACATGTATTTATTTATAAGTATTCACTTCTATCGTGTGGTTATATGTTTACACCTCATTTTTTTATTTAACATATAAAGAGTTTTTTAAAAGATTCACATAATTTCCATTTACTACCCTCATTTATGCGTGCCAATTTTAATTACCCTCCCCCTTAGACCGTCCCGTGGCTCACAGATAAGGGTGTTTGTAAATAGAAGGGACTGCAAAGAAGCCAATCCATCAAATCGTCGTATGTATTACGACACCATCGTTGTCGCACGGTAGGGTTGGGAAATTTGCGCAATAAACATAATTTTATCGAAATCGATAAATTCTTGGGTTGTGTTTTTTTTTTCACATTTTTCCGCAATGCTTACTAATAATGTCATAAATATAAAAGTGAGATTGTTTGTTAATCTTTCACGTCTAAACTATTCAACCAACCAGCAATAAATTATGCAGACACGTTGTCTATGGCACACATTACACCTAGAATAATAAATGTATATAAGTATAATTGTTAGAACACAGAGACATATATTGATAAACTAATTGGTGGCCATGATTTTATTTTAGTGAAAATGGTTTTATTGATTCACCAAAATACGTGTATATTCTAAACATATTTTGAACTGTATTTGTTATTTACGGCACTTTTTCTTTATAACTAAAACTTTAGAATTATTTGACGGTTTAACTCTAATATCTCTTGCTGCTTCGCTTTCTATGTGAAAACACAAAATGACTTTGTGAATAGTTCTCTGTCTATCAGTAAAAATTTTATCAGAATTGCTATAGTTGTTTCGAAGATCACCGCATATAAACAACAGAGGTTATTTATAAGTTACAGATTATCAACTAATAAGTGACATTTAGCTTAGTACGCTTTTAAATAGAGTACAAACTTTATTGAATGAACTTTAAACCTAAACCGAACTTTAATATTTACGTGCGTACAAAAATTATAATTTATTCTAAATAGCGGCCTGCTCCGGCTTCGCACGGGAATAAAATATATAGCCAATTTTATTCACTGAAAAAATGATTAAAATCGATCCAGTAGTTTTGATTTATTCATTACTGCCCGTGGCCCGCACGTGTTATATTTTTAGTAACCTCAAAAATAACAGTATTTCTCCACTATTTAATTTATGTTATTATGCATATAAACCTTCCTCTTCAATCACTCTATCTATTAAAAAAACCGCATCAAAATCCGTTGCGTAGTTTTAAAGATTTAAGCATACATAGAGGGATATAGGCACAGAGAAAGCGACTTTGTTTTATACTATGTAGTGATGTTGTATATTCATTACGACATTACTCATTCTAATTCTAAGTTAAGTTGATCTGAATTCATTCTCTTAAGATTTGCCCATTCTTTTTCTATCGTGTTAGCAAGACTTTAGAATAAAACTATAAAATAACTAACTTTTGCTCTGACTTCGCTCGCATTATTATAGTTTTTACTTGTCCCTCGCGAACAGTACATTTAACTGTTATGTCATTTTCTATACTCCTGACAATATGTATACAAAATTGTATGGGATGGGTTAAGTAGTTAAGATATGAAAGTGTAACAAACAGACGTACTTTCGCATTTATAATATATTATACGTATGTACAAAATATTTGAATTATTTGACTTTATGATATGTTATCGTTTGTCAGCAATAATAATAATAATAATAATACGGGAATTAATTATGTATCGATATAAGTTCAGACACAGAACACAGCACTATGGAGCGCGTGCTTTCAGTTGATTGGCGTAACTCGATAGTCCCTGCACTCATTTGCGCCCTGCACTAATGTCGGGGAAACACGATAAATCTCATAGGAGAGTGCGGTGTCAATGGCAGAACACGAAAGCGTTCTCAAAATTCGCCATTGTACGAGCCTAATGACGTATGTACGGGGAAGAATGTGCTCGATGATGAATCTGAGATTCCATTTGATCATTAGAAAGAGAAACGTATTTATAATTTCAAATTAGTTATAATCTATGTCATCATAGGACTACATTATATTAGCATGATGTCAGGAGCTAGTTGAAACAGATAAGCCGATCATAGCTTAAACCTCTAAGAAACATGTCTTAGATGGGAAATATAAAAAAGGCTTTAAAGTAGGAAAACTGCATTGATAGTGCACAGGTAATATAAAAAAAAGAACAATGGGCATTAAAGATAATTTCTAAAAAAAATAATAAAACAAAGCAATATTTGAAAAACCGCACAAAACACGATCCCCTCTGCGGCTCGGGGTGCGTGCCCTTACACGAGGGTAGCAGATTCGGTGTCAGGTTGCAACCAATCGGCTTACAAACACCATGGGAGAGAACACCACGCTGAGGCCGGATCAGGCCTAATGAGCAGTTTCGGGACTTATCCCGAGCCTTTATTGGCATAATTGAAACTATGAATATATTGCGTTGGGCTGTTTGCACTTCGGCTGTCATGGGATAACTAATAGAGTTCATTAACACATGGTATATGAAACATAATTAAATAAAGAATAACTTATCTTGAATCACAAGGCAAATGTTAGAGGTAACTAGAAATTTTGGACCCAATTGCATCTTAATGCGCTTTTGAGTGTTGTTATGAAAAGTTTGCTTACTTTATTTGTAATAGCTCGGTAAAGTAATGGAACTGAACGTGATGGTAGCCACAGAGACTGTTCCTCAGCTTCCTTAAGGATTTACAATAATGTCCTACTCTATATTACTGTTCTACAGACAGATACCAGTTGCAGTGTAAATGTACCTTTAGTAGAATGCAATGATGGTATAACAAACGAAAAAAGGTTTGCTACTTCACTCATTTCTATTTCATTCGTAAAGTTTAGCTTTTCACCACAATCATACAAATAAGGAATTATGTAGGCCAAGATAATAGCATGGTAAGTCTAGAAGAACTGATACCAGAACACAATCATATGTTCTTGGGGATTTTGAATTTTGAGGGGTATTGTTAGTTATGCTATGGTGTCATCACAATGTTCTCCTTTACCGAAAACTCTTACAAAAGCATAATGAATTGTAGAAGCTTGGTGTTTGCTTAGGACACTAAATTCTTGGACGTAATGAATGTATCCTCACATGAAAATTGGGTCTCCCTCTGAACTTAGCATATGCTTGCTATGCTATGTGGCCACTTAACATCAGTTGAGATTCTAGACAAATGTTAAACTTATATAGTATAATACATATAAAGTTTTTTTTTTTTGAGTTGTTAATTACCGAATAACAATCATTGTTGATTTCAGTTGTCTTTTGGTTAAGTTGATCTGAATTGATTTGCCCATTCTTTTTCTATTGTGGTTGTAAAAAGTCATAATAAAAATATAAAATAACTAATTTTTGCTCGCGACTTTACTCACGTTAATATAGATTTGAAAGCTCCCTAAAATTTTACGTGAAACATATCCTAAACTCATGTAAAAGTTTCGCGAATTAAACAATACACGATTAGTACATTAAGTTAATTCGCAATTCTCTTGACTTTTCACACGCATCTCTATGTTTGTACACACCCATTTGGGGGTGTATTAGTGAACGTTAGGGGTAGCTGGACGCGTGTGCGTCCGACCGGTCCTACTCAGATGAATTAGGGGATTACGAAGTTGCATTGTGCAACTGCACTCTGATTTCCAGTAATAATGTATATACAGCATGTTGTTAATGAAATATAACTTTTTTTATATGATCTGTGATATGTGAAATTCTGACCTACGACCCTAATTGAAACAATGACATTTGTAAAATCATATGATAAATATACTAGATTTTTTTTTAATGCTAACTGCAATACAAAACTCTAATTTAGTAGCTCTTTATCGTATCGCCTTCATTCGATGTACTATCGTTATACGACGCTATACACAAAGGACATAGTCGAATGGCAGTGAATTAAAAAGAGTTGTGTAACTTGTCAACATGTAATGCTTAAGCTTATCAATATTACGACGTAAAGGTTGAAAAACAATAAAATCCACCAAAATATAAATCTCTTTACACGAATAAAACAATTATACAGACAATGATCCCGTTGTTTTTGTCAAATTCAAAGCATTTTATAGCGTCTTCTACACCCTATATCGCGAGGGTGGAGTGCAGCTCCGAGGGGCGCCGGGTAATGGCCTAAGAGTAATTTTATTACTTTGCCCCTATTACCATCACAATGTGCATGCCACCGGTCGAATGAGATACTACTACGTCTCGATGCACTGTATCTCGCATAATTTTTATCGACAAAGTTACACTACTCACTGTTTACTATTTCTTTGCATGTTTTATCGACATATTAACTACTACAAGACTACTAATAAAGGAAACAGACTGTAAGGTCGATTAACCTTTATTTCAAATTATAATGAAAAATACTTTGATAATTACTGTGAATTATTTTATTACCTATTATTTGTAAGATTTAATCTTCGAAACAACTGAACCGATTTTGATAAGAATTTTACTAGCAGATAGAGAATTTTTCACAGTATCATATACGTCATATATTATACGCTTTGCCATAGGGTTGTAAGCAGTAATGTTAAAACAATAACAATAAAAACAATTCCACAATAAATTTAAATAACCAATTGTTGAAGCGGTGATGGCTCAGTTGGTAGTGTGTTCGGACACAGCGTCGAAGGACGTAGTTTTCTAATCCAACAACTGAGTCAGACCTTTCGGTGAAAGAAAACATCGTGATGTAACCATAGCATGGTGGTAGGGATTTTTCTATGTCCGTCTGGATAGCTACCACCCTCAAGTTGAAAATACGTCGCCAAGTACCTGTTGGCGTGTTGCGGCAGCTGCACTTGAAAGCCATTCTAGGTTAAGCCTGACTTACCATCTTAGACCACATCATCATTTAATATCAGAAGAGATTGTGGTCAAGACTTTTACCTATAAAGTATTAAAAAAAAACAAACAGACTAAAACCATCTTCACGCAAGTAAAGTCGTGGTCATCAGTTAGTAAACAAGTTTCTTGATTTCGTTCGAAGAAGTAGTACATAGAGTTGTGGAGATATTTTGGAATCAGTTCCGTGTTGTTGAGGGTCACAAATTTAACTGTAGGAGAGATTATAAAAATCCTACAAAATATTAGTTACAAGTCATTCTAACAAATCCTTTGTTCGATCGATGTATGTGGTTAGTAGGGATTTTCTTCATTTAAAAAACGGTATAAAAAGAGCCTAAAAAAGGTTTTTATTATTTACGACGTACAGAAAGTACAAGGCGAGTAGAAATAACACAGAGTTCAGGGCCCCACTTCGTACTGATTCGATTTGTTCGTGTTGCGATGAATATTTGATGCGGCTCAGTGCACACTAATTTGTTTATCGTGTTCCACGCCTCTGCTCGCCTGGTACCTGCCGAGACTCGATCCCGATGAATTTCCCTTGAATTATTCAGGAAAAAGTCAGCCGATGGATGTTGTTTATATCATTATATAATATATATTAATTTGTTCTACGCGCGTCTGTTCGTTGGGTAAATATCGAAAATTAGTAAGTACAATTATGTTTTTTGAAGCTTTGAAATATCCTGGGAATATATTTATGACTTCAAAACCATTTTGTATACGTAAATGCATATATATACTTACGAACTATATATAAATGAAATTAAAGTGTCCGTTGTTTGTCCAGAGTAATCTTTGAAATAGCTGAACAGATTTTGACAAAGCTTTACTTGACATATAAAGAATTTTTCGTAATATTTATAGAGTATATAATATATAATTTCCGATTTTCTACAGAATCTAACAAGGTAGGGTAAGAATAAAATTCGACAAAGAGATAAATTAAGATTCGTAAAAGGGTTAAAAAACTCGAACAGTGATGATAACTGAGTGGGTGATTTATTTCCCGTCGATACGGTCACCAGGCTGTCTTGTTCACATGTTGAGAAGCTCGGGAGGTATACCGTGCTTCCGTTGTGTAATAAGTGTCAGTGGAGCAATCCCGGTGACACGATGTGTCTTGAGGGTAGCAACGATCCTCTCGACTTTGGCATTCGTTCGGCCGACTCTGTAAAACGCCAGAGCACTACAATAAAAAAATAATTAAAAAACACACGGCTAACTTAAAAACAACGATATACACTGCCCATGGAATAGAAATACTATTTTGACACGAGCGAAATCGCTTGTATCAACTAGTCCTGATCTAAATTGCTTATAATATATTCCTTAAACAAAAATTGTCAGAAACATCGAGAATATAATTTGCAAAAATTCCGAGAAAGTTCCTTATAATAATAATAATAATACCACACATGTCTTATTAATTTGTATCACATTTTTAAAATCAATAAAGTGTGATTTGAAACGAAAGATTTTCATGTCGGATTCCCGTAACTTATTTCGTAATCGTACGACCGACCGGCTCATAAGTCGAGACACGAAATAAAATTAATTTCGTGAACGCACGCCGACCGCAGATATGTATCCGCGATCTGACAGCCGATTAAAATATTAAAAACGTTGACGCAATATATAAGTTACAAGAGATCCCGGAATAAATTTTGTTCCATCCATACCGTGTTTTATTAAACAGGGCTTAAAGTTAACCCGTGATAAGACGTAGTAAGACATTACGTTTTTTTATCATCATCAGCCAGTAAGAGACCCACTGCAGGGTCATAGACCTCTTCCCAAAGAAAGGTATAGGGCATAATCACCACGCCAGCCCGCAGTGTATTGGCGATTTCAAACTCTGAGAAATCCACAGTTCTATATTTTTCCCACATACAGTGCTACTACAAGAACATTTCTCAAGTTCAGGTTTCCTCACGATGTTTTTCCTTCACCGTCAGCCGATAGTGTTCCCAATGTAAATTAGTAAATGTACGTGAATTTCGAAAAATTCGTTGGTACATGCCGGGGTTACGAACCTGCGGACATCGGATTAATTGATTCCAATTGTTTTTATATACTTATTTATTGAAGCAAATGAAAATAGTTTAAATCATTTCTGTTTTATTTAATTTTTCTGACAATAATGTTACTTTAACATAAGAAGTTTAATGCTTTTTCATTGGTATTTAAAATGAGTTACGAGACGTAAGTAACGTTTTGATTGTGTCGTCCTGTCTGTCCGTTTCATTAGTATGCGCGAAGCGAAATGATAGAACGTCGTTAGAGGTCGCACTTAGCTTCTTAATACCCGAATCGCAATTACCACTCAGTTCTGATTGCTTAGAATTGTTGTTTCAGCTTCCTAGGGGCGGGAAGTATTTAATAAGTATTTTAGCTTTATTATATATAAAATAAACGACTTTATTAGTAGCTAGCTTACCCGCGATTTCGTCCTGCGTTGTTTATTTTCTTAACGATAAATTTTATGTACAGAGTAAGAAATATAACATCGCATGCCTCAATTCTTCACATACATCGCTGAACACGTAGTGCTTATAAAAATAGTAGTTTAAAAAAAATGTAATCGAGTCTACCATGATTTTTTTTTAATAAGGAGCAAATGACACAAGTAGAAGTAATAAAGTTTTATCGAATTGGTCCAGTATTTTTTTAGTAATACGCGCACAACGGCATACTGATAAAATTATAGACCATTTTATTTATATAAAAGATATAAGAACATCCATGAATAGGCTATTTAAATCAAGTTCTCCATAGGTTTACAATTTATTTTGGAATGGTACAAAAAAAAATTTCTTCATGCACTTGTCTACACCTTTTACTATTTATCTGTACCATTTACCTACTGTGAATGTTGGCACTCCTTAGCGTTATTAAAAAGTTTTTTTTTATACTAATCATAATATGTAAATCAAAGCAGATGAAGTCGCGGGCTGTCGCTTATACAATAAAACTCGACATTAAAAATGTTTCCGGGTTCACATTTATTTAATTTTGTTCGCGTGTCTTAATTGAAAATGTTTTAAAATATTCAAAGTAATGATGTGCTTTGCTTTGTATAAATCGGAAAGTTGCGGATGGCCTCTAAATCTAAAATCAGATTACGCCAGAAATAATAATTACAGGTATTCATTCTGATTCGTATATCCTGATGCAGCTGAATTTAAAGTTCAAACTATATTTAACTTTATAAATGATCGACATAGGTTCGAATCCTTGCAAATGAGTCGAAGCTTTCGGTGAGGGAGAGCTTCGTGATCAAACCATAGCATGGTGGTAGGGATTTTCCTAAGGGTATCTGGCTATCTACCACCGCTCAAGCTGAAAATTGTCGCCAACCACCTATATGTGTGTTCGGGCAGCTACACTTGAGAGCCAGTCCCCTTTAGCGTGTTTACTATTTTAGACCGTATTGTCATGTAACATGAAGTGAGGTTGTGGTCAAATATAAAATTTTATGAAATATGAAAAATAACCCTAAAGATTTACGCTCGTTATGAAAGGGTTTGGTTGCTCTATAGTATATATTTAAATAATTTCTTTGTGAACAGGCGACGCGAGTAACGCGAGTATCGGCTCTGGGGAGGGCACGGGGGAAGAAGATGACGACACAAACGGCAAGAAGAACCAAAAGAAAAGGGGCATCTTCCCGAAGGTCGCCACGAATATACTGCGGGCGTGGCTGTTCCAGCATTTAACGGTAAGTTTTACAATGCTGACTTTCATACCATAATTTTAACTCTAATGTACAGATGATGCTGTAATATATCTATGAAACTGTGGGAAGAAATATATATTTTTAAAACTTTAAAGAAAACTGCGAAGAGAATCGAATGATAATATGAAGGCTTTAACTTAACATAGGTTTTTGTAGTTAAATACTCGTTTGAGAGACGTTTAGGTAATCTAATTTTGTGTCAAACAATGTGGCATAAATGACAATTCTTGTTACAGAGGTAATGTTTATAATAAAACTCACCTTTAAGGAAGTACGTGTTTACGAAGTCGTAAATAACCTTAACGTCATTACCTGAATTAATTAAACATTGATATATTTGAGATATGGTGTTGAAATATATATTTTCGACTTATACTGAGAAAATATATACTGAAATTTCAGACAAATATTTCGATTTGTCGGGGTATTTCATTTTAGTTACTGGCGGTATTTGGGCTTGAAGGGAAGATAATAAGGGTTTCTTTGGAGTTAATTTCCATTGAATTATATTTTAATTCTTTGACAAAAGACATCCTGTTTTGATGGCAGCAGATATATATTATGTGCGATTTATTCGTTCTAGAAAGCTGTATCAAAATTGTACGTAGAATAATAATTTTTGCAAATAAAAAAAATAGTGATCCTTTATACTAAAACGGAACGTATCCGTTGCGGGTTAAAAAAAACGTTAACAATGCGGTATTGGTATTCGCAGTAACAGTTTCACGGCACAATGACACGGCCGCGGCAAGCGCTTTTCAATTAAATCTCACGGTGAAGCCAATAAATGTTACGCCGCGTCGACAAAGACATTGGGCTTTTAAAAACTCTCACTGTCCGATGAACAGCAATTAGAGTTATGCCTCGAAATGAATGAAAAGAGACCGTTTCCATATTAACGTTATTGTTTAAATAACTGTTAAAAATAATGTTGTTAATAAGCATTTTATTTACCTATGTTATGCTTCTTGATATAACAAAAAGGTCGAATAATCTGTATATATATAAATGGATGTTCGTATATGTGAATTTTAATCAATTTCAACACCGTTTAAACAAATTATTGTTCGTTGAGAAGGTTGCTCTATCCATGTTATTATAACTCACTACTAGGTGGCGTCAAGCTATGTATATATTATATTGTAATTTTTGTGAACGAATTCGCGGACGGCTTCTAGTACAGCTAGTAGAGTACAAAAAAGTCAAGACAGTTTGTAAGTACACGCTTACTGTTGCGTAGTAATTTCTAGAATGGGTTTCGTTGAGAGAGCCCTCGCCGGGGGTGGATACGGTGTGGGGTATGTGGGGAGGGGGCGAGGGGGTGCAATTTCATTACCGGTCCGGATCCGCGCCCATAAATCACCAGTGCCCGAAGAAGCTACACTCAGCGGCGCGCGGTGTTCAGGTGACGCTCGAAAGTCGCCTGAGCCCCGCTATTTTCTGTTTCATTCGAAACGTGGAATCCCACTTTCTTTATGACTATGAATTCCTTGAATTTTCGGAACGTTCCCGTTTGAGTTACACGCGAGAATTTTAATTACAATCCGCTGTGAAGCCTCCCCGATTGCCGACCGTCTTCTAATCGGACGTGGAATTTTCAAACTGATTCCATTGTTCTCCTGTGTTACGAAAAT
Organism: Antheraea assamensis; assembly: GCA_035772565.1. Lineage (NCBI taxonomy): Eukaryota > Metazoa > Arthropoda > Insecta > Lepidoptera > Saturniidae > Antheraea > Antheraea assamensis. The sequence continues at coordinate 674,321 of JAQQSE010000138.1, forward strand.
TCAAAGTCTTCTATAAAGCTGTGCTACCATATATTCTAAGTTTATAAAGTAACCGGCGACAATCGAATTACGTAGCTTTTAGCGTTCCGTTTGGCGCATTTTTGCGCATCGCTGTCCGCGTCCATTACCGCGTTCCAAATTACTTATAATTGCTTCGCTTAACGCTAAGTGCTTTCATTGCGGGCACCCCGTGAAACAGTTCCGGTGTCGTCGTATCGTCCGGAAACGCGTCACACTTTGAACTCAAAATTCGTCGAATTACTGAAAGTTTAGCATTGTTTTTCAATTATAGAACGATGAAGCGACCGCACTGTAATTGATCTACATTAGCTGATTCCGAAACCCGACAGAGTAAAAGAGGTAATCTTAATGGTGGTTTTGTTACCAAGTGCACGGTGATTAGGCCCACTCTACTCGGATACGAATACCTACCATTCGGTTTAGTATTCATCTGCGTAATATCTATTATGGGCGTAGGCATCAAAATGCGGTCGTGCACAACGCTTAAAAAGAGCATCCGACCCATATATCGGACGCGAAACTGCATAGCTGTCAACGTGACGTTTGTAATATTCATTCGATTACGTGCTGCGGGAAATGGAACGCCGCGCGGTGACAGGCGGCCACCTGCGCCCGCCGCCTGTTAAATTCACTGCGGCCGTCGATTGGTCGGTCGGACATTGGCGGGAAACAAATGAATGCAGCGTGTTCCACGTTCAAATCCTTCACCGCAAAGGTCGAGTACGAGTGTCGATTTTCGAATATGGAGTGGTTGATTTGCGATTACATAGTTACGGAACGCACGCCGATGGACTCGAATGAATCCCGAATTAATTCCGATACGAATTGACGATCGAAAAGGCGACCGGACTGATCTCGCGGTAACACGGGATTTAAATTCAACGCGGTGCATGCAATATTGGTTACAATCTGTACGACCATTACGAGAACGACGTACGTTATGAATTTTAAAATTGCTCGTTTCTGATAACCAGTTAGAATAACAAGTTTCGGACTTTATACACTTGTACGGTATTTCATTTGTCGTGCTGTATGTTATTGAATTTACAACACATTGTATGTTATATTTCCGAAGTAATTAATATCACTTTCTGCATATTTTTACTGAAACTGAAACAAAATATGGGTAAAATCTGTAGGATCTTTTTTTTGAACTTACTGGTGACCAAATTATCGGACCAGTGCAACAGTAAATTCGTTTGATTTCATTGGCAGTCGATTTGTTCTTGCTTTTCTGCGGACAATTATTTTTTAATTTGGTCAACATAACTCAGCTTTGGTCTGTCTCCGAATTTCTTTCCACGCACATCTTAATGTCGTTTATTCATTAATCTTTCACATCACTCGCTACACATGCTTAAACTGAAAACGCATCCCTTTAAACATCACGCCATCTTCTATTCTAGAGTTGCAAAGGGTACTGTTTCCCAGAACTTGTCCTAGCTCATTTTTAATTTCATTTAGTACCCAAAATAGTAATTAAGTAATGTCCTGGAATTTTTGTAACGCCCTCATAAAGACCTGTGTTTTCGGGTAAATACTGCATTTTTTCTTACATTTTCTCCCTCTTTGTGCCCCATCTGATTGAATAGAATTTCACAAAAAATCTATAACTTTAAATTCGTTTACTGTAATTCCCATAACTTACTATGTTCCCGTAACTTACTGATTGTCAATATTTCCATCTTCAAATCCTGTTTTAAAAAATTTGTGGATGACGACTCTAATTTGTATTACCTACCTTTACATTATTGAAATGTATGTATTCGACATTGTTGAAGACTGGTACAAAAGTTTGACATTTTTTTGAAGAAATGAAGTTATATGTACCTATGTTAAAAAGTAAACCCAATCGAGTTTCTTGCGGGTTCTTACCGATGGGTGGGGTCGCTTGTTCGAACCGGTAGTAGTTTTAACGATCATATTTCTCATTCTTAAGACCTACATTGAATAGTGTTGATTGATTGGTAATGGAAATCAGAATTAAGGATGGACTTTCAAAAATGCATCTCCTATGCAGGTCAAATAAGCGGTTAAGCATAAGTTATTCCTAATATATTGCCAATAGAACATTCCATTTGACACACGGTTATTACCTACAAAATAATTTTGACACTTGTTCAGCGAAACAACGAAATCTCTATTAACGCGTGAAACGTGTTCCGTTATATTTTATGAAAGAAACAATATTAAGTAACGTCTGGAGACAAATCCTGCGTTGCGACCTTAAGCCCTTTGAGTTGGAGGTGCTGGGGGAGTGCCGTGAACAGAAATAATTACGAGTTCGCAATAATCCTCAGGATATAAGGCTCCGGAGCATTGCGATAATGTTTTTATACATTTCGATATATTTAATACCCTATATGAATATTATAAGTGAGATAATTTGTGTTTGTTACTTTTTCAAGCAAAAACGATAATAACGGCTTTTGTATTTAATATAGTTTATACAATCAGAATAACACACGGGTCATAATTTATATGGATATTGTCTAAATCGACCAACTTTATAACGGTAAGTGTCGAGTAAATTTAAAATAATCTTGCCATCTTGTTATCTCAGTGTGCGCTACGTATACCGTTAGAGCTACGCGGAGATAATGTATCGTGTCATTGTAACTAGTTTTAATTTAATTAATATTATAAATGTGAATATGTGTTTGTTTATTACTCAATAAACCATTATGAAATTTTACATTGTCGAGTGGACAAAAATGTCAGGATACGTTTGACCCAGAAAAAATTATCGTTCCCGAAATATAGGTCAAATCTATATTCACACGAGTGAAGACACGAGAAAAAGCTAGTCATGTATAAAGGTATAATAAATACGCACGAAATTGCGAGCGGCTGCTTGTGTGAAATAATTATTTAAAAAACGATTCTTAATCGTTTACACGTTCACTTTACTATTTTGAATATTTAAGTATGGAGTTTAGTTTATCAAATCATTTCTTTTTCGTCGAACTGTCTACACTGTTGACCTGGCAAGGCCTCTTACAGTTTCACCGGAGTACTTATCAAATCAGTTTGTAAGTGATCCAATAGTTTGTGAACATTTCTTAAGTTTATAATTATAATGCTGAGAAAAAGGCTTGAAAAATCAACTTTCCAATATCATAAACTGTATAATAATATTAAAAAATACGTTTAAATCATAATTCACGAGCAGGAAATACGATGGCGTAATAAACTTGTAAGTTACCTGCAGTATTTGCGGCGACATTCCTAGGCGAGCGGAGTCGGGTTACGCGCGCTATCGGGTGGTCTTTGAGGGCCACCGCACCGGAACGAAATCGATCGGTGAATTTATTTATACATCGTAAAGTGCGCGTGCGCACGCGACGAGACTCGATCCGGACAGGGACGTCGGGCGTTATTCATGTAGAGAATATTATATGACATTGTGCCTGAAGTTATTACTTGTATTACAAAAGTGAATATAGATTTTGAATTAAAACGTCTCGCGCTACTGACAACAGCATACGCATCGCATCAGAAATATAATAATTAAAGTTATATGGAATTAATCGAAAATGCATTATGTTGTGTAACACACATGTTTTTTGTAGGTGGTAGAGCTACGCTGAAACTATTACTGGTTTCAGAATGAATGGGTCGGCTCGCCCGACGCGCGGGGTAGTACCACCCGACACACAGAAAGCCGACGTGAAGTAACAGTGCTTGCACTGTTGCGTTTCGTTCGGTCAGTGAGAGCGCCGGAGGCCCGCATATATTAAAAGGCCGGCAACGCACTTGCGACTCCCCTGGTGTTGCTAGTGTCTATGGATTGCGGTGATCACTTACCATCAGGTGATCCACCTGTTCGTTTGCCCCCTATAATATATATAAAATAATAGTCGACCGCGACTTCGTCTTCATTTGTATATATTATCATGTTATAAATGGCGATTTTAATTTTAATTATAACGATTTATACAGCGCAAACCAATGATAGCTCTCTGATAACAAGATTTTTTAGGCTCACCTACTTCATATTTATTGTTTCTTTTTGGTCATTTCAAACAATATCCGTCTCTCCTGTCTTTTTAATTCACATACGTCATACTGAAATACTATATAACTTATCCCCCTTCCATAATTCTAATGACACTAGTTATGTTGTCTATCAAACTGTTTAAACTACTGACCTTGTTAAAGATATGGAATAACATATGATAATACTTGAAAACAGTAGCTTTCTCCCGCGCAGTCACATAAAAAAAAACATGTGCGCTTGTTCCTGGACTGTTGGTTATAACTTAAATAATTCAGTACGATACAGTTTTTTTTTATACTTTATAGGTAAAACGTTTTGACCACAATCTCATCTGATATTAAATGGTGATCGCATGGATATCGCATAGATGGTAAGTCACGCTTAACTTAGAGGGAGACTGGCTCTCAAGTACAGCCGCCGGAACACACCAACAGGTGCGCTTGGCGACAGATTTTCAACTTGAGGGTGGTAGCTAGCCAGACGGACTTAGAAAAATCCCCAACCTCCATGCTATGGTTTCATCACGACAGTGCTTTTGGAGAAACATGTTAGTTATCCGCTAAAGTAGTTAAAAACTCTGTTAATACTGCCCAGTTCTACCCTACCCACTTCGAAATACATCACACTAACTATAACAATGATTGCACTCTTGTCAGATCCACGTTACTCTGTATATATTTGATAATATATATTCCAAGAAGAGCTATGGCAGCAATATTTATTATTTGTCTTTTATAATCTAATGAAGATTCTCTTAAATTTGATTGACCAAAAACTAATATGTATTCGACAATCAATATGAAGGTAAACAATCAAAGTTTTCTTTTGCTTAATTTAATGTGTTTGTAACACATGTCGTATATAAATTTGGTCGCCAATACGCCCAATTGAATTAAAAAGTGATATAGCCAACAGACAGCAAAACATTGTAATATTTGTAATAGTTAGGGAGATTAAAATAAAAACACTTTTTCGAAATACAACGGTAACCAATTGTCAAATTGACAGTTCCCAAGGAAGCCCCGACCTCGTATCTACACTCACTACCACATAACATAAGTTTATCGAGGCGACAAGCCAAAATAAAGTTGTCGCTTAATTCGCGCAGCATCCCTCCGCGTTCCCAATATTAATAAATTCTCATTCGGCGAGATCCACCAATTTGCCGTCGCCTTCTGAAAGTAAAAGTTACGGTGTCCCGGTTTGCCACGTTTAAGGGTGTGTTTGCTTTGAGATCTGACCTCGTGTAAAAAAAATACTTGGAGAAGTGGACTTAAGTTCGTCTATTGTCTTCGCAAAAGTAATAGGTTATTTAGGTTCAATTTATTAAGACATTGAACCCTTTAGAATCCTGGAACAGCGATATTCCAAAATTCAACGGCAAGCACCTTTCAGTGTATTTAGACAACTGCACTTGTGAACTTATTCCCTTTAAGCTTAACATGGTACATGTTAGGCTGCACCTTTAAATCGCAGTAAATATAAACACTATATCTATAAAAAATCCTAGAGTTTTATCCAGAGTAGGTTATAGATTGGTCTTTACTTCTGTATATTGCTGTCGAAAATGACGTATACCAATATAGAATGATCCCTACCTCGAATCCTGCAGAAGTTCTGCTGGATTTCCTTAATGCGAATTGTTATTTTTGGTTTAAAATACAACTTATAAATAATAAGTCATGGTCGTCTATGTCCTAAGTTCGAGTCTCGGCTATTTAGGAATTTATTCACACTTAAAATATGCATCGAGTTAGTAATATTATCAACTGACGGTGAAGAAAAATCGCATGAGGAAATCTTGAATACTTGACGAAAATTCTCGTAGTAGAAAAATATAGGTAGAAGATGTCGTAGGAATATACTTACTAATATTGTAAATGTCAATATAAGTTTGTTTGCTTTTTACGCTTTAACTTCTCAACTGGTTATTATGAAATTATGCATAGATATTATCAGTGGTATAGAAAAGGATATAGTGTACATTTCATTAAAAAAAAAGCGAAGTCCTAAGTAAAAGAGCTAGTTTAAAAATATCGATTTTGGTATGTCCATAGATTCTTATGCGTATTCTTAATAAGCCATGATAACAGGATATTGCGTTGTACTGGTGCAAGTTTTCTTAAGAATACACTTCGGTCATTAAAGACGTTTGACAAGGTCAGTAACGTAATAATGGCAGTATGGAAAAAAGCGAAATGTAACTTACTATAAGGTAAGTCCTTAATTTCCTTACGTGAAAAACCCTTATTGTTATTGAAGTTAAATATATATAACGAGTAAGCACGTACTGGCCGAAAATCCTTTATAAAACTGTTGTATAATCACATTCAAATTTCGAATTCGAATCGAGACCGAACGTTGAAAAGTTGGCCGCCTCTCTTTAACTCCCTACTAGGAATATATTGCCGTCCCATTTACACACTCTATTTCCTGTAGATTTCCCGTCGGACGGCGGTTTGCCTTAAAAAGTGGGTAGTTTTAGGAAATCTCCTCCGTGGACGAGCGGAAATGATATCTGTCGACCGTTTGCGGATGCTGGGGGGATGGATCCTAGCTATACGTCCACGATGAAGTGTTGAATGCATGTTTTCTTTTTTTTTAATGGAATCTATATTATTTACTTTCGTTACTATGCGTACTAATTTAGCCCATAAATATCTCCACGACTAAACCGACGACGTACTGATATAATTATTATAGAAGTTCGATATTAGACTGACCCAAAAATTCAACTGTAACGTTTTTGCTGCCGTCTAGTGGAGAAAAATAAAACTACCGGTTTCTTTTTCGTCTCAAAGTAGTCAGCAAAAATTTGGCTAACGCAATAAGTAAGCCCAGACCTTTCATATGAAAGAATTCTGTTCAGTTTCGAGCGATTTATATAATGCATATTTATTATTATCATTATCTATACATACATATAATAAAAATTAAGTGTCTGTATGTAATATCAAAATAACGACTTTTTACTGATTGGATATGAACGTAGACACGATACTGATAACAAAAACACAATTTTTAAAATTTTTGTCTTTTCTGTCTGTCTGCTTGTTCCGAAACGGCAGGACCGATTTTGACAGAAATTGCACTGACGCATAGTTTAAATTGCAGCAGGTGACATAGGCTACTTTATTTTAGACCGTCATCCGTGGCTTCGTCTGTAGTACTATCTCCAAAACGATTGGACCTATTTTCACGGGACTTTCACTGCCAGATAGCTAACGTTATAAGAAGTAATTAAAGTTTTTTTTTTTTATTTTCGACTACCTTTTACCCGTGGCTTCGTTTGCAATAGTATCTCCAAGACGTTTGGACGATTTTTCACGGAACTTTCACTAACAGATAGCTGATCTTATAAGAGAAGTAATTTACAATTATAAGAAAAAACGCATGCGGAGCTGCGGGCAACAGCTAGTTTCTTATATAATTGTATCTGCGAATCACCGAAATGGACCTTGTATTATTTTGGTTAATTAATACCCCGTAATCTGATAGCACTCAGAGGAAAGGGTTCCCGTGTTTGCTGGGGTCGCCGGTTCGAGTCCCGGAATAGATTATCCGAGTTATCCACACGTTTACTTAGGACACTTGACAGATATCAAGGGGTTTATGCTATCGTCATAGCGTAACAAACTAACAGTGGTATAACTACATCCTCTTTCAATATTGTTGCGTACTGCTCATATGACCATAATTTTTTTTTATGACTTCTATTTTATCTAAGGAGAATTAATTACTAAATAGTATTGGATATATCGTAGATAGGTTCGAAGCTACGTCCCCAAGCATGTTACTACAAAGTTATAGGGATCTCGAATCATTTACATACGAATGATATAAGATAGATCGATATGCGTTGCTATAATCGTCGTTTCAATATATGTATGGTGGTCACAATTTAACCAGACCCTAGTATCTGTCGCTGATTCCGTTCCATCGTTCCGTTTATGATAAACTATAAGTGTATAATCACACCTAGGGATAATGATAATGACCTAGAAAAATAATAAAAAAAAAAACACCCGTACCTCTACTTATATATTGTTACAGTTTAAAGATGTCGATCGTTTCGTTATCCAGCACATTAGTTGATCAACAACACGTCACAACAACAGTCGAAACAAAACAACTGTCGTAAACCGCGGTGTAGTTAGTGAGACTTCGACGAAATTACCACTTCTATATCGGCCGTGGTGGTGGTTCGGTATCGAATGTCCGGATGCCGTGGGGGGGCTTCTTTACCGTATTCTTTATTATAAAGACGGGTGGTAGTTCTCCGGAATAAAGTATGAAAATTAGGACGTGATCCATATTGTTTTTTATATCATAGGGGCAAAGGAACAGGTTGGTCACCTGATGGTAAGTGATAACCGCCGTCCATAGACACTAGCAACACCAGGGGAGTCGCAAGTGCGTTGCCGGCCTTTTAATATACGTAGGCCTCGTACTGTATGCGGTGGTTATTTCTTTGGTGATGATTTCTTTATAATGTGTTGCGCCACTAACTTGTTTGTACACGACTTGAAAGAAAATAGCAATTGTTGAAAGAACGACAACGAAAGCGAATAGCTAACTGGACTGTTCACTAATTAATCGTCTGTGTGAATTTTTAAACGGCTTTTTTATATTCTTCATTTCCAACATATTTACTAATTTATTATTTGTAAGTTATAATTAAAAGGTATACCTCATACTGAAGACGTTTAAATGGAGAAGGTATCGATTTAAAGCGCGAAAAACTTCATTAATATTCCCGTAAGTGTTACGGACGTTTATCTGTAACCGGTAAGTTTTACTGTATTTATTTTCATGGAAGTTTAATGGAAAAAAGAGTTGAAATTATCAGTATTATTATACACGTTTGCCCCCTATAATATATTAAAAAAAATGTTGAAATTATCTATACGCTGCATAAATATGACCGAATAGTTGTATCTCTATTTTCTATTTTGTCTGTATGCATGGTAAATTAGATTATATAAAAAACTGGCTAGGTCCCGTAGTTTTACCTTTGTTACCTAGCCCTGATACTAGGGTTTTTTCTGTCGTGATTCTCGTCTCGTGTAATTTCTTACAACTTGTCAAATTGTAGTTACTACAACGCTACTTAACCTCGTAGCCTGAAGTTATGAAATCTAAAATTTTTGAATAAATAGGCTATTTATAGTAAAAACGTTTTTCAAATTAGACTAATACGTCTTGAAATTATTGCATTTTAAACATATGAATTTAAAATTAAAATGCCAAAAAGTACATATCGATTTCATATGTACTCTATTATTCCGATTATTTTTTTTTAAATTCTTTTATAAATTATTGGCGTCCATTTGTAAAAGAATAACGCAATCAGTGGTGTAACGAATGTACAAAATACTGCTCAAGGAATTGCCGGATAGCCGAATATAATTTTAACCGAGCACTTGGCAGCTCTATTCGGGGGTCAGTCCGCATCCCCCGTCCCCCCCGAGGAGGTATCGGAGGGGTCGTTAAGATAAGGTATCTCTCGGAGTGGACATTGGTCCCGGATCGGGTTACCGAATAAGGTGGCGACTCACAATTTTCTCCGTGCATTATACGGGTACACGTATTGAGATCATGATAGCGCTGCCATTTTGGTATGAGATATATATCGGCTGCGTAGCTTCTCTGGTTACATTGCTTTTCAAATTATGCTATATCATATTTAACAGACAAACTATCAAATAATTACATATACAGGTTTAATATTACCTATAACACTTAATGCACGTCATTTATAAAGAGTAGTGGCAATAGTAGATGCTAATCGATGATTTTTTTTTTATTTATGGCTTCGAACGAATTTACATAAATCTATCTTTATATATACAACTTTTTTTTGTACGTTTGTAATTTGTATGTGTCTGAACTCCTTCTAAACGACTGGATCGATTTTGATTATTTTTTTCGTGTGAGCTTTAGAGGATTCCTGGATGGTTTAGATTCGTAATTCGTGACGTTACGTCATGTTTCTACGATTTTTTTCTATTTTCAGGACAGAACACTGTATGCCGCGTCCGCTAGTATATAAAAATAAATGTCGCTAGATATATTTTAAATTGATAAATTGATTCAGACATTTTTTGTAATTTCCTCGAAAATTATTAAATAATACAATTGTAATTTTGAACAGCACGTTCGTTGTGATTAATGGAAAATAAATAGTCGTTTTATTTGGCACATTAATATTTATACAATGTCCATGTTGCTATATCACAATGAATAGTAATTACAGCAAATAATAAGAAATACCTGAAAAGTTAATGTTGCTATATCTGAGACCGAGAAGCATCCGATGATGATCCAATGATGGTTCGATTCGACCGTTATGAAAGTTATCACCCCCGAATATTTTCTCATAGAGGTATTACTTCTATTTTTACTACGTTGACTCATCACTAGGTGGCGCTGAATTAGTTTACAAAGAAGTAAATGTTGTAAACGTGTTTTTAATTTTTGTTGTTTTGAAACTGACTACCCTATTGGCTTGACAGGACGTCTACAGTTTCAGCGGCCTATAAATGTTTTACTACATTCACTGATAGCAAGCAACCTACATTTTTTAAGAGTAGCAAGGCAGAGAGACTCTCCTACGGTCGATGGTCAGCACAATACAATCCGAGAACAACGGTGACCATTCACAAATCTACAATCCATTGCCGGTTGTTATATCGGCTTATAAACCTCTAAGTTGCCGGGTGCACACTGTTTGATCCCAAAACGTGACAAACTGAGAAATAACCACTGTGATTGGCTTATCCAGGAACGCAACGTACTTACTAATAATACTACCTAATAGGATTTCACATTTTTACTCGTGTGTACAACAAATACTTACAGTAAATTACTTCGAAGCCGTTATCGGGTGAGTGCCTCAAGCGCTCCCCTTAGTAGTCCGGTAAATCTGTAGAGGCCTCCGGGTCAACAGTGTAGTCAGTTCGAAAAAAAAAAAACTTCGAAGCTTTTTTTTTGTTTTTCGTTTGTTGCAAAATGTTCGATGATATTCAGTAATAGATCTTTCTGTTAATTGCATTATTGTTTTGTAATATTTCATGTTGCTAGTGACTCTTTTAAAACCTATTAATAAATTACACCAGCCACTAATTTAAATCAATAAATATGAACAACGTTTTAGAATGTTTATTAGCGTTAATGGACGCCGTAGTGAACGTTTTAAATAAGCATTACTGAAAAAAGTTTGTTAATTTTTTTTTAAATGCCCTCAACTAGTAACCGCCCGTAACTCTGTTCACGTTTATTATAATATTGTCTGTTAGGGAAAGATTTACCAAAATCCGTATTAAACACGACTTTTGTAGAGAGCGGACACGCGTCGTAGTTGCGTGGCATATTTTCACGCTGACGTAGGTATTTACAGTTCGGTTCTTCTAGACAATACTCAGTTCTCGTCATCATGGACGTATAGATTTATAGGTAATACTTTAATAATGTAAAAACCCTTTCGAAAACAGTGTAGGGTTACCTTGGTTAAGGAATCATTTTTATCCGTCCTGTAATTTTTGAAAGAGAGCACTCTAGGGCAAACATATTAGGAAAAGTTTTAACATTCCTTTTTTTGAAGTCGCTTAAAGATGGAACGACAGCATATCCCAGCATTAAAATAAAAAACTGAAAAGCAATATATTATATTAAGTAAATACGAAGGCGGACGTACCTTGAGCCGCCTCCGCATGAACGCCACTCCTGGGACGTCGCAGGTGTTTTGTCACATAAATACGAGCACCTCCGCCCTTTTTAATATACCCTAGATTTGGAACGACGCTCCTTGATGTAGGGGCTCTAAGAATATAAGGGGTTTTGCGCGCAATATAACTGTGACATGCGAATACATTAATCAAACGGTTGCCCGGGATTTTTCGCCGGTGGATATTGCATGTCGCTAACTTATGGCGCCCTGGTACCCATCGGCTTAATATCTTACTCGTGAATTTACTAGTTACGCCACCTGACACCGCTTAAGTGACGGGTTTATCTCTCTTTCTGTTTTTATTAAGAGAATATACGTCGGTAAAGGTAATATTTTGGAAATAGCATTGGTTCAGCTTCATTTGTTTTAAGATAAGAAGACCTTTCATTTCATTTTAATAACGCCTTTAGCGTAATCACTGAAGATTTTTTTTTTATGATAGTTGAAAGCCACAGTTTTATGGCTACTCTTGAAGTATCCTCATTCTTTTTAAGTAACAAATTACTTATGACCGAATTCAAAAGTTATCAATTAATTTAAAATTATAGTTAGTTTTAATTTTATAAATTTCGTTTTAAATCCCTATAAGTGACCTCGTTTAGTACGGAATAAAGTAGGAAAAGCTTTAAAATTGACTATTTTTGACGAACGCAATTAGTATTAGGTACGCTTAGTATAATACACTACAATAAATTATTTCTCTATGTACCATTTTCATAATGCTGAGTTCAGAATTATTTTGCTAAAGATTCAACAGATGGCAGTGTTACGTAGTAAATTGGCCAATAGATAACATGTTATTTCGAATGTTTGAAAAAAAAAGAAAAATTATGACATAAATTACACATATAACCAATTTAGATATCGATTATTACTATGAGGAATTTAATATAAGGAATTTCAGTTTTTTTTTTAATACTATATAGGTAAACGTTTTGACCGCAATCTCATCTGATATTAAATGATGATGCGGTCTAAGATGGTAAGTCACGCTTAACCTACAAAGAGGACTGGCTCTTAAGTGCAGCTATTGGAACACATTAACAGGTGCTTGGCGACAGATTTTCAACTTGAGGGTGGTAGCTATCCAGACGGACTTAGAAAAAGCCCCTACCACTATGCTAAGGTTTTATCACGATCTTTTCCTTCACCGAAACCTCCAACTCAGCTGCTTGGATTCGAACCTACGTCCTTCGACGCTGTGTCCGAACACACTACCAACTGAGCCATTATCGCTTCAGTAATTTTTACATAGAAAGCTATAAATAACGTGATACTTATAGAGATTCGTCTCATAAAAGTTTGTAATAATTGAATCGATTTCGTTAACTCAATTGGTGATACTTAAATAATAATGAGTATTAACGAAGAAACAGTACCAACATATTAGCGGACACAGTAGATAAACGAGTTCATTCCTCAGACTAATTTATATTAAAATATATATATATATATATAGATATATTTATACCGTTTCAACTATAACACTGTTGAACATCTGTCTCCGCAGGTGATGCTATTGACTGCACAAAGTGTCTCTACATAATGTACAGTTATATAGTGAGATATATTAACATACAATCCAATTTAAATAACATGTAAAATATGACACGAAATAAATTACATACTAAACCGGTAAACATATTTCATAAAATAAATAGTCATATTTAAATTTTAATTCCATTTGTATGACATTAGTGACATTTCTTTTTTATTTACCCCATTTCGTGGAATTTATTACCTATACATTTATATATAATAGTTTATAATATGTCTGTTTGTTTGTGTCTTTTTTACTATTGTAAAGTATCTTCTTCTTCTTCTTCTTTATTTTTTTGGCTCCGTCACGATTTGTGCACTAACCAGCGTCAAGTAACAAGATTTTGCCAAGTAAGAAGTGTCTTGCGATAATTATAATGTTCTAACAAGATGGTGGTTTTCTTGTTAGAACTTTCCATAGAGTTTTGGTGGCATCGCAGAATGCATGCTCCGTGGTATTATTTCCCATCCACTTCACTTGTGCATAATAACCGAACTATATTACGTAAAACACCACCAATATTACAAAATATACAGTCTAATAACACAAGATTATGAATAAAATATGAAAACCACTACATGACTGACTAAGATCCCGCTAAAAACTCCGTAAAGTATCTATATATAATGTAATCCAACGTTGTACACTGCAAGGAAAAAAACGTCGGTTCAAGCGAAGATGACTTAATTGGTAATGAGTTCAGACAAGGCGTCAATCGACGTAACCCTTGGAACTGAGTCGGAGCTTTCAGTGAAGGAAAACATCGTGATGAAACTATAGCATGCTGGTAGGGCTGATCACCACCTTCAAGTCGAAAGTCTGTCACCAAAGACCTGCTCTTGGTGTGTTCCAGCAACTGCACTTGAGGCCTGCCTGCCTCTAGGCTTAACGTGTTTCCCATCTTAGAGCACATCATCATTTAACATCAGGTGAGATTGTGATAAAATGCCAAAAACCTATAAAGAATAAAAAAGCGACTCGAAGATTATACAGGTTGATAGCAAAACTTAACGCACCAAAAACATATATATAAGCACGCATGAAATATTTGTCTAGTGTAAACGGTGTAACGTAATTGATACAGGTGGATATTGATATTGACATCAGTACCATGTACAGCCACAGAGTACATGACCCCTAGAATACCTATACATATGTGTAATTTAATTTAAAAGAAATAACAAAGGTATAGGTCACTTACTGAAAAGAAAGTCACGTCGTAATTGGATCGTGTTTGAAAGTGTGCCAAATAATATATCACTATTTGAGATGCTCTTTCTTCATATTGTATAGAATTAAGCGTTTATCTAATATCTCACATGATGGTAAATGACCATGTGGCCTAGGTGACAGGTGATAGTGATAGTGGTACGTGATACGTGACACGTGATACGTGTTACGTTATACGTGACACGTGATACGTGATAGGTGATAGGTGACAGATTTTCAATTTGTAGGTGATAACTAAAGTCGTGGTGGTCTAGTGATTTAACCAATGGAATATCAATGTCCGTAGCTTCGAACCCCGGCATGTACCAACGATTTGTTTGGGATTCGCGTACATATACTAATTTAAATTGGTAACAAAGGAAACCTGAATTAGAAATGTTCTTGTAGTATCGCCGTATGTGGGAGAAAATTATAGAACTGTGGATTTCTCAGAGTTTGAAATCGCCAATAGATCATGGGCTGGCGTGGAGATTATGCCCATACCTTCCTTCGGGAAGAAGCATATGACCTTCCAGTTGGGTCTCTTACAGGCTGATGGATGATTATGAACTAATTTGGTGTGCATTAGAAATATTCTACCAATATACTATGGTTTTATGGGAAGACGGTGGTACCTGTGATACTGGCTAGACCTAGCACTATACAGGTACCTACTACAATACAAATTGTTAAGGATACAATTTTAACCAGTTATATAATGTATAGTAAGTTACTTTGAAAACTCCGACTACCTGCTTCCGGCTCTGTTCTCATGAACGTACTATTGTTTTTTATCTAATTATTGTACGCGTGTCAAAATTGATTCTTATTTGTCTTAGATTTAATAAACTATTAATTAGGTATTGTATTAAGACCACGTTTGTTTTTAATAAGTAAAATAATCATAATGTTTTCCTTCACCGTGAGCTACGGCTTTCTGTAGGGATTCGAACCTACGTCGATTTACATGTTATTCGGATACGTAACAACTGAGTCATCATTGTTATCTGGATTATAAGTAATAAACGCATAATTAACAGTTTTCAATGTAGATTTATTTCCGATTCTTATAATCGGTAACATAATTGCTAGGTGGTAGAGCTACGCTGAAGCTATTACTGGTTTCAGCATGAATGGGTCGGCTCGCCCGCGGTAGTACCACCCTCTCACAGACAAGCCGACGTGAAGTAACAGTGCTTGCACTGTTGCGTTTCGTTCGGTCAGTGAGAGCGCCGGAGGCCCACATATATTAAAAGGCCGGCAACGCACTTGCGACTCCCCTGGTGTTGCTAGTGTCTATGGACGGCGGTGATCACTTACCATCAGGTGACCCACCTGTTCGTTTGCCCCCTATAATTAAAAAAAAAAAAGGCATATCATTTCTATTACTATAACGAGCAGGTGAACCCGCGGGTAAACTTTAGTCATTTATGAAGTAGCTCATACATATTTTAAGCAGTTATACTAGTAGTTCGTGTAATTAAACCTGCGAATACAAAATCGATATATGTTTTATAGAACGAAAAGTCTATATGGTCCAACAGATGCACGTTCTCACCTGTCAATGAAGGTAGCCTCAAATGATATGCGTGTAACGGAACGTCGCGTCCTAGTGCAATAAATAAGGGAACAGTGGCCACATTGCACTAACATGTCGGTCGCGATAGCGGAATTCTTTTTAATTGATTATGACATAAATGTAGTTATTATTTCAATTGATTGCATACTTTTCTCTTCATGTTTAAAAGTATATAATGAAATTGCAAAGACATGCTATTTCGTTCGCGTTAAATTATCGTTAAAAACTTAACAACTATACGACCTGACGCCACCTATTCGCGAGTGGTAGAAAAAAATATCCAAGATTTTTTTTTTTTAAAGAGTGTCAAATTTCTAATGGTCAATCAAACTGATATTATTATTTATTTTTATATATGTAAAATAGATAGATAAATGAACCGTAATTGAGAAATTAACATCAAAATTGATAACATCAAAAATGAGTAACAATGTGATATTGTAATGTGAATTAACAAGGATTTATTAGTTACTAGCAGTCACTTGCAACTTTTTCTGCTTTTGTATCTAAATATATGATGAAACCATGCATCACCTTCGTGTAACTTTTTTTTTTATACATTATTAGGGGCAAACGATTTTTTTTTTTCGAACTGACTACATTGTTGGCCTGGCAAGGCCTCTACAGTGTCACCGGACAACCGAGCAAACGAACAGGTGGGTCACCTGACGGTAAGTGATCACCGCCGTCCATAGACACTAGCAACACCAGGGGAGTCACAAGTGCATTGCCAGCCTTTAAACTTTAATTTTTAACTCTAACGGTTTTTGTAACGCACGCCGATATAGCTCTAAGATGACATAAATTTTCCGATTATCTTGTTTATAAAAATATAATAGGATTATTACAATATTTGAACGATTAATTGCAGTCATTAGCGTTCTTTAACGGAGCTCACATATATTCAATAAAACAATTCTTCGAAAAATAACTGCCAGGCAATAATGAATCAAAATTAATTTATATATTATTAATTTATTTTATTATATATTTGACATTTACTTACTGTCAATTACACTGTTACACTATGGCTCAGTTTGCAACGTCTATCGGAACGTAATTTATTACAAATTTGTATTTGCAGTAAACATTGAAGCTAAATCCACATAATAATTCAATACCAACACAAAGTCACTACTGGCGCAATAAATATTACACGCAAAGATAACTTTGTTTGTAAATGTTTTAATATTTTATATTTCTGTTTTTTTTTTTTTATTTTATTAACGGCCAGCTGTCCATTTTCGATTATTATGCCACTGTCATATATTAATAATAAATATATATTGCGTGGGTTTAATAATCATTGAATGCTTTGTGACTTATTTTTGACATATGTTTTTGTCTATTATTATTATTACCTTACTTTTTCGAAGATCTGACATGGATAACTATTATTTATGTATTTTACATTTACATTCTTCTTTTTTTCGTATATATATATGAATGTGATATATTATATTATCTTGAATAGAAAATTAAATTATATATTATCTTGAGAAATTTACATTCGTTATGTTTTCATTTCTCAGTCGAATGCTTCGTCTTTAAATTTGTCTTTGTTCTGTTCTTTGATTTAATCTAATTCATTTAAACTATAAAAATGTATGCGTCATGTTTATGTATTCCATTTAAAACCGAAATCGGTATTCCGGTGTACGTCTGGTATAAAAAATTACCTATAAATAAAAACTATCGTCCGTTGTTTGTTCGGACTAACCGCCGAAACGGCTGAACCGACTTTATCAAGTATTTCATCGGTCGATAGGGAACTTTTCAAAATATTACATAGTCTATCATTCATTACGCTTTTTCAAAGGGCTTGATCATTAATTATAGAAATAATAGAGGTAATCTACCATGGTGAGTGTTCCGAGGAGTTGTTTGGACTGATACCCGCCGATACATTCCACTACCGTACAACCCGCCTGAAACTGAAATTTCATTCACACCACCTTGATGAGTGGAGATCTTCTACGGTGAGGTTCTCAAGTTCATTTCTGCTTCGAACTTCGACCTTGTGGAATCGACTTCCAGCGGCAGTATTTCCAAACCATTACGAGTTACAAACCTTTAAGAAACAAGCGTACACTTATTTAAAAGGCCGGTAACGCACTTGCGACTACCCTAGTGTTGCTAGTGTCTATGGGCAGCGGTGATCACTTACTATCAGATGACCCACCTATTCGTTTACCACCTATAATATAATAAAAAAATGTAAAAGTTATGTAGGAGTTAGGTAAAAATAATATCGAAATAAGAAAAGAAAAAAATATTTTCATAAAAATAATTTAGCGTTCAATTCTTGTTCTTATTTTAGCCGAATATATTCTTAAAAGAGTTATTTCTTGTCGAATAAAAAGTAGTATATCGATAGAGTTTCACTTAAGTGAGAGTAGCAGGAGACCATTTTAAAAATGCATCTCGCAGGTCCTCCGGCAACAGAAGGAGGGCGTCCTAATAGACGGACGGTCAGAGTGTTTTAGCTTATGAATACATAATGAGAGCAGTCAACCCTTTAGACTTACCGTTTTGTGGCCGGCAGTTGTGCCTTCTCATCTTTATGTGAAGGCGTTACGGTTATTTCATAACTTGTTGTAGTAATGTTGTTAGAGTACAATTTACGTTTGAACTGTTGCTATACTATACATTTCTTAAGCGTTAGTTAAAGTAACTTAAAGATAAATTCACAGGTATTTTGTTCTGACATAAGATGGTTACTACAAGAGTATTTCTCAGGCTCAGCTTTCATCACGATGTTTTCTTTCACCAGTCAGCCGATAATGTTATCGATTTAAATTAATTGATACTAGCGGCCCGCTCCGGCTTCGCACGGGTATAAAATATATAGCACGCAAAATGAAAAAAAGATTAAAATCGATCCAGTAGTTTTGATGTATTCATTACTGCCCGTGGCCCGCACGCGTTAAATTTAGAGTAACCTCAAAAATAACAGTATTTCTCCACTATTTAATTTATGTTATTATACATATAAACCTTCCTCTTCAATCACTATATCTATTAAAAGAAACCGCATCAAAACCCGTTGCGTAGTTTTAAAGATTTAAGCATACATAGGGATATAGGGACAGAGAAAGCGACTTTGTTTTATACTATGTAGTGATTTGCGAATTCCCAAAAATTTGTTGATACATGTCGAGAGTACAATTATTAGACTCGATAAACGATAAGATTTTGATACGAAACAAGTAGGTTATATAGAAGATATATTATTAATCAAAAACTAACGTAGATCTTGAATTCAAAATAGATTTGTTTTCTCCGTAAGCGTATGATTTAAGAGCCGGTGGACCAATAAACTTTGCCCAGTAAATTCGAGTCAAAACAGAATGGGTTTTACACGCGAGAATTTTTCTAACGCCTAGCTAGTGTAGTAGCAGCTAAAAAGGAAAAACTTAGCATTTTCGCCGGGAAAAGTCGGTAAAACTTGGTGCAAGTAATCTAAAGTTAGGTACCAGGGCGGCAGAGGCTATTTAGATGCACATCTTAACTCGCCCATATATCTAGATTGTGAGAGAAGTTCGCTCGGGGAGCCCCGGGGCTCTGAAAGTGTTTTCTTCGCCGCGTTAGCTACTTTTTCTCTCTTTGCTATTCGTGAGAACGAAATTGCGAGTGTGGACGTCGCACAAACTGTAATCCAATAAGACTTACAGTTAAATGATTGCAGCGCTCCTACAGGCTTTATAGTTTTCAATGCTATCGAGTTAATTAAACTGGAAGTTTCGTTTGAAATAAACTCCGTGCGGATAGCGTCGTGTTCATAATAATAATAACATTACGAGGGAATAAAAATTTTGATTTTCATATTTTTTCAAACGGACATGTAGTCGACTGTGGTATATATATTTTTTACATAACTTCTGATTTCAGACGTTAGTTGTTATATATTTAGTATTTATGAATTATGCCATTTATTAAAGTTTTTTTTCTCTGTACAAACACAATTAATACACAGTCTTTCCGCTAAGGGCGTTACCAGTAGACCTGTGAACAAGAACCGGAGATTAGAACTTAATCGAATACTATTAAAACTATTTTATCGTAATGCTTTGGGCATTTTTTTAATATTTTAATACAAGTTTCAACCGTATCACTCCGGTTATGATAATTATTTTTTTTATTAAGCCTAACATTTAGAAATACATATTTTTAATATCAAATTAAAATTGTTACATAATAAAAAAAAATTAACATTTTTAAATATTAAATTAATCTCTTATAAAAGTCATTATAATAGTAATAAATCTTGTACATAGTTAGTTCATAAATAAATGTGTGTATATATAAATGAGGTGTGCGAACGACTACTAGGCGAGTATATTTAATTTTAATAAACAGAAACATTTGCATAGACAAACTGAGCCGGCTTGCGGCCCGCTGATAATGTTCACATTTGCATCACGCTCCACGGCTGTGAATTATCGTTCAGGTGCCACCGCGGGGCATCGGTTACACACAATCCGGCTACGTTAATCCGCCGCTCTGACAGTTCATTTACCTATGTTTAGACAAATTTTAATACGAGATATTAAGATAGTTATATGTTAACGCAGACAAATAAATTGCGCTTTGCTTGAAAACAAATAACGATATTTAGTGTGAACGGTCCAGTGTAAAGAAATTGATTCCTGACTTGTAGGTAGATATATTTTTTATTTGTTACTTTAACTGGCCATAAATTTATTTAGTGGGTGCTTTTTGTTTGAAAAATACTTTTTTGGGTATCGCTATCAAACGTTTTCGTCGTCGGGTCTTCAGGGGTCACGGTAAGTCGTGCATGCATAATGCCCGGTTACCAGGGACCCAGATAGGCCGGGAGCTTAGCTAATCAGAGGCCGGCGGGCGATTAACTCGAGACTGGCCGCGAGATAATGCCTCCCGCACGATTAGACACGCTGACCACCCTCGGACTCCTGACCGCCTGGTTGTCTACCCTTGAGATTTTCCGATAATGCCCGGGATTTTCTTTGCCCCATTTGAGAAATCTAATATAATTAATAAAGAGTAGTAGTTAAATAATAATTATATAACAAAACAATTTTACTTTTTAATTATTACATAAAACCTTTATATAGATTACCTTTTAAAGTAAATATTTTATATCGAAGAAAAAATAAATAATAAAATATAAGTTTTTATTTGTATAACTGATTTTATTAGTAATCTTCTCAAACTTAGCTTATTTCATTTTATAGAAGTTATTGGCCGTTTTTCCGCAGTTGAAAAGGTCATCTGTATTATATAGTATAAAACGAAGTCGCATTCTCTGTCCCTATATCCTCCCTATGTATGCTTAAATCTTTAAAATTACGCAACGGATTTTGATGCGGTTTTTTTTAATAGATAGAGTGATTAATTAGGAAGGTTTAAATGTATAATAACATAAATTAAATAGTGGAGAAATGCTGTTATTTTTGAGGTTACTCCAAATTGAACGCGTGCGGGCCACGGTCAGGAATGAATAAATCAAAACTACTGGATCGATTTTAATCATTTTTTCAGTAAATGACATAGGCTATATATTTTATACCCGTGCGAAGCCGGAGCGGGCCGCTAGTTATAAATAAAAATTGAAGTGTCTGATTATTTGTTGGGTCTTATCTCCATAACGGTAGAACCGATTTTGACAAAATATATACTTGTAGATAGAAAAATATCATTGCCAAATGAGCTAAACAGTAATGTCAAATTTAGAATAACAAAGGTCAGAGACCGCAGTTTAACCATGTATACTTCTTATGAAACATTTTCAATAGATTGTAATTAATTATAAAGTCATATCTAACGTAACGTAAATTGAGCCAGCCATGTCAAGCAATCGAACCTCTACACCAGCAGTTCTCAACCTTTTTTACTTAGCGACCTAATAACATACTCTTTACAAATTCACAACACGCTTACATATTTATATGCAAAATGTTTGACAGTTGAAGTAAAGGCGGTATAGGTGTTGGTGTATTTATTAAATTAAATATAATTAATCTATAGGACGTATTTTTTTTTTCCAAACTGACCACGCTGTTAGCCACCAAACCATTATAGATTCACCGGACTACTAAGGGGAGCGCTTAAGGCACTCAACCGATTTTATAGGCAATCAGCACAAGGGCGCACGGCTATAGAACGTATTCTTTAGTGCGAAGGAACATAATATATAAGCACATCAGATTAGAAATAGGAACCTAAAATTAGTGTGCGATCTAAAAATATCGTATTTGAAAATCTCGCGGTACAATTAACAGGTGACTACAACACATCAATGTGTCGCGACACGGCGCTTGAGAACCGCTGCTCTAGACAACAGAGGCAATAAATTTTAGAGAAAAATTCGTAATGAATTAATATCCTGTATTGTATTTTTTTTTTCGTTTCAGTTTATTACCTCATTGATTGATTATAATATTTTTTAATTAAAATTTTCTACTTCTGTTTCAGGTAAGTTAACACATAATGCGATTCAGCAACTTCTAACGGATGGTCCGGTAAGCTGTAATAGATTAGAAGTTATTTAGAAAACAGCATTTTTTTTTTGCATACACAATTAAATAAACGCATATCGAAATGACGTTGACGTATCTGTTAGACAAATTATCTCCAAATCTTAGGCAATCAATTAGGTCCCTGGTTTTTAAGCATTGAGTCAATTTATAAGCTTTGATGTCGAATTTTGTATTAGTTACTATATATAAATGATGTTTTTAAGCATTAGAATAAATAGCATCAAAGTGCTCCTTGTTTCTTCGGGCTGATCTCAGAAAAGGCCGAATCGTTTGTAACGCTCCTTTTACTGGTAGATATAGGACATTTTTTAGGTTCAAAACATTGTACTTTTCGATAAAATCTAAATAATAATTGTAAAATTAATTAAAAAAAAAAATTAATGACAGCAAACAATTGATCCAATATATTTTATGTCATAGTATGTTTATGTGTGTGTGTGTCATAGGATAGTTGTACGATAGTCTACGTATAAAATAATAAATAAATTAAACCTGGAATAGAAGCTGCCGTAATATAAGGTTTTGTTTCTTAAATATTTTGTTGATTTAGCATTTAATAGTCTCATTAAATGTTGCATGATAATGTTGCCTAATGTGTGCATAACATCACTGGTCATATTTCTATCGTTTCTATTTCTATCGTTGTTTATATCGTATTTCAATGTTCCCGAAAAACGCATTAATACACATATGGCAAAACTGGAACTAGACGTGGTGACCGAGTAGATTGACCGATGGAATATCAATCGGGTGTCCGCAGCTTCGAAGCCCAGCTTGTACCAAAGAATACTTTAGAATTCGCATACAATTATTAATTTAAATTGGTAACACTATCGACTAACGGTGAAGGAAAACCTCATGAGGAAACCGGAACCTGAGAAATGTTCTCGTAGTCCCACCGTATGCGGGAATATGTAGAACAGTGGATTTCTTGGAGTTTGAAACCGCGAATACCTCGTAGACGGGTGCAGTGGTTATGTTCATTCATACCTTTGCGAAAAGGCCTATGGCACTGCCTTTGATCTCTTACAGGGTGATGATGATGAGGACAATACTGAAGTAAGATTACGTCGTATTAAAAATATATTTTTTCCAAGAAATTAATTAACACATAGCGTTTATATATCTCATTCTATGTTGACTGAATACGTACCACCATGCATACAGTCTTAAAGTCACAGTGACTTGGTTTGTCACGTTTCGGTATCAGCCTTTGTATATCCAACTGTTGATAGAGTGTGCACCTCTTGAGGGTTGCCATTCGGTTTTGAATGACCCTGTGCCTACATCCTCAGATACAGAGACCATCATTTTGTCGTGCTATATTAAAAATTCGTATCTAGCGCGGAATTCCATCCCACTATAGTTAATTAAAGTAGAAGGTATAAATAAGAATTATAACATTTTCCAAAAAGCGAGTTCATAACTCGAGGAGTGGAGGAAAGTTTAGCGCCATTAGTGGAATTGGTCGGCGGCGGTGCGTCACTCCGGATTTAGCTCGGCGTAACGTACCCGGAATGGATATATTGCTCTAAAATGTTTACTGAAAATTACTTTTAAAAGGATATCTATCAATATATATTAAGTATGTTTTTGATGGAAACTTTTCAACGTGAGTTTCGTAGTTGTAAGTGTTAGAAAATGCTCTACCAATATCCAATATCCACTATGACTTATGCTAGCAAAATGGACAATACGCACAGTTTTAAATTACTTGTGTTCACTACTTTTTTAATTTTTTTTTAATTAAAAAGAAGACTAGAACCTCTTTTGCAATTATTTATAAGTAAATTTAAATTTTTCGCATAATATTCCATAATATATCATTAAGAATACAATATAGTTACTACGTATTTTATTTCCTAACTAGCGGCCCGCGCCGTCTTCGCACGGGTATAAAATATATAGCCTATGTCATTCACTGAAAAAATGATTAAAATCGATCCAGTAGTTTTGATTTATTCATTACTACCCGTGGCCCGCACGCGTTAAATTTGGAGTAACCTCAAAAATAACAGTATTTCTCTACTATTTAATGTATGTTATTATATATATAAACCTTCCTCTTCAATCACTCTATCTATTAAAAAAAACCGCATCAAAATCCGTTGCGTAGTTTTAAAGATTTAAGCATACATAGGGATATAGGGACAGAGAAAGCGACTATGTTTTATACTATGTAGTTATTGACGGGAAGAGGTAACATATTTGTCAACTTTTATGCTATATTATACTAGATACTTGATTGATGAACGCGTTATTTTGGCGGAAATCCATCATAAGTACATTATTGAAAGTAAATTTGCACCTCCGCCTGACATTGACTGGCCGCTACCACATCTCACTGTAACAAAAAAATGGCAGTGGCCAATAAATTCCAGGCAGAACTGAAAAATAACAACAGATCATGCATTATTAATAGACGTAGCGTTGCCAAATGAATATATGTAAATACAATTATAAACGTATTAACTCGTCGAACCCGGCACCGCGACGAGCGACAGTAATCTCTAAACCCATTATTACGTCCATAACACTTAACAGCATTACCCGCCCTCATTTCCCGCTATATTACAGCGGAGAGCCTTAAAATTCAGGCGCGCCTGCACTTTCCAGTCTAGACTCCGGCTAAAACGTGTTAAATTATCTTCCGAGGAAGTTAGTTCGCTAACGTTAAAAATGCAATATTTTTCCATTTATACACTAACCTGTTCGCGCGACTTCGTTCTTGTAAAAGAGTTTTAGTTGTTTTAATAAATTGCGGGCTGTATTTTATATACTTTAATTTGAATGCTGTAATTCCCTCATCCTTATAGCCATTTTTTTTTCAATTTTCATTACTGCTTAGACCACAAAGAGATGCGCAATGATATGCCCCTATTATACTCTAAACTGTCGTCTGCCTGTCAGTAAAAATCTCATTGAAATCGGTTCAGCCGTGTCAGAGATTAGCTCGGACAAACATAAACAACAGTTTTATCTTAATGTATAAAACGTATCATTTGATACGAATTATCATTAATGTTAGGTGGCGTTGTGGCCCAGATGGTATCATGTTCTGCATACGGGAACTGACTGTTTAATGCAGCTATCGGAATACAGTGACGATAACCGTTTACGATCACGTAGACCGCCTGTCTGTTTGCTCCCTTTAATTCGCTGGAATTCCTTGACTATCTCACTTAAATGTCAGTATATAAAAAACTCGTCTGTCCCAACGTAATGTCAGTTGGCTATTGTGAGACAATTACTTAACGTAAAGTTACTTGTTTGGTGGGGGGTGGGAATGGGAGTGGAGAACGGAGGGAGGGTCACCTGAAGCCATTTTCCATAATGCACCGGCTCAGTTCTTCTCCCGTTTAAACTTAACACTTTAAATAATTGGCTGACGTCGACTGCCGGGTGCGCGGGGTGGCCTCGTCTCAGGTGCATATATACGAATAACGTTTCTTTTTAACGGAGTTATTTAATTAAAGCTACAGTTTATGTCTTTCTGTTTACGTTTTTGTTTGTACTACTGGTTATCTTAAGACATGGTCAAACGTGTCACGTTCCGGGATTAGCGAGTGTATATCCAACTGCCGGAGGTTTGCAAATGGACATGACAGCGGCGATGGATTGTACATTGTGTTTTGACTGCATGTCCGTACTGTTAGATACAGTTCAATGCTCGGACGTATCGGCGGAAAATATACTTAAGTAATTCCTTATCACATGTAGAATTCTGTCATTCGGAATTATTGCGATTTTCTTTCTCGACGTGAATAATATTTTTGAAGTTATACTCCTTTTGGCGCGTTTGGGAAAAATGATGAGAGTAAATTTTTACAATGCGCGGCACACACCGTCACGGAAAACCGACACCCTGAATTAGTATAGTCCAACGTATTTTTTCAAACGTAGAAAAGAGAAAGTAAATTTTTGAAAAGATTGTTATCTTGTTACGCCAAAGAACTATAACTCGTGTACATAAATTTAGTGTGTATACAGTACATTTTTTTAATGAATCCATTTTAATAGAGTTTTAATTTTCTTTTGTTATTTTAAAAAAGAGGAGGTATTCAATTCGGTTGTATTAGTTACCTCAGAACTTTATCATTTACAATTGTAAAATTATTCGTTATTGGAAAAGGGACGTTTTCAAAGGGATCCCATTTTTAATTTCTATAACACTGTACCATAGATTTTGAAACTACATCAGGGAACTTCTCAAAATCGACTAAGCAATGTATAGTGATTTGAGATATTGGTAGGTTTATGACAATTTAAAATTCGGTACGCACTTAACTATGGTCAAAGACTTCTTTTTTAAGTTGTTTTTTTTTTTTTTTTGTAAATGTTATGTCTGAATAAAGAATTCTTCTCACGTATCAACTAGGCCGTATTTCTATAATGACCATAATATTATACAATTATTATATTAAATACGATCTGTCAGAAAGATAATAATTCTAAAATCATCGTTGTATTTTTATCTATCGACTCTCCTTTCATTTTTCGGAATATTACCGCTCGAATCGGGCGTTCATAGGTATAACGTATAACGACGTAAAACGCTAAGTACATTTTCTAGGAAAAGCCCCAGACTTAATCCTGATTGGCTGTCCGCCAGACAGCTGTCTGGAGTTTGATTGGTCCAAATATATCTTGGGCGGAATGTCGCTAACAACGTATTCGTATATAGGTATGCCGATATTCGGCGATAACTTTTCGTCCTTACACTATTACGTGTATTTTCCTTTTGTGTCTTTAAGAAAAGCATAAGGTTTTTCTTTAGCCATGTTGACGGTTGTGTAGTTTATATCTACAGGGTATGATTTTTTTTTATATTATAGGGGGCAAACGAACAGGTGGGTCACCTGATGGTAAGTGATCACCGCCGTCCATAGACACTAGCAACACCAGGGGAGTCGCAAGTGCGTTGCCGACCTTTTAATATATGTGGGCCTCCGGCACTCTTACTGACCGAACGAAACGCAACAGTGCAACCACTGTTCCTTCACATCGGCTTTCTGTGAGAGGGTGGTACTACCCCGCGCGTCGGGCAAGCCGACCCGTTCATGCTGAAACCAGTAATAGCTTCAGCGTAGCTCTACCACCTACAGAAGTTAGATGCTTTATCCATCATACATTTGACACAGTCATATAAGACATAAATTTATAATTTTGATTTAAACAAAGCTATAGAAGTAAAAATGTTCATGTTATCTGGTACTATCGATAATGGCAAAGCTGATCTAAAAGCTAATTTACAAAAACTTCAATGATATTTAGTCAATTAGTCTGCACATATATATTTCCACTATCTTTTCTTATCTATATTCCTCGGGAACGGCATATTTTTCTGGATGACAGGTGCCCTGTGTCCATAACATGTATGTAATCCTTCATGATAAAGGTTTGATGAGCAGCCAAGCGAAGCCGTACCAAACAAACAAGCAAATTTTTGCATTTATAACCTTAGTTGTACATATCCAAGACGATAAGACCGGTGAAATGAGTGAACTTCACGTGATTGTAAGTCACCTTTACCGTCCATGTAATAAAGTAGGGTTGCCAATATGTTTCAAAAGAAACAATAAAATATATACTACGCTTGAAAAAACACTTTATTTCATTGACCGAGTAAATAGAAAGAAGGGTAAATAGTCGACAATAATTTATTTCGAAATCAACCAATTTTATATATATTAACTAGCTGACCCGGCGAACTTCGTAACGCCTAACAATCGATTTTTTAATACTTATTCTGCTATTCGGGACCATCGTATAAATATTGACATTCATATTTTTACGATACTAACGTCACTCAATTGTTTTGCTTTCCCGGAACAGCTCTCCACTAACACTTAAACTTTATAGTATGGTATTAAAGTTCAAATTGACTTTTAAGTATTATTACGAATCATTTGTATGGCAGTATAGAAAAGTGTCGTTTTAAGACTTTTCCCAAGTATTTTTTTTTAATTTTTCTCTCCGTAAGATCCATCCTCGTACTTCAAGGAATATTCTAAAAAAAGAATTAGCGAAATCGGTTCAGCCGTTCTCGAGATTTGCGCTCAGCAACACATTTAGCGATTCATTTTTATATTATAGATATATTAATTACCTTTTGGTTTACAATAAAAGCATCATGTAGTATTTCAAGAGAGTCATATAAGTAGAAGAATGTAAGTATAGGACATGGGCGGAATAAGAGAAGAAGAAGACTGAAGAAATATTCTTGAAATGTATAAGAAAATGATAGATGTATAAAAGTGGAATAGACAGAACAGAACTACAGCGCGATATTATATATTCCCTAAGTTTAAGGGCAAACAGGACAATGATATCATAAGAATGCAAGGACAACATTACGATGAATAGCATAGCAGGGTGATAGAGCGTCTTCTATGCCCTCCTGGCTATCTACCGCAGTTAAATTGAAAATCTGTCGCCGAGCACCTAGGTGTGTGTTTGGACAGCTGCACTTGAGAGCCAGTTCCCCTCTAGGCTTAGTGTGCTTACTATCTTAGACCACATCGTCATTTAACGTCAGATGAGATTGTGACGAAACGCTATAGAGTACAAAAAGCAGGTAATTTCTAGGTGTCGAATTGGTCAAAATTCCAGCGGCTGTGCTTGAGAACCAATCATCTTAGATTTACTTTATTGGTATTGATTAGACTATCACTACATAGTATAAAACAAAGTCGCTTTCTCTGTCCCTATATTCATATGTACGCTTAAATCTTTAAAACTACGGAACGGATTTTGATTCGGTTTTTATTAGATCGAGTGATTAAAGAGGAAGGTTTATATGTATAATAACATATATTAAATAGTGGAGAAATACAATTATTTTTGAGGTTACTCCAAATTGAACGCGTGCGGGCCACGGGACAGTAATGAATAAATCAAAACCTACTGGATCGATTTTAATCATTTTTTCAGTGAATGACATAGGCTATATACTTTATACCCGTGCGAAGTCGGAGCGGGCCGCTTCTAGTTTATAAAGATAGGGACAAGTGTAATATGTAAAAATGTAAGTCAGTCCGGTTTGTTAATAACACTCGCTGTCGTGTCGGTCTCGCTCGGCGCATGAAGACGTCGAAGGGCGGCGCGGCGGCACAATGGACGCGAACAATGCCGGCCGCGATAACTGCGCCACTCCGTCACCGCTCTGACAGGGTTATCGGACGACCAGCACAATGAAGCTGGGGTGCTCTCGAACGGTGTAAAACACGAGCGGTAGCGATTAACACTTTCATTTGCAAAAAAAAAAAAAAACAACACAACTACTTATTATCTTAATGTATTGAAACGATGATGGCTCAGTTGGTAGTGTGTTCGGACACAGCGTCGAAGGACGTAGCTTCGAATACAAGCAACTGAGTCGCAGCTTTCGGTGAAGGAAAAACATCGCGATGAAACCATAGCATGGTGGTAGCGCTTTTTCTAAGTCCGTCTGGCTAGCTACCACTCTCAAGTTAAAAATCTGTCGCCAAACACCTGTTAGTGTGTTCCGGCAGCTGCATTTGGGAGCCAGTCTCCCTCTAGGTTAAGCATGACTTACCATCTTAGACCACGTCATTATTTAACATCAGATGAGATTGTGGTCAATCGCTTACCTATAAAAGTGTAAAAAAAAATTAATAATAAATGTAACATAGAGGGGAAAAACATAAGCACCATATTGATTGCCACCACTTCTCGACGGCGAGAAGATATACAACGCTAAAGGCGTAGTAGTACTCATAAAAATTGTAGTTTCTCAAACATTAACCAACTTTATAATTAAGCTATCATGATAATCGCCTTTTTTTTCATAAAGACCAAGTACTTAAAATGTAGCTAAAAAATGTTCCAAATGTATTCAATAACTTTTTGCATGCTGCGCGCAAAACTGTAAACCCCACTATTTTATTTATATAGAGTAAGCATAATTAACGTACCTGAAGGCTCTGGTTTCGATTCCCAATTAGGCAATTAAATTTTGTAGCTGAAGACTTATTGATATTATAAAAATATTTAATAGATCTTCAAATAAAAAATCAAATAGAAAAGACCAAAATAATTGACATAAAATTTTATAAACAAGTCTGTTACTTATTTTTTCATGATGAAACTTCTAAACTGATTGCATGATGAATATACCGAAAAACAAGCGGACGAAGTTTCGAGAACTGGGTTGTACGTGAGTTTCATGGCCGTTAATATTTTTTCAAATGACTTTTTGAATAATTATACCTATCATTTTCTGTTTGAATAAATTTAAACCAGTTATCGCTCCGTACGTGTTGTTGTACTCGTACAGTGCGGTGCGAAGGACGCCCGCCACACGGTGTGTATTGTAAATGTGCTCGTGAATTCCGACTCGTGTACACGCCTCTTTATGTTTTGTGTGTGATTGGGTTTATCGCTTTGTCGTATGCTTCCAGTGTAGACGCGGTATTGCTTAAGCCTAAGTCTGCTGTATGCATTATTATCAATGTCATAGGTTAAGAAGAACATTCTGATTTATTAAAAATATATGTTATATTTTTATTTTATATAACTTTCATATAAAAGAAAATGATGACATTTTCTATGCATAATTTTTTTTATTACAGAGACCATAAAGTAATGTTAATATAAAAATACGATATACTTAAAAATGAATAATAGTTTGTCTTGAAAGATTAACTTCACTTTGATATGTGGCATAGTTTCTCTTTTATGAAGAAGATGTTGTTATTATAGTAACAAATTGTTACACAAATTCTTGTCAGACAAACAAACTGACTGACAAACAATCCGACTTTTCAGCAGAAAATCGGGTAAAGATCGCCTTCAGAGGTATCAGGGCGGCATGTAAACGCCGATGACTTCAAAGTAACTGGGTACAAAGTGAAATAGAAACTTGCTCGTTTGATTAGGCGCGTTCTTACGATCGCGTCGCCCGGGGCGTCACTTTGTTCACCTTTGTGTAGCGAAACTGAGACGTACCACCCGAAAAGCTTTGATCTACGTGTAGCTCTTGTCGATTGCTGTTCGCCTGGTAACTTTCACCGTGACGTGACAGCCTACTACGTCTTGTTATTTATCTTCGGAATCGGGTAAAAACTGATTTTCTTGGAAAAAAATAAAATGTGTTATTTAAAAAAACACACATATTTTTTAAATTTATTAAATAGCTATGTTAATAATACCCATGCAGACATCGGACTGTAAATCTATTCTCATAATATAAAAGAAAACGGAATCTGTAAACCATTCTCTTGGCTCAATAGTATGATGGCTAATTATCGCTGTACCATAATCCATTTTATATATAAGCTAAATTATTCCTTCATACAATTAAACATTATAAAGTTAATAGTGACTCGCTTGAACGCGCCGTGTCCTCGATCAACCAGATATCTTGCTAACGCAAAGTAAAAATTCATTAAACCAGTCATAGTAAAACAGTGCAGTGCAAAAAAACAGTATCGTCCACATGGAAATGTCAATGGCATTTGATTTTTACTCGCGTACTGTATGTATAACTCGTGTCGGCGACCATTTGCATTATTTTGTTTAATATCTGTATTCACTTTTGAAATATTTCATTATTTTGACGCCTACATTCTGACATTTATATATATGTATGTATATAGATTTTTATTCATATATTTTAAACATTAAAGGTTTCGTAATATAACAAAACACTTTATAATTGTTGTTATATTTAATTGTTTATATATTTTCTTTTATAATATGATATAATGTAACGAGGTTTTTTATTATAACTGTTATATACACGCAAGGAAATTATTATTTACCAGGCATTGTCAAATTAATTCATTTCCTCATCTCTTTGTGTTTGAACATTTAAGTATTGTTTGGAGAAACTCCTGGGTAACCACTAAATATTTACATTATATATTAAATATATGTCTTCCATTATAGCTAACTATTAAAAAAATACGACGTTACCCGATACAATCAGCACATCAACGTTTCGCATTAAATTTCTAAATGACATTTTTAACGGGTCTACTCTTTCGGCGGAGCGCCGGCGTACGGCGAGTTCGATTGACAAGCTTTTCGTCAGTTCATTGTCTACCAGCCTTTTATTTTCAGGTCTATACTGGACAGTGATTAGTCTGCACGTGTTTTTGTCTCGTCGCTAGACTTTAGCAACATGTGAGAACCGTGCAGTGTCAAATTTTAAAGAATGCACGTTGGATAGATGGACAAAGCTATTTTAATTTAGATTTTGGTGTATTGTATAAAAAAATTCTTTTGATATCTGTGAAATTTTCAAAGAACATGTAGTTGAATAGTTTGTATTTATTAAGTGAGACTTAATGAGACGTGACTTTAGACGAGTGCAGAAGACTTGTACAAAAGGCGAATAAACTCAACATACCAAAATTTAGCTCCTTTGGATCAAATATTTATACAATGCCTAAACGTACTAGAGCTGGCTCAGTGACTAAGGACATAAAATATCTTATATTTGTTTGTTTAATATCCACACAAAGAGATATTCATCAAAGAAAAAATTAACTGAGCATCAGACAAACACATTACAACTAAGCCACAGATCACCCCATAAGTTAAACAAAAGATCCGTAACAATCCCACACAATGGCGATATCACATGACGCCATTACAATAAAGATATAAACCTCTCAGACTAAAAGCCGCCTTCATTACAACCAAATGGTCTATCAAAATTATAATATCAATTACCGATGCATTAACAATTCATATCAGAAGTCAGACGTAGCAAACGGGAATCTCGCGTACGTAATACTATTATGCGGGAGCGGGACCGGCGTATGGTTAGAGTGAGGGGGAAGTAACAGAGAGGGGTGCACGGAGCAGCTAACGTCGGAGAGCTGTCAAAATGTCAAATTTCAGAACGCCCGGCGCAACTTCAAACGTGCCTTTACCGTTGGCATGCAGTATACCCTCCTCTAATATAGTTATGGTGCCTTGGTACCGCACGAGCGTTAATATTCATGCATCCTCGTACAGTTTCTAGGTACACACGGAGCCATTTTCGTGAAAGCCTCGCGCCAGTTTTCTCTATGAATATGAATGAATGATTCCCTGTTCAATTCTTGCGTTAAGGCTCCTCCAACTCCTATACACGGATGCGCCGTCTTCGTGAATTCATTTTATGGAGTTACTGCCGCTATACGAGTTATGCTTTATGTTTAGTACATTAACCCCCGGCTTCTTTATGTTCGCTGTGATACGATTTAAAAAGATTTGAAAATGTTGCCAATAATTGCAATATTATGTACAAAATACTAAACTAAATGTACAAATTCTGGTCAAACTATAACTTTAACTTGGCCGCTCTGAATATAGCCGGTAAGTTAGGGCTTGTGCGTAATATAGTCGTGTGTAATACAAAGTTAAAATATTATTATAGGAACCTAAAATTAACATGTATTTGTACATAAGTTGTCTCGACATATCCGCACTCCCGGTGCTACGCTGTCACTTCTGCAAAAATGAGTTAAATATGTAATAACTGTACCAAAGCACCCCTTAACTTGGAACGATAATGTGACTTTAGTATAGTATGTATAGTTTCCGTATGGGAGACATGAGTGTGATTGCCGTTTTGGCGCGAATCACGAATATTTTTTGATGACGTCTAAGTTTTAAATGCTTCTTATGAAAAGTTGCATTTTGCATAAGTGACAGTGTTGCACCGTGCGTACCAATATACATACTTATAGCTAAATTTGTTTTCTGCACAACTAACTATATTGAGAAGGGTCAAAAATCTTGTCGCGGGACTGTATCTTGAATCGAACCGTTTTAGAAGAAGACACTTAATGATATAATAATATACAATACAATGGGCTTCCAAGTTCAGACTATTATATAGAATTTGTACTATTAATATTATAAGCGACAACGTTCGTGAGGATGGATGGTTTTTGGTTATTCTGTCTCGCAAAAACTATTAACGAATTTGAGTGACACTTTACAGTAATATAGTTTATGCAATTATACATCAGAATAACACACACGAGTATAAGTTTATAAAGAAGTTGTTTAAATCGTTCATAATATAACGATAGTATTCAAGTAAGTTTGTAAAAAATCTGCCATCTGAGAAAATCTCGGTCCGTGCTTCATTAACAGTTAAAGTTAATACATGAGAATAATGTATTGTATCAACAGCATTCATAAGGAGTTTTTGGCGGGATCTTGGAATGTAATGTAGTGGATTTTATATTTTATTAATAATCTTGTGTTATTTGCACTCAATGTTTTGTAATATTGTTGGTGTTTTGTAATATAGCATCGTTGTAGTGCACAAGTGAAGTGGATGGAAAATAATGCCACGGAGCATGTATTCTGATTTGCTACGAAAAACTCTCTGGAAAGTTCTAACAAGACGGTAGCCATCTTGTTAGTTCATTGAAATAAATCTCATTACATACTCGACAATGACAGTAATAATATACTAGAAGATTGGTTGCCAAAAAAAAAAACATTCATAAAAATACAAACGCAGACATAGTAAGATATTGATATTACTGTAAATTATTTATATGTAGGGATTGTTATAGCAAAATTAATCTGCTAAACCTATTCGAATATTTCGTCAACCAGTAAAACAAAGTGACCGACTAAAAACGAAATTGAAATTTCCAATTCCACGTCTATTTCCTGGTTAAAACAGGCGGTTGTCTATTCAATCTCTCGAAAACCGACGTCGAATGGATATACCGATGCTGTCCGTGCCTCCCTTGACGTGAAGGATATTGGGAAACGGACCTGAATAAAATCAGAAGCAAAAGAAACAAAATTTTGACATTTCAATATGCACTCATCCGCGGCGGTGCCCCCGAACGAAAACCGTTAATTAATGTTGTCCAACGACGCGACGGCGCATTCCGAAAATATAACGTCGAACGGAGAAATTTTAACGCTAGAAAACGTTTAGAAAGATGTGACATCAAAAGCCCGTCGCCTTAATAAAAACATTTCGTTTCTGAACGTAACAAGCTCGCACTTGACTCCCGAGTATTTATAAATGTCAATCAAAACTGTCAGAGGCGACAGTAGTCAAATCCCTCGGTAATAACGGTAAAGGACGTTCGTTTCGTTCCAAATTTGAAAAACACACGTACGGCCGTCGGCGCGCGTGCTCGATTTGCCGATTAGTGTTATTTTTGAAAATGGAATCGGAGATCGTGTCGCCTTCGGCCGTTCCCGCCCACAATATGGCCGCGCTAATCAACCGAACGCTCTGGAAAAGAACTGAATGATATACAATTTTATCGAAGCGACGTGTTATTATTTGTACGAAACCTGTAATTACTCGTGAGCTTGCGCGTGGGAAGGCATTAGATTAAAAAAAAAAAACTATATTTCAACTCTCATTTTGTGATTGCGCAGAGGAGTTTCGTCTAATTATAACTACCATTTTTAATGTCATTTGTTTATAGTTTTTAAATTAAATATATCCTATAAAATACACACATTCGAGGTTATTTTATAGAGAGTATAAATATGTATGTTGGTACACCTCGTACTTTAAAATCCATCACATCGATTTAGGCTATAGAGTGTGCCAAACAGATAACCATACAAAAAATACATTTTTGTAGTATAAACGTCTTTAGCTTCGTTGTGATTGGAAACTCGATAAAACTGAAGTGGAAACATCGGTGAAACGAAATAGTTACATAAAAAAGACAAATATATACATCTACATAATCTAAAGTGTGAGAGAATGAGATAGTAGACATTATACAGTGTTTCTTATATTCGCGATCTCCTTATAGTTTAATAATAATTAATAAATTCTTACTCTAATCTGAGCGTCGTAAGTCTATTAGTACGAGTGTGTATGCGTCTAGGTGTTACGAAGCCTCGGGAAAAGGCATTATAATCAGCTTGTATCGTTTATATGAACATTTTATCATTATTTAAAGATTTCAATTTCGATGATAGAGTCGCAATTTATATTGATCTGCATGTCTTTCGGTAGCTGAATATCTATATACTGGTTGATTTCGAAACGAAACAAATCAAAAGAGATTCTCACATGTATCATGAAATAGATTCAGTGGATTACAAGCATTTTACCACTCCGCTAAAGTACTGATCTTGGAACGCGACACGCCCAAATGGACCACTATTAACCTATACATCCTTCTTGGAAGTCGTAATTATAAACGGTTCGCAATGAAATTAAATAAATATACATTTGTCAATACCAAACATGTACAATAATAGACGATTGTAGTAGAAATCTATAATACAATCAAGTATTTTATTACACCGTCGTCGATGGACTGATTCTACAAAACTAACTGACGTTATGTTCGCTATCGTGAATCGTGGTGGAGTCTCCTTCTCCCTCCTAACCGCATTCACAACAACGAACATAGCTTCCGTTAGTACAAATACCAAAGTACATAATTATTTACAACCATAATTGTGTCCTTAATATATATATATATATATAACTAATTCTAATAAATATATGGCAATTTAATAACACTGTTTTATGGAAAATATCACTAGAGATAATCCATAATACGTCGCGTACTTCCGTTACTTATTTTAGTTGTTTTATTATTCCGTCTACGTTAAAGTGCTTATTAAATTCAAATAATATAATAATTAGGTAGTATAGTAATCAGGTAATTAAAATATAGTCAATTTTAATATCGATCACAACAAATCAGAAGTGCGATATTGCAGAATAAGGAAGGGTAAGCTAATTACATATATGTATGTCGCAATAGAATCGACGTGGGGCTGCGTCGGTGCTTGATTTATAGGTATCGGCTGACTACCGGATCAAAGGTCCCGAGGACCAGTGTCTCTGTGACTTGTTCACAATTTATAAGGTAATCGGCATGGCTTAGACGAATGAAATATATACATAATGATTACATTCCAGTAAAACAAGTAACGATATTATATCAGAATTCAATGTAATACATCTTAATATTAACTACACAAAAGGTTGAAGTTTGAAGCGATGATGATGGCTCAGTTGGTAGTGTGTTCGGACACAGCGTCGAAGGACGTAGGTTCGAATCCAAGCAACTGAGTCGAAGCGCGCGGTGAAGGAAAACATCGTGATGAAACCATAGCATGGTGGTAGGGCTATTTCTAAGTCCGCCTGGCTAGCTACCACCCTCAAGTTGAAAATCTCCCGCCAAGCACCTGTTGGTGTGTTCCGGTCGCTGCACTTGAGAGCCAGTCCTCCCTTTAGAGGTTAAGCGTGACTTACCATCTTAGACCACATCATCATTTAATTTGATATGAGATTGTGGTCAAAACGTTTACCTATAAAGTATAGTACATCTCCATCTCGTAATAATAACCGAGAGTAATCATTTTTATCTTTTAGAAATTATTAAACAATGTTTTGATATTTTCAATGCTATTTTGCCCAATAATAGTACTACTATTCATTATCAAATTAAATATCCTAGTTACTATCAAAGGTGTACAATTAGGTACAGGTAACAATAAAAGTTCTTCGTTCAAAGAGTCTTATGTAGGTTTGACCTAACTTTAATGAACTGTATCAAATCATATCAAAGTCCTCAAAAACTGGTTCCAAGTCGTTTAGAAACTTATGACGCTCATAATAGTCATTCCAGCCATGTGAAGCCGGGGTGGATCGCTAGTTTATATATAAAAATAAATGTTAATACGTCCGAGATAGATAAAGTCAACCTGTGACCGATCATAACGAAATTTAGTGCACTTAAGACTTCCCATAGAGAAGTGTTAATTATAAGTCACAAATAATTACGATAAGATATATTTTAATGTCATTCAGTCTTATATTGTAATTTAAAGAGAAGTCGATTATTGATAATAATAGTTGGTAGAATAGTGTTTTTTTTTTTAATATGAAACATAGGGTACATTTGTCCTTTTCTGTAATTAGTAAGTTTGAATAAAGATATCGTGATATATATTTTTTTAGAGAAGGACCGAGTGATTGAGAAGTTAAATTATAATAAAAAAACTGTGAAGTTGAAATAAAAAATCATTAAGTTATAAGAATTAGCTAAATAGTATATAATGTATGCGTACACATACAGTAACATTCAGTAAGTCTGTAGGTGGTAGAGCTACGCTGAAGCTATTACTGGTTTCAGCATGAATGGGTCGGCTCGCCCGACGCGCGGGGTAGTACCACCCGACACACAGAAAACCGACGTGAAGTAACAGTGCTTGCACTGTTGCGTTTCGTTCGGTCAGTGAGAGCGCCGGAGGCCCACATATTTAAAGGGTCGGCAACGCACTTGCGACTCCCCTGGTGTTGCTAGTGTCTATGGACGGCGGTGATCACTTACCATCAGGTGACTCACCTGTTCGTTTGACCCTTATAATATAATATAAAAAAAGTAACCAATTTAAATATATTTATGTTTGTCATAACATGTAGTCAAATGCTGCCACTCATTTTTTCTACAACTGTTATTAAAACTTCCCCATTATTACGTTATCTTCACATTATGCAACGCACACTGAGTTACCTGTCTCATGGCAAGAATTTTACAAACTTCCTTGACACTTATGGCTATATTTTGGACACTTTGAGCAATATCTTTATAAATTATTTGTTATTCTGATGTATAATCAATATTACCGTATAAGTTTTATCAAAAACCATTCAGTAGTTTTTGCGTGAATGAGTAACAAACATCATGCTGGAGTGTGGATTCCAGGAAACTCGATCTCGCAAAACTGTACCTTCATTCACAACCGCTTGTCGATAAGCTTCGACGCGGTCAATATTAGTCATTCGGGCGTCGCTACGACATGACTCCAGACACTTCGTACAAATCGGTGGACACGCCAAAACTGTGTCGTCAGCGCAGCCCGAGGGCGGGGGCGGAGCGCACGCCCCTGCGCGCGACCTGACATGTCACCGAACTTTTGCCCAATTTTAGAGGTCATAAAGGAAATTAAGAAATATAAAATTAAGATTCCTGGGAACCATTTTTTTTTCACATTAATTGAATGTCATTTTAGTCTGCCAATTAATTTCACTCTCATTAAATACCGGTGGCTCTGCACATGAGTTTTCTCGTCAGAATGGTTTCTTTGGAACTAGCAATTTTATTATGCACTAGATTAGTTTTAGTTGCTTTTTGTGGATTTGTTTTAATACTACTTAACATTTGCCGAAGAGCATCATGAGATATATCTATAGGATAACCGTTACTCTAAACAAACTTACAAACTATAAACTCTTTTTAATACAATATTTGTTTATTGAAAATCTAAAAATATATTAGTATAAATAATACGTAAAAAAATAAGGATAATATACTACTACGCAACGTCACGAAAAACACACACGCCCGGCATGTTTACCAGGACATCAACAATATCAGCTATAACTACAACACGAGCAGCTAGCTACCAGCTACCAGGCAAATATAGGGACGTAGAGCAAATATTTACTGCGCGCGGCCTACTACGGCTCGGGGCCACACCCGTCTTATGAGATACCGGGTTGTTTTTACATGTGTTAAATTCTATGTAATCCCCTATGCATTTATTACTTCGGCTTGTTTTTCTTGAAAATCTTGAAAAGGGGGGATTTTAGTATTTTTTTTTATTAATCATGTTTTTTTTTTATCATTTGTAATCTCTCCTTTAGGCATAGCGCAATAATAAACAGCATTAAAGAGATCTTAGTGATTAAATTTAAAGGACGAAAATGAAAATAAATCTATTCCGTTCATAAAATAAACACAGAATATGAGTGCGTTCTTACATCGCATCTTTCAGTCGAAACCGATGCTCGTAAAGTCGCGTTCACACAAATAATTCACGCGAGACGCGAATCGCGCGACCGTATATAGGCGACCGGAGAGCGAGATGATTTATAACAGTCGATATCTGTTAGATATGAAATTTGTCAAGCGACGGCCGCGATACAGGCTGTTTATGCAGGCCGGTGTGCGGGGGCCGAGCTGAGTCGTGTCGCGTCGCGTCGCGTAGTGCGGCGAAATCGATGCCGCGGCCATATAACGTGTGTATACACGCGCCTTTATTGACTAGTTATTAGCCAGATTTATCGGGTAAACAAACTAAAACTTTACCGGCTGTAAGTGATTTTGATAGGCGGAATATATAGATTATTCGTTCGCATGTTCGGAACCCTGGTGTGTAGTAATGAATTTTTGGAAATTCCTACGCGTTTACAACACTATCGTCTGACAGTGGAGGAAAATTTCGTGAGATAACCTGGAATCTAAGAAGTGTTGTTATAGTACCACCAGTATGTGGAGAAAAGATAGAACGGCGGATTACTTCTAGTTTGTACATCACTAATATGTCGTGGGCTGGCATGATGATTAATCATACCTTCTGTCAGAAAAGAGATAGAGCTCGAGACTGAGACATACAGGCTGATATTATTATTTATGACTGTACTTTAATTCATTGTGTTCGGATAATTAACAGAAATCGTCACTTCGGTCATTTAAAAATTAAACTGCACTATTTATTATTTACTTGTATAGTAGATAATAAAATATATTAATTGTAGTAGATTTAAAATCTACGCATAAAATTCAAACACTAAGTATTTATAAGGGTTTCGTATGATTTTTTTCAAAGCAGCATCTGCTTGAAAAATACACTACTGGCTGCGAAAATCCATCAATCAATTCAGCCGGAGGTAATTGTGTATAGAAAAACAAACTGCAAATACTTTCAGAAATATAACGATACGTTAATAATTTCTCGTGAAACAGGAAAAAATACATTAATTTTAGATAGCTTAAAGCGTTTGTTTATCGCGTACTTCCGTAAAAGTATAATCTAATTTCAGTATCGACGTAACTTTCTATTTTCTACTAGCAACACTGTGAATTACCTAGTATATCATCAATATACTAAAATAAAAGTAACTAATTCGTTACACAGAGTATGCACACATTTTAT
This sequence comes from Antheraea assamensis, assembly GCA_035772565.1. Lineage (NCBI taxonomy): Eukaryota > Metazoa > Arthropoda > Insecta > Lepidoptera > Saturniidae > Antheraea > Antheraea assamensis. The sequence goes on from JAQQSE010000138.1 coordinate 715,841, forward strand.
ACATGCTATTAAAACTGCGACCGAATCGCCGAGTGAGTACATTTTCGATTCGGTCCATTCGATCCGTTTCATTCGTTCAGAGAGCGTCGATTATTATTTATTCGCTCTCGGCTGCAATCAGTACGCGACACGCGTTTAATTTATGCGAATGATTCGTTTCGGATAAATTCATTTAACGGTTTTAATATTCGTTCTCTTTTTGAAGATTTAATTTTAGGCGTTCGGTGTATTTATTAAATTGTATATAAATATTTGTTTTATTTTATAGTATTTCAAACGTCGACGTTATTACTAGAAATTTATCCATAAGTACAACGAATTGCCGCCGAAGTTGCTTCGTGTTAACATCTTCTATTAGTCAATTCTGTTGTACTATTTTATTCAGTAACTTGCATACAATATATATACTAAAATAATATTTAAACAGTGAACGAATAACAATATTTAAATTCTTGAAATAGAAATTGCTGAAATAGAAATAGCATAAAAGCGAGTTAAACGTTTGTCACGGAAGACAATGAGCATTGTAACCCTCCCACAGTGGTCGGTCAAAGAGGCACCACGTATACGTCATACATCGTCCCAATTCCATCAAAGGGGGCACAATAACAGCACGACAGGTACCAGACCGTCATAAAGCGCTAGGAGTTGCGCGTATCTCATTTCCTAGCCCAGTTGCGGCTTCCGAACGGCCGTCAGCGACGCCTCTTCCGGCTCCTCAGATTAGTATCGACGCCATTTACCGCTTCACTGGCATTGTTTCCATTGGTCGATTCAGACTAGTCACTAACTATCATTGGTACCTACCGAATAGGAATTCGGTTTTTGAATTTCAAAAAACGATTCCTTCTAAGTGATACCAGTTTTTTTTTCCGTAAACCTACACTTATACTTACAGTAGTCAGTTAAAAATCACTAATTTATGCATAATATTTTATTATAAATGAGCAAAAACATTTGAAAATACCTTAGAAGTTTAATTGACCGTTACACTATGGCGGCTTCGAAAATGTCACACTTTCATTTGAAAATTAGTTACAATTAATGTATATTTAAAATTGTCAAATAATTACGATATAACAACGACCAAAAAAACTATTTTCACACTACAAAAAGTCGTCTGTCAGTCGTCCATTACACGTTTGCATAATTTAAGAGGGTATCCTGTCGCGGTATTCCCGAATTGGACATTTGAATTCTTTATACCCCGTTGAACACCGTTCCACTGGATGTACGAAATTAAATTGGAGAAAATTGACAGGTGTCGAGCAATTAAATTCCGCTGCAGCGGTGATTAAAAATTGATTCGTTCGTTCGTTCGTTCAATGATATATACATTGATATTACCCGGCACAATATATTATATATGATTCTTGAATATTGGCAGAAAGTTATGCGATTACTAAAAAGAATAGACAATAATTATTTAATATTCAAATTAATTATTAAATAACAAATGTAAATTATATACGAGACAATTAAAATGTGAAAACTCTATGTGGCTTACTCGTGGAAAGATTTGGGTACCTATTACGTGTTTAAAACCAGGACTATAGTTCTCTGATAAATCTTGCTTACGGTGTACATATTTTTATGTTTGTGATTTTTATTATCGTATGTGAAATATAGTTCGGGAGTTCTTCATAATTTTATATAGATATATTAATCTAGTTTCTGTTCGCGGCTTTACCTGTTGTGTCAAAATGTAATTTTGACTTTATCTTCGTTTGTATACATTGTAAATGATACCTCTCACATAGTATTATATCTTCGAGTAACTGTAACGGTTTGTGTGCACGGGACGCCGAGATAACTCTCACATGTCTTGCTTTTTTCAACTTCTCCTAATATTTTTTTCACATTTTTGGCCCATTTAAACAATATATTTATAATTCTATGTGTTATTCTGATTTTTAAGGTATGTTACTATAAAGATTCATCAAAACCTATCCTATTAACCTTTGCGTGAAAAAATAAAAATCAACCATCCATCCTATCGTTCTTTCTCTTTTCACCTTTTGTTCTTTGTATTTATATTTTGTAAGGATATGATTAACATTAGGATTTGTTGTTTGTTGTGTGTAAAATACACAGTTTTTGGTAGTAAAAAAATACAATATACAAGGTATTTTTTTTATATAGGTAGATTTATTATTAGATTTAAAATGGACAAAACAAGTTCTCACATAAAACACAAGGATAAATAAATAAACAAGCGCGATATAACATGCAAGGGACATTCCACGTAGGGTTGTGATAGTGTAATCTATCACGGGTCACATCTCCTCGATAGGGTTAGGGTCTACGCACCTTTATGTGTCCCAGGCGGGACGTAAAGGCCCCATGCACGGGTCTCCAGTTTTTTGACGTCTATTTGTGGTCGGCGGCGGCACTAACGGCTTTTGGTATCGTAAAGTATTCGGTTTGCCTCTTCGATGTTTATGTCGCCTTAGTGGATTTGTTCGTAAGCTTTATGTATTTTTAAATTCAACGTATTATTTATTTATTTATCCAAAAAAAAACCTATTAAATAATTAATATGGTTGAAAAATGAGTAGTGTAATTTTAATTAACTTAGCTTGTTCAGCAATCGAGTCAAAAAATGCAGCGATTTAAGCGAAAATTGTACGTACGTCTACGTGAGTGCTTAAGGTCATTTAAATTCAGAACATTTAGCTGATTGATTCTGAAATTTCAGAGATAGTAAGAGTACACGATACAAACGTGTGTAATAAAGAAAGGTACATAAATATATTATATCAACTTTTACATGAAAGAAACTGGAGCCTGCATAATTTACATTTCAATCTGTAAGTTGTCACGTGACACGTCGTCTTGTCAAAAAGTATGATCCATTATGAGTCCTCGCTGCTTTGATATCTAGTTCGCGAAAGGGCACGGTTACATACAAACGTTGCTGTCGCGCTCCGTCGGTTATGATAAAAAAAAAATTATCCTTTGAAAAAGTGAGGTTTGAGCATCGGCCAATGTCAGATATATAATTTATGTATATTACTCATAGATAAATCAATATTACGAATTGAAATGGTTGTCCTATCCTGCGTCGAATTCATTCTTCCGTTCCAGTATGATTTTTTATGACGGTCTGATGATTTCGTGGCGTAGATGAATTTGTATTGATGGAATTAATAGATCTTATATATGTTATAAATTAGGATTTAGCCAATCACATCAGCCTCTATGAGACCCCAATGCATAGGCGTCTACCAGAAGGAAGATATGGGCATAATCATAGCTCACGACGTATTGGCGATTTCAAACAACGAGAAATCCACAGTTCCGTATTTTCCTACATAAGTGATACTCATCCTGAGAACAGTTTCTCAGGTCCTTCCTCGTGCTGTTTCCCTTCACCATCATCCGATAGTGTTACCAATTTAAATAAGTATATGTACAGGAATTCCGAAAATTCGTTGGTACATCGATGGTCCACTCGACCGTCACGACTAAATTATACATAATCTTAAAATAGTAAACAGTATCTAGTAATAAAGACTGTGTATAGCTTTTTCTTGAATGCCGGGTGTAAGAATTTCCAATGATCACAAAATTACCCTTTATCGAAAGCAAGTCAAGTCCCTTGAGAAACGCTTGTAAAATTCGACGCTGCGTTTGAGATCGCTCGTTACTTCATCATATGAGGAATTAATAATCTATACGAGATAGATACTTCCCACCAGATTTGATTAATTTTCATTAAAAAAAAATGTTCCAAAAGATAACACGTTCCCGAATATTTGAGTAATCTCCACACGATATCGCCTAACCCGCCCTCGCCATGGAAGGGGGTGTATGATTTTTATTTTACGACGCGTCCGGAAATCACCGAGGCCCTTGAATATATTATTATTGTTATGGCAACACCGAGAGTCTGGGAAAATTGTAAAATACTTCGCACGCGAGAGTTATGCTCCTTCTATGTGCCTGTCATTAGGGAATTTTGGTTATCTCGCCTTGTCGCCGGCTGAATATTTCAACGAGGTGTTTTTTTTTTATTCGTAAGCAAAAACGATGCCTCTTTTCTTTGTAGCCTATTTTACTCTTTTAAATAAATCCTTTCACCTATTTGATTTTATAACATCGAATTAATGTCCCGGGTAGCTGAAATGTTGAGTCGACGATGACTCAGTGGTTGTCTCAGAACTGTCGCCAAGCACAGTTGCACTTGAGAGCCAGTTCTCTCTACATTTAGCGTATCTACCATTTCGAAGTCCTCGAGCGCGCTGGTAATGCGATACAGTGACAATGAAAATTTTCACTCACTAGCTCCACACACATAACACATATCACCTCCACATACATGCACACATATACATACACACATATACATACACACATACACAGGTATGTACACATATGGTGGATGAGTTTTTTTCCCTTCGTTTTTAGAACTCGGTTAGTTTAGTTATGCCGAGTTGACAGATACAATGCATGTGTGTCTGAGTAACTCATATTTGTATGACTTGCTTAGTTTAGCTTAGTCATAATCTACAGTTACAACGGGGCTATCAAGGCAACAGCCCAGGCACCCTTGAGCTTATTGCCAAGCGGCTGGGTGCCTTAGCGCTTCAATAAGTCCTGTGAAGCTGTAAGGGCCCGTCAGACCAACAGCGTTAGTCAGTTCGAAATAAAACTATTTAGACCACATTGTTATTAAGCATCAGATGCGATTGTGGTCAAATGTTAAATCTATAAAAAAACAGATACAACATAGAGTGACAGTATAGAATTTACCACTGTGTGTGTGAAGCAGTTAAAAAACAATCACTTCTAATGACTTCTACTCGAAATAAGCTATGATTAATCTTCTCCGTCTACGATATAGAATCAATATGACATTGATTCCACTGTCCTGTGTCCCGAATGGTTTTTCTCTCAAGTTCCTTTCGATCTCGGGGTGGTTATTTACATATTCCCTTCCCGACGCTACTCTCCCGTTAGATTTAGGTGCCAACAAATGGATTGTTTCTCATTCGCATAGCGAAACAAAATTTATAGACGCGAAGGCGAATTTTTCGCCGCGGGCTGTGCTTTTTTCCATTCTCTCGTCAGGGTGTAGGGTTGTCGAATTACGTTGAACATATATTTTAATAAAAGCGTTGTTTCTTGTATGGATAAAGACCAAGATTTTGGAGTAATGTATATACTACATATTGTATGACAACCATGATAGATATCACATAAATATTGCATTCATAGACTGTTAACTTTTACCATAACAAATAATGTAATGCGTTATTGGTCAAGATAACGATTAATTCAAGATATCATTACTGTGCTGTTGATTTTCTTTTTCCCTTTACTATTACAAAGATTACGGTTGTCTAGTGTTAAAGCAACGTGCGACCCGTATGAAATATCTGGGTCTCACCCTGGACGGGCGTTGGCGGTTCGAGCCCCATTTCGAGGGGCTCGGGCCGCGTATAGCAGGGACGGCGGCGGCGCTCGGCCGACTGCTCCCCAATATCGGGGGGCCAAGTGCCGGGTGCCGCCGACTCTATATGGGAGTCGTGCGAGCGATGGCCGTCTACGGGGCCCCGGTGTGGTCCGATGCCCTCGGTGCCGATAATGTGCGAGCGTTGCGCGCTGCGCAGCGCATTGTGGCACTGAGGGCAATCAGAGGATACCGCACCGTGTCCTCGGTGGCGGCCTTCACGCTCGCCGGCTCCCTGCCTTGGGAGCTGGAGGCGGGGGTTCTTGCCGCCGTGTACGAGTTCACGGCGGCAAGGAAACGTTTGGGGGAGCCTCCGGCTCCCAGGGAGATAGAGGGAAAGAGGCGAGAGGGGAGGGAGGCTGCTATGGAGTGGTGGCGGCAGGATCTGGCGGACGCGCGATATGGGCGATATACGGTGGACGCCGTCCGCCCGGTCCTGCCGCAGTGGTTTGACAGGAAATGGGGCTCCCTGACGTTCCGACTGGTGCAGGTACTGACTGGCCATGGCTGTTTTGGCTGGTACCTGCACCAGATCGCTCGCAGGGAGCCGACCGCCGCATGTCACGAGTGCGGCGCCGAGAAGGACACCGCGCAGCACACTTTGTCCGAGTGTGCTGCGTGGGAGGTGCAGCGTCGCACTCTGACTGCGGCGGTAGGAGGAAATCTGTCGCTGCCGAGCGTGGTTGCGGCCATGCTCGGCAGCGAAGACGCCTGGACGGCGATGGCCTCCTTCTGCGAGGAGGTCATCTCGCAGAAGGAGGCGGCGGGGAGGGCCCGAGAGATGGATCCTCTGAGCGGCCCTCTCCGCCAAAGGAGGGCCGGTGGAAGGAGGAGGCGATATGCCCACCTTCTTCCACCTCCGTAGCCGGACCTGAGGTGATGGGCCGGGGGGCTCATCACCTCATTGCACAGGTTCGGCGGACGAGGGGAGGTGGCTGGTCGTGTACCCAGCTTACCTCCCTATAAGGACGGAGCCCGGCGGCCATCTTTCGCCGGGCTGACCGCTGGGGACGGCATGGCGATAGCTCAGCACGGTCCCATGCCGCCCCAACGTAAAGCGGTGGCCGGTACACCGTGGGGTTTTAGTCCGTGCGAGTCGGACATAACCCATTCTCTCCCCCGGGAGGATGGGTATCCATAAGGGATTTCCCCACGTAAAAAAAAAAAAAAAAAAAAAAACGTGCGAGGAAGCAAGTATTAAAGAACAATTCCAATAGGTCTAAAATGAAGGACAATTCGCGGTGCTACCACTTAAAGTCACGGCGAACGTATTACAAATATTGTAGTACGATTCAAAACACCATATTTACCAACAGCAGAATAACTTTTTTTTTTATTAACGTGGGGAAACAGCAGAATAACAGCATCATCTTATAACAACAATCAATTTAAAATAACACATTATTACAATTATAACAGTTTTTCTATCTATAGTCAGGACTATGATAGTGTTCACCCATTTGTAAGGTGCTCGCGGTATTAGGCACAGGTGTATTGTCATCCCACTATATAACTTGTAGGGTAGATTTTAAATAAAATTAAAATAACATTATATAAAAATAAAGCAACCGAGCAATCCAATACGCGTACAACCTAAAAACGCAAATGTTCCCATTAAAATATTAACGTGCTAGGTAACTTCGACAGCCCTATTAAGGTTTTCGTTTCGATTCCCGATTTATCGGTAACTTATGCCCGTTATAATCGTGATTTTAATGCTTCGCACAAGATTTATAACGGTCGAGAGAGAACGGATCCCAGGCTCGGACGGGATTGCTTTTGCGAAATTTGATATCTCCATACTGTTTATGACGCCCTGGTGCATACGCAACCGATATTTCTTGTTTTGTTTATTTTTTTGTTCTATAGAAAAACTTATTCTTCACTTCTACGTTTTTTACATCTATCTATGTGACTCTTAAATTTCATTTTAAATATATTGAATTATGCAAAGTAATAGCTTTTGCCCGCGGATCCTCTCGTGTTACTGAAGATTTGAGTTATCCCTCGGGAACAAATTTTTTTTCCGAATGTAAAGAATAAGTACCCTACATTACACTATGTCCTTTTCTGTACCCGAACCAATGTATACACAAAAATGCAGTTTGCATGATACAGCAACGTAATGAGCACTTAGGCTTAAGCGTAAAGCGCAACGACCAAACACACTGACACGCATCTACGAGTATAATATTGGTAAGAATAATCATTTTTTTTGTTATAAAAACCAAATATAAGAGAACAACAGACAAAGTGACAAACAAAGATTTCGTCGTATGTATATAATTCTACGATTGAAATAGTTATGAAAGTTTTCCAAATCAAAGCCGCGTAACAAAAATGGAGTGTCCGTAGTTCATACTTGTTTAACTTCGAAACGGCGGAACCAATTTTGAAGACACTTTTATTGGTAGATAGCGAGGACTCTTCAGAGTATAATGATACACACTTTTTTTACTACGCTCTTCCATAGTGGCTGTACAGTAATGATGCAATGTAACAGCAAGAGCATTACGTTTTCTTGAAGGGTTCTTATCATACAATGACTTAGATCTAAATTTTTCTATATAATTATATATTTATCAAAATAAAATATGGTTTTAGGAACTTTATTTGTTGTTTTGTTTTTATACTTTTTTATATTAATGATGGCAACCAAGGTATTTGATACCTTGTTTTTTTGCATGTGCTTACTTATTGCTCCTACAAAACGTGAGCGGTAACTTAAGTGTATATACATATATCCCTTACTCAGAATAACAACACATGGTAGATATTTTTTTATTCATAATACCAAAGAGAAACTATTGTAACATTGATGAATGTGTGTATGTTTTTTTTTTAAATCGCATACGAAATTGAGTTTTTTATCAGAGACAATAATACATAACTAATAAAAAGTTTGGTTTTCCGAAATCCCGTTAACCGGAGCGGACGAGACATTGTTTGTCCCGTTGGTTTTTTCCTCCCGATCTCCTTTAATGGTGTTCATAAATTTTTGATATCGCTTTTTGTACGATATCAAACGGCGATTTGAAGAGAACCTATAGAAAGAATATGTCACAAAGAAATATTAGACGTATAATTATTAAAATTCTGTCATAGACGTAACTATAGTTTTAAAACCAGTAAAGAAGCTTGTTTATTTTGTTCACATGCCGATAATATAATTTTATCACAGCAGCATTGACAGAACTATTTATTGTCTGTGGCTTCGTTCATATAAAGTACAATTTATTTTTTCATTAAAACTACTTATTTCATCTGGACTATAGTGGGCTGTCCTTTTTTAATTTTTATTACAATGCTTTCACTATTACTTAATCACTCTAACTCATTTACTTGTTATAATAAATGACCATTCTTTATTATTCATGCTCGACCACAGTGGAAAATCGTAATGGTTTGAAGGTATCGCTGGCGTGATGTTTTAGAGGCAAATTTATATTTCAAGCCGAGACAATTGGAAAGAAACAACAGTAAAGAAAAGTGGAGACTCTTTTTGGATGTCTAAAGCAAAACGATTTATTACCTAAATTTATAACAGCAGCTAACTTACGCATTGATATGAATAAACGTGGTGGTCGTTCTGATCTTTGATCAGATTCCATCGAACGACCATCATCGGTTCCGATAATTCGTATCCAACGTAAACGGACGTTAATGTACCGAAACCGTACATCCTGGGGCTATTGAAACAAATATACGGACATTAGTGATGCATTAGTGAATGCAGCTACAATGAGCGAATACACGTAATTATGGAATAATAAACAAAACTGCGCAGGAGCCGATGAGACCTCCCCGATGTCTATTCTCAGAGGTTAACGCCACTGTCCTATTGTAAAGCTATGCGATGTGCGAGCGCACTGAATCATACAATACGCCCGAGTTTAGTAGAAAGGCAACATCGCAACGAAATCATAGCTTGGAATAGACTTTTACTTATCCTTCATCCTCGCGTTGAAAATGTGTCGGTACATACCCATGCAAATAATCTGGTTCCCCAATAATATACTTCGCAAAAGTAAAGTGATTTCAGAAGTGAGTTAATATGGTCTCTCAAAAGACAAAATTATTTTTATCGGCTTGTAATCAACGAAGGTGCTGCCACTCTGTATACGTAAATCAAAATCTTCCTACGAGTAGATAGCAATAGAGAAGTGCACGTTTCAATTGACATTATGGCTGATGCATATTGTTATCATTTCGAAGCAACTATTTAATCATTTCTGCTATATATTTGTTATTATGAAATGCGTAGTGTTATAAAGTGGACTTAGTCTTAGAGATAATTTACTTTTCTCGTTTTAACATGTTACATTGGTAACATTATCACGTTAATACCAAGTGAAATTATAATATAAATTACAACATAGAATATAAAATCTATACATACCTTGTATTATTTATTTTTATCTATAAATTATGCGTTTATTTTTAAAAACCTTACAAAAAAAACACACATGTGCACAAAGTTTCCACGATAGGTTATGTACTCGTATAAGCCAACAGACACCTTTCAAAGTTTTAAATTCCATTCAGTGGGACCAATCCTTTATGGGCGCATACACATCTCTGATTGAATACAGACAGTCAGTTTATTTAAAACAAACCATGCTTTTAGTTATCACTTATAATATTGAATAAATAAATATGGCTTTAAATTTTAGCTAAATTACAAAATAATATTATAGCAATCTATAGAAACCATTTACGGACGTGCAATACACGTATTTTATATTATTAGTACTCTATATCGACTAAGTTTTTCCATAGGGTGTAAGCAGTACCTAATAAAAAAAATTAAAGACAATCTACAATGAATTCAAATAAATCATGTAATTGCGATTGAATCAACATGCTTTTGCTAGGTGGTAGAGCTACGCTGAAGCTATTACTGGTTTCAGCATGAATGGGTCGGCTCGCCCGGGGTAGTACCACCCTCTCACAGAAAGCCGACGTGAAGTAACAGTGCTGCCGGCACTGTTGCGTTTCGTTCGGTCAGTGAGAGCGCCGGACGCCCACATATTTAAAAGGCCGGCAACGCACTTACGACTCCCCTGGTGTTGCTAGTGTCTATGGACGGCGGTGATCACTTACCATCAAGCGACCCACCTGTTCGTTTGCCCCTATAGTATAAATTAAAAAAAAATCCTAATTTTCACAAAAACACAGTTGCAGGCAACAACGTATACAATTAAATGTTATTTCATACTAGCTTTTGGCCGTGGCTTTGCTCATAAACCGGTATGTGAAGATATTTTAATAGGCAGAATACAAAAACAATGAGAAACACGTGCGAAACCACGGGCACAGCTAGTATTGTGTACAGATATAAATATTTTTCAAGCGTCACTAGATATCGGTTACCAAGCGTGTGGAAACAGCATTATCTCTTAATCTTGTGACGGATACCCGCAACCGGATATTGTGGGAAATGTGAGATTTTCAACGAGATCTGATCGTATCCCAACGCTGTCTCTGGACCACCGTCCATTGTTTTCAAGATTGATCATAGTGTCTCTCATGCATTTTTTGTTATGCTATTTACATACCCCACTTTGATGAAATATTTGTTTGAGAGAAGAAATAAATTTCAACAACTCACCTACAGTATATAATGGTGTAAGGGAGTGTAGTATCTCTATGTATGTTAATATATTTTTCCAAGCGAACTGTTGAATTTTCCTTCATGAGCGGCGAAATGATAATGGCAAGTCAGTATGCATTTCTTATGTACTCAAGTTATGACTATTGACGCTTATATATATATACATAATAGTTGTGTATATCACAGTTTTTCCGTGATTTTTTTTCAAACCTTTGTCTATAACCTATTAATGGGAATAAAAATGTGTCCTTAATGAATTCCGTGTATATTTTTTTATATAATTTATCCGTTAATGTGGCTTAAAATAGTCTAAAAGGATGTCTTCAAAATACAAACAGATTTTCAACTTAAGAGTCGGTATGCAGAATGAGCTAAACTGAACTATGTCTTCATAGCGATGTTTCCGATGTGTTCGCTTCGGGATTCGCCGCAGCATACGAATATTATTGTAGAATTAATCTAATTATGAATTAGTAATTGTTGAAACTTATATAAACTAAATATATATATAATTATATGGTAACTGTACGAAAATACGTTAACAAAACTTATCCCGCACAAGTACTGTCTCCGTTACCGCGCTCTAAGTATCGGGGGATTCGAACCCGGCACCGAATGAGTAAATAATTTACACACACGTCCTGCTACCTGCGGTCGATGTACCAGGTACCGACGTAAAATAGGTAAGGTCTCCCGGGGCCGCAGCGCCGGGAGGAGTTGAAACCAATAACGTTGGGTCGTACGCGCTGACTCGTTCTTTTCTTCCAGTACATGTCGTAGTTATGACATGTCGTAGTCATTCTTGTTAGTTAATAATTAACATTGATTATCATATGGGTCTTTATTATTTAAGCAGATATATTGAACTTTTAACTACGTACTATAAAGCTATCACTGTTCAACTATATTAGTACTGAACTCCATTACCTTTAGAAGTGAATCCTTCAAAAGTGATAAAATATTCATATAGACATATTGATTATCACTTCTTTTCTCAATACATCGTAATATGCAGGGGCACACACACACGTAAAACGATTCGATTAGACCAAGTATTAGGTGATGTAATTTACAGCAGACCGCGAATATAAGAAACACTATATAATGTATTCTATTTCATTCTCTCGCACGTTATGACTTATAAATGTATATGTTTGTCTCTTTTTAATGTCGGCTTTTTCATTACATCGCGTTCACTTCTATTTCATTGAGTTTGCAAATCACAAAGGGGATAAAGAAGTTTTCACTTCAAAAAGTGAAAAAAGAACCTCTTTTGTTTCACAGAAAAAAATTATACAGATACAGAAAACGATATCCAAATTAGAACAGTAAGAGTGAAGTTACAAATAATTACACAAATAAAAATATACAGAAAAGTAGAGACAAACGATAACGTGGTTAACTTCCCCGGCAGCAAACAGAGACCGATTTTCGAATGTTAAAAGGGGAGAGATCTCTACTTTAAAAGCAAATTGTATCGAGTTACCGTGAATTGAACCAAATTTGATTAGAGTTCGTTTAGAAAATCGGATTCGCATGTGTAATTTGTTTTGTCTGTCTGTTCCAGCATCCGTACCCCTCGGAAGACCAGAAGAAACAATTAGCACAAGATACAGGGTTAACGATACTACAAGTAAATAATTGGTGAGTCATTATTTTTATTTTTATAAACTTGTCACATTTATTGGCGGGAATTTATAGTTTGAAGTTCATATACGTTTTATTTTTGTTCAATTTAATTTATTCGAAGAGTTTTCGTCGTATGCGTACAGCCAAATGAGTGATAGAAAACAAAAAAAAACATAAAGAAAACCATTAATTATGCATTGCCAGTTATAAGACAATATGATGACTACATTATTGAAATGTGAATATTTAAATAAAATTGTGGTCAATGAGAACAATTCAAATAATTTATTTTTAACTTTTTTTTTAATTTCACTGTGAGAAGGCAAAGGTCATAAATTTAAATGACTCTCTAAGTGATAGAAAATTTACGAATTCGTTACATAAACAGGTCTCCTGCCATTTCAATATTATGCCCAAACAAAATCACGTTGCCCGATCATTTGCGGTAGATATACTTTGATTGCTATTTACAACCTTCTGATTGCATTGCGAGTATGGGCGCTTTGATAATAGTACAGCAAGAGTGTTACAAGCATATGTATATTCTTACGATTTTATATCATACTAGCGGCCCGCTCCGGCTTCGCACGGGTATAAAATATATAGCTTATGTCATTCACTGAAAAAATGATTAAAATCGATCCCGTAGTTTTGATGTATTCATTACTGCATGTGGCCCGCACGCGTTAAATGTGGAGTAACCTCAAAAATGACAGTATTTCTCCACTATTTCGTGTATGTTATTATACATATAAACCTGCCTCTTTCAATCACTCTATCTATTAAAAAAAACCGCATCAAAATCCGTTGCGTAGTTTTAAAGATTTAAGCATACATAGGGATATAGGGATAGAGAAAGCGACTTTGTTTTATACTATGTAGTGATGTGATGCAGCATTTAGAATGTTTGCTGTAGATATCTTATATTATATATTTTTGTATTATTACCGACTAATATCAAAAGTTTATCAAATATGGGCTTACTTATGAAATATCTACTTTTTTTTATCAAAGTACATTTTGATGTAACCTCATATTAATTTACATTTTGTCATCTTCGAGGTTACTTATTCTGAGCGCTGATAAATAAATACAGTTGTCGTATACTGTCGTTTGTTTATAAATTTTATATATAGGAATTCTATAAGTAGGTATACTAGACTATAGTATATAGGTATTTCAATGTTTGGTTACATTAAAGCAAGTTGCTTTTGTCAAAAACATATATCGTACGAATGAAAAGTATTTTGAGTTTTTTTTTTCTTGCGTTAGAGACTAGACAACGATTTCTCGTAAAAGCGGTTTTGTTTTTTTTTTTATGAGAATTTTGTGTTATATCTGAATTTGTTATGGGTAGTATCTTTAATTTCTGTATTACAATTTTTCATTCCGATTTTATTTCTGTCTTTTACCGCTTTTTAGTTACTCCAGTTAAATTTGATCATTACTATTTATACCCCTATGAAAAAGCGTAATGCTATGTAGTTTAGATAATACTTTAAAGAGTGTCCTATACGTCAGTTAAAGTCTCATCAAAATTGGTTCAACAGTTTCGGAGACGAGCTCGGACAAACAATATAGACACTTCATGTATGTATAAACGCAATGAAGTTTTTTTGTAAATGAAGTGATATCTCGAATCATGCCTAAAATGATTGTTGCCTATTGCAATTGCTAAAATGAATCTATTGGGGTTTGGCGACAGATTCTCAAAATGTAGATGCTAAGTAACTCGTCGTACCTTAGAATAGGTCCCCCCTACCACGATGCAGTATGTTTAACAGAACTGATAGAAGGAGTCGAACGCAAGCCGATCAATTTCCTTGTATTAAATTTCAGGATACTTGTGAGATTTTAACGTCGATATTCGACTCTTCGGAAAATATTTACAAACACGATTACGTGCTTCTTAGGTAATAAAATGTATATATTTACGGCATCGAGTGTGGACCTGAGCTTAAATATCATTACTAAGGTGCCCACAGTCGTATAAAATGTGACTATATCGGTTGATTATCGCGGTTTTGTCCGCGTCTGATAGGAGCGATAAAGAATTATACAATACTGGTGACTACCACGCAAACTCACGATTTCCTCTATCTATGACCATTTCTTCATCATTCTAGTCTTGTCTTGGATATATATAACCTAATGATACAGCGTGATTGTATTTACAACGTTTAATTAGTAGACGGATAGCGCTATTTATTTCGAACTAAAATAATTAAACTGTAAATAAAGTTTAAAATTAAAACTGAAATAATAAAACATCGTGTGTACACTTTTATAATAGAGTGGTCAAAATATATGAACATTTTGTTTTTTTTTTATTAATAATTCTGAATATAAATTTAACCGTAAATAACTATAAAGACAGGTGACTTAGCGAATAATTGATTCAGGCCTTTTTTGTAAATCATTTAATTTCCTTCAAAATAATTTATTATTTTTATGACACGCTTATTCGTTATTAAGTAATTAAATTCTAATTAAAAAAATATATTTCCTGTGTTATTGAAATGAGAAATCGAAAATCGCGGATTTGACAGAATTTTTTTCGACGTTTTGAATAGTCTTTTTATGGTGGCCAATCGAAAGAAGTAATCACTTTATATATTGTCCTATTTAATACACAATTATTAATTTAAATTTTTATATATTACTTCATTCTAGTGTATGTAGGTTAGTATTACGCTGTGCTCTGTAAGACATCAGTTTTCGTCCATCTTTTTGACCACTTTTAATATAGCCGTAAGTTTGTGGGCTTACACATAATATAGTCAAGGTCTTAGTACAAAACAAAATATTACTATAAGAATCTAACATTGGCACTTATTTATCCTTAAGTGGTCTGGATGTTATGCAAATAATATAATACTTATTATCTATACTTAAATTTCTGTTCTATGCAGCTATGTTCAGAGTGGTCAAAAATGTTGGCCAGGACTGTAGTAGTGTTACTAGACATTGTGCAAAGAGGATAATAACTCAGGCAATATTAGTTAATAAGGAAAAATGAGGTTTTACTGCAGATCTCATATAATTTAATATTTATAGCATGGTAAATCAGACACGGATGTATAATAAATACTTTATAATTGACATACACTTTATTTTATATAGAGTTGTAAAAATGTAATAACGCACTGATATTGAGATATATACGGATCGGTGGTCCTTCGACCTGTTTTTGCCACTAGAAAATATTTCTTCTTCCAGTCCTTTTGAGGACCTAACGTGAGATATTTTGCTACTAAAATACCAAGGTCTTCCCGACCACTAACAACTACTAACAACCAAGCGAGTTTTTCCGACTAGGAGGATATTATTGAGAATTTATTCTTGTATGCAAGCCGCTAGGATCGCATGAAACCGAAGAGCTTGGTACATTGTAAGAGGACGCGAGCCATAAAATTCGAAATATATTATCACTCGGCCATCTCGTTACTGCGTCTAAAATAATGGGGCTGTTTGCGAACCTTATCTACCTTTTTTGATCGCAATAAAGATACAAGTGTATCATCATGACGGAAGAAATTTGGTAATAGACAGAAATATTTATTTTTCGTAGCGGATTTTGTTAAAATTATATTCATGTCTGTTTGTGATAATTGTAGTTTTATCTATATACATATATTTGTTTTTTTTTTTGTTAACAGTCATATTCCTTATGAATTTACATATTACCTTAGTGTTTACCATTTATCAAAACACTAGCAGCCCGCTCCGGCTTCGCACGGGTATAAAATATGTAGACTATGTCATACACTGAAAAAATGGTAAAAATCGATCCAGTAATTTTGATTTATTCATTACTGCCCGTGGCCCGCACGCGTTAAATTTGGAGTGACCTCAAAAATAACAGTATTTCTCTATTATTTAATTTATGTTATTATACATATAAACCTTCCTCTGCAATCACTCTACCTATTAAAAAAAAACCCCATCAAAATCCGTTGCATACTTTTAAAGATTTAAGCATATAAAGGGATATAGTGACAGAGAAAGCGACTTTGTTTTATACTATGTAGTGATGGTAAAGAACGTTACACATAAATTTATGTGCTAAACATGGATTTCAATTATTTTACCACTTGGTATATACCACCGCTTGTTAAAAGCCTTTCTCTACAGGAGCCACTACCTTCTTCCCTACAACATTATTGTTTTCTTTCAAAATCTTACCTAATTTAAATTGTTGATACGGTATTAAATGGTAACACCCTAAGCCTATAGGGACAGACATTCAAATACAATTGCCGCAGAACACCCCTAGGTGTTTGACGATTTTCAGTTTGGAGGTGGCAGTTTGCCAATCAGACCTTAGAGAAGTCTTAGGACCATACCGTGGATTTTATATTCATTCGCTAAAAAAGATGATTGTAAAATTCGAACCTATGTCAATCGACGAGGTATCTGAACGCGCTACTTAAAGCAAGGCATAGGGACGGACGTAGTAAAACGCAACGGTCATCACCGAGGCACATGAAATCCATCGGGAAACGTTCAATCTCATACCAGCTTGCAAGTTTCTTGATTTTTGGGTATACACTAACTGATCTCGAACTCGAACTAAAATAGAGTTACTATGACAGTTTTTTGGTATATTAATTCGGCAAAATGATTGCACAATGCCTGATGGAATGTGCGGTACAGTCCAAAAACAATGGCTACTTTCGGTATTAAATGCCAAAGGCAGGGCAGTTGTCGTGGTCATGCCGATCTGCAGAAGTGACTATTCACGCGTCGTTTGTAGGACCCAAATAATAGGAGGAAGGGAACGTATGGGCAAAATCATCGTGCCCTGTAGTAATTAACGTAGGTATCATAGATCAATGAAAAGACTCGTTATTATCAGACGTTTTAATAAAGTATAAATATTTCTGTCTCAGTATGATAAAAATGATACATTATTATAAAGATGATTAAAAGGCTTCATCTGTCAACATCTGTGAGCGTTTATTAATGAGTGGTGATGTTTTTTTTTTTTCAATCATCTCTTAGTCACTAGTCATCTCTAGTGTTGGTCATACTGCGAGCGGTAATACATCGGATTGAAAACGATGTTTATTCAGGGAGAGAACAAACAAAGCTTAAAATAAGATGGCCCTATAAAAACACTATACTTTGGTATTGAGATATTAAGCAATAAATTATAATAGCAAATGTTAAAAAAACAAACATTTGTGATGAAGGATGGATGGTTGTTCACTCTTTCACACGAAAACTACCTGACGGATTCTCGTGAAAGTTTACAGTAATATAGCTTATAGGTCGGAATAACACATGGGCGATAATTATAAAAATATTTTTAAATTGGCTAAAATATAATCATTGGTGGCAAGTAAGTTTGTAAAAATAACGCCACCTGAAAGCAATCTTGGCATGCGCTGTATAAACTTATCGAACATATGGAATTCTTATTTATAATGATTATTTATTACTATTATATTAAATTCTTTATGCAATTCGACAGTAATGTATATATCAGAATAACGCAGAGATAATAATTTATAAAAAGTCTTAAGATAATGTACGGTGTTATCATTAATAAAGATGCAAACTCAGATGAAGTTGTGAGTAGAGGCTAGTTTATATGTAATTTTATCTCTTTATTTACGTTCTAATAAACCTTATTCTCATGTACCTAAATGTGTTTGTGCACGCTGCCACTACACACGTATACCGTGTCCATAAATCTGCAAACACTTTTCTCGACTCCCACCGATGATAGAGCCATGGAAACGCCCAAGTGACTGATGAGGTCTAAGGTCGACGGCGAGGAGGCTTTGTCTAGCGTGGGCCTTTGTGACCTCTATCGGAATTATGACAGCTTAGTACCGCTACGTTATTACGTCTGTAATTATCTCTTCAAACCCATCTCATGGTGGTGGCATCTGATTGATACAGCGCCTATCTTGATACTGTGAGTTTTCAAATTAAATATTTTGTTTTACTTAAATATAGTTATATTGTCATATAAATAAATGAAGCAAACAAAAAGCACTTTCTTTATAAAAGGTACTTCAAATACAGATTTAAATATGGTCATATATGAGTTTGTACCCTTATTATAGACAAATTTGTACTCGCTAATTCGCTCTCGTGAAACTGATTTTATTCTTTTAGGCCATCTCGAAAAGCGTAATGACTTCTTGAAACTTAGATAACTTCTATCTGTCAAAGATATTCTCATCAGAATCGATTCCCCTGTATCGAAGATTAACCTGGACAAACAACAGACATCGTGTTTTATATTAATATTCCATTTGAGTTATTTGCCAATTGGAATTAGCGTTATTCGGTATCAAAAAGCAAATAAATAAACGCTAGTAAAACTTTCTAATTTTAGTAATTATGGAATAAATCCCCGAATTAAATTACAGCGGGATGTATCCGGGCAAACACTTGACGGTAATTACAGCTCAAGTCATTTTTACTTACGCTAAAACCATTAGGAAGGGTTAACATTACATTCACCCTTTGTGTGAACAGGTGCGGGGCCGCCTGATTGCTTACTACGTCGTTTGCTAGGCTCTCAACAAGTCTACGTTCTTCTGGGATACGTCTACAGCATATAATCTTTTATCCTTCTTAATAGGACAACACATCGAAAACTTCATTCTAGAGAGAGGTTATTACAGTATTGTAGTTATCATTTTGTTATGATAATTGTTTTTTTTTTTTTTTTTGAAAATTACTTGCATATATTCTTGGCTAATCATGTATGGATAATATGGCTAATTACATTTAGTATAACGTCTACTGGCAATATTATAAATGAAATTTCATACATAACATACCTTGTTTTCAGCCTTTTCCATCAGCAATATCTCAGGAATTTTGATCTCTTCAGGGGATAAACTTTCAATGCCCTTTTTTAATATTCACGTATGTTATAGAAAGAATGAAGCACCAATGCAAAATTAATTCTATAACTACTGATTTAAGCTATTCGTTTTTGTGTATATTGTACGTAGATAGATACCAGACAATAAATATTACTATATTACTTACCGAACTATTAAATACTTTAATTGGTTACCAAAATTTTGGATACAATTTAGCCAAAACAAATTATTAAACTACAGTTTATAAAATAATTCCTTCTCATATATACCTTTACATATCTACATGTGTTGTATGTATTAAAATAGGTTGAATGTATTGCCTCCTATATATTAATATAAATGACGTGTCTGTCAAAAGAATAAAAATAAAATTCTCTTGTATTTTGTTAGCTGCAATAAGTTGTTTCATTTTAGGTTATGGGCCCAGACTCATAGTAAAAAACGAGTTAAAAGTTGTAGAAAAGTGTATCAGGACAGTTGAAATAGTTTATTGTATGTGTACGTATAAAAACGCGACGTGATCGCGAAAATGTCGTCTTCAACAAACTATTTAGTCAACGTGCCGAAGTTGAAAGGACGCCATAACTATGGAGTATGGTGTTTTGCCGCGGAGAATTTTCTCATCCTAGAGGACATGCTGCATTGCGTGAAACCTATTGCTGGGAAGAAGTTGGAAGCCGCAGATGACGCAAGAACGAAGGCTAAACTGATTTTAACTATTGACTCATCGCTCTACGTCCATATCAAGAATATAAACACGTCACAAGAGCTGTGGAATAAATTGAGGACTTTATTCGACGATTCGGGATTCGCAAGACGTATCAGTTTGCTTCGTAGTCTAATATCAATTCGCCTAGAAAACAGCAATTCTATGACGTCGTATGTAACACAAATGGTCGAAACTGGTCAGAAACTAAGTGGGACCGGCTTCGCAATTAGTGATGAGTGGATTGGGTGTTTATTGCTAGCAGGATTAACAGATAAGTTTTCGCCAATGATTATGGCCATTGAGCATTCTGGCATTCCAATTACAACGGACGCCATTAAGTCAAAATTAATGGATATGGAGGAAACGGATGTGACAGAAATTAAGAATGAAGTTAGCAGTGCATTTGCGAGTTCGCAAAAATACCACCGTAACAACAAAAAAATGTCTATGGGCACACATAATGACAAATCAAACATCAAATGTTACAAATGTAAACAATACGGACATTACAGAAATCAATGCATAAATAATGAAAGTAGCTTATCCAATGAAAAGAAAACATTGAGAAAACGAACAAATGCGTTCAGTGCCGTATTCTTGAGTGGAGATTTTAACAAATCGGAGTGGTATATTGACTCAGGAGCAAGTGCACATTTGACGGCTAACGAGAAGTGGGTTAGGAACCCGGTATACTTGCAAAACAAAGAGATTATTGTTGCTAACAACGGCAAGGCTCGAGTATTATGTACTGGTGAAGTAAATATAGTTACAGAAACCGACGAATGTGAATTCGAGGTACCAGTTTCCGGTGTACTATGTGTTCCAGGCTTAACCACGAATTTATTGTCAGTGAGCCAATTAATTAGAAATGGCAATAAAGTTATATTTACCGAAAGTGACTGCAGAGTTCACAATCAAAGTGGTAAGCTGGTAGCTCTAGCAACATTATGTAATGGAGTATATAAGTTAAGGATGCCTGAGAAGGTGCTGGCTGTACCAGTGGTGTCAGCAAACACATGGCACCGCAGATTAGGACATGCCAACAGCAAGTACATGAGTAAGATGACCAGTGCAGTACAAGGTATGGATCTTCCTGAAAAAGTCCAGATTACTAAGTCGTCATGTACAGTTTGCTGCGAAGGTAAGCAATCAAGGCTACCTTTTAATCATGTCGGCTCACGAAGTAGTGAACTACTTGGAGTGGTGCATACTGATATTTGTGGCCCTATGGAAAATGAGTCATTAGGTGGGTCAAAATACTTCATATTATTTATTGATGATTTTAGTCGCATGACTCACATTTATTTTATAAAGAGGAAGAGTGATGCATTTGACTGCTTCCAGAGGTATAAAGCAAAGGTGGAAAACCAGCTAAACAGGAAAATTAAAATACTTCGTAGTGACAATGGAAAGGAATTTTGTAACAAGGAATTTGATGATTATTTGAACAAACATGGCATAATCCATCAAAGAACAAATGCATATACTCCACAACAAAATGGTTTGGCTGAGCGCTTTAATAGGACGATAATTGAAAAAGCGAAGTGCCTTTTATTTGATGCTCGACTCAGTAAAACCTTTTGGGCTGAGGCAACAAACACAGCTGTATACTTACAGAACAGGACAGTGGCGTCTTCTCTCAATGATAGAACACCATTTGAGATGTGGACTGGAGTTAAACCAGATGTTAGCCATTTGAGAATCTTTGGAAGTTACGTTATGGTTCACATAGCAAAAGAGAAGCGTCAGAAGTTAGATAAAAAGTCAGAAAAGCATATTCTTGTAGGGTACGCAGAAGATGTCAAAGGTTATCGTGTCTTTAATCCACGAACAAAGCAAGTAATAACCAGTAGAGATGTGATAATAATGGAAAATGAAATTAAATCTGAAATCTCTGTACCTGTTGATGAAAATGTGAACATTAATAAAGAGTGCTTAGATTCAGTGGGGGATACACTTCTTGAGGAAGATACTGATACTGAGGGTATTGATAATACTGATAGTACATATATTCCGAGTGAATATGAAGATGTAGATTCGACTGGATCAAATGAATCTGTACAGGAAAAGAGATCTATAGCTAGATTAAGGAAAAAGCCTGAACGTTATGGATACTCAAATATGTGTACTGATGAGGATACCTTTGATGATGCTAGCGGTTTATCCCTAGAGGAAGCCTTAAGAGGTGAAGAGAAAGAGCAATGGCTTGGTGCAATAAATGAAGAGCTTCAATGTTTTAAAGATAATAGTGCGTGGGAGTTAGTGGATCCTCCAAAAGACAGTAGCACAGTAGTGAAGTGTAAATGGGTTCTGAGGAAAAAGTATGATAGTGAAAATAAAGTGTGTTTTCGTGCGAGACTAGTAGCCAAAGGTTTTATGCAAAAGCGGGGTATTGACTACTCAGAAACTTTTTCACCTGTGGTCAGGCATACTACATTAAGAACATTATTTGCATTGTCAGTGAAATTAAATTTAAATGTGACACATTTAGATGTTACTACGGCCTTCTTGAACGGTGACCTTGATGAGACTGTTTATATGCAAAAACCCGATTGTTTAACGGGTACAGAATATGATGGTAAAATCTTAAAGTTAAAGAAAGCAATATATGGGTTGAAACAGTCGTCAAGGGCTTGGTACAGGAAAGTGGATGATTGTCTTATTAATATAGGTTATAAGAGATCCATAATTGAACCATGTTTGTATAGTAAAAATTGTAATGAGAAAAGAACAATTGTTGCAATTTATGTTGATGATTTTTTTTTGTTCAGTAATGATGATATTGAAAGAGTTCATTTAAAGGAAATATTGTCATCTCATTTCAAAATTAAAGACTTAGGTGAAGTCAAACAATGTCTTGGGATGTCTGTCAGGATTGATAAAATAAATGGTTGTATTACTTTAAGTCAAGAAAAATACATTGAACAATTGTTACGTAGATTCCAAATGACTAACTGTAAACCAGCAGATACACCAATTGAGGCAAAGTTGAATATAGGTAGAAACGAAAATAGTTCAGAGCAATTTCCTTATCAACAACTTATAGGTAGTCTCATGTATTTGGCTGTATTGACCAGACCAGACATTGCTTATTCAGTGAATTTTTTGAGTCAATTCAATAACTGTTATAACAAAGCGACTTGGTCCTATGCCAAACGTGTATTAAAATATCTTAAAAAGACAAAAGAATTTGGTTTAAAGTTTAGTAAAAATGGTAATTCAGAATTGCAAGGTTTTGTTGATGCTGATTGGGCCAATAATATAATTGATAGGAAATCATATACAGGTCTATGTTTTGTATTATCTGGTGCAGCTATTTCATGGGAAACAAAGAAACAGAGAACCGTAGCCCTGTCTAGCACAGAGGCAGAATATATGGGGATTACTGAAGCTTGTCGAGAGGCCATATACTTACGTAGTTTGTTGTATGAAATAACTAATAACTTAAGTACAATAACTGTGTTCAATGATAGTCAAGGTGCTCTTAAACTATCAGCGAATAGCGCTTATCACAAACGTACAAAACACATTGATGTTCGTTACCATTTTTCTAGAAATTGTGTTGATAATAAAATTGTTAAACTTGAATATTTAGGAAGCTCTGAAATGCCTGCAGATTTATTAACTAAAGGTTTAAATAGTGTGAAACATTATCAGTTCATGAAAGTTCTTGGTGTTGAAAAGATCTGTTAATTAGTGTGTAATTACTTTATTTTAATAAGTGGGGGTGTTATGTTGTATGTATTAAAATAGGTTGAATGTATTGCCTCCTATATATTAATATAAATGACGTGTCTGTCAAAAGAATAAAAATAAAATTCTCTTGTATTTTGTTAGCTGCAATAAGTTGTTTCATTTTAATGAACACGATAATTTTAAACTATAATATAAATGCAAATGGATAGATCCATTAGAATATTTTTTGATGGTCACCCTACATCCTCACGAGAGTAATGCACAGTGTAAATATTTTATTAGCGATGCGTGGCCACCGATTTATGTTGTACCATACAAATGAACTATTTGTGTAATAAAAAAATTAGGGCAAGCTATTAAAGTAAGCATAGCCCATGTGGCGTCGACTTGTATTCTATCAGTTTTATAGTAAAATATATTTATTTATTTTATACTTTTAACCGACATCAAAAGAAGATTCTCAATTCGATTGTTTTTCTTTAGTTTGTTACCTGATATTTTGGTCCACTTATAAACATATTTGGAAAATTCTTTTGTTATTGCAAAGGGGATATTTTCAAGGGAGCCCTATTTTAATCTCATTACCATTTACACTTGAATTTCGAAAATGCACCAGGGAACTGTACAAAATCGAATACGAAATATTGGTATGGTTATGACATTCCAAGACCAAGTAAGTAACTATATCTGGCTATGGTTTTAAGGGCGTTCTGGTTCAGTTTTCAAGAGTGGATTTTTTTAAAGTCAGTTTTATTTCTTGTTAAAATTGTATATTGTTTTTTACACTTAATAAGGAAAATTTTGCCATCGTCACAATTGTTCTGTGTTTCTTTAATTTTAATACAATCAGTCTTTCAAATAAGTTTCAATCCAAGAAGTTGTATATTCCATTGCGTGAGGGTTATAAATAAACACCCGAACATTTTCAAATGAAAATCCGATAATGGAATTGTGAAACAGAAGAAAATCCCATTCATTTTCTTCCCTAGAGAGATAAAATTTAAAATTCAAATTGCCCACGCCTTATCAATTACACGTACTAGGCTAGCAGAAATAAGGAACAGTGACAACCGCGCTTCGCCCGTTCTTAGCCGAATTTGCATCTCCGCACAATCGCAATTACGGTCGAAGGCTTCCACTTCGAAAAGGTTCCATGTCTCCGAGGAGCGATAAAACGCTTTCATTTCATGATACTCGGGGTAGGACTTTGTTTTTCCAAGTATAAAGTAATTATGGAAAACATTAGCATGTTATCGTGTCCCAGTGGGTAAAGAACTGTTAATATCAATCCACTTCGACCGTTATTTTAGGTTTTCGTAAAACATATATATACACTTGCTGCTTGACACATTAAGATTCAGCGTGCATGTAGTTAAAGGAAACATGTATGAACTAAAACGTAATAAGAAATACATGTATTAAGCTAACTGGGGACACGTCAGACGGAATAAAACATGAGTCTCGAGCGCTCGACGCTGTCTGACTCGCTGCGGAGCATCTGAATGTGAGATGAGCTTATGATAAATAAAGTTTGTTGAATGTTTTGTTATTTGCCTATCGTATATGATTGCCTGGTATAAAAGGCTGACTTTGTCAGCAATTTTACGGGACGAATATGGAATAGTTGTGCCACACGGTTCGACTTACGAATCATTTTTACAACTTTAAGTTACTACTACTATCAACGCAATTCAATAAGCATAGACCAATTCTGTATAAAGCACGACTGTTACATAGGGCGCAATCCACGCTAGTGGCAACTAAGCATCATGCATCGAAAATAGGTGTTCACAGTTCGGACCTTGTCGGTAATGCTCGGTTCTCATCGTTCGGCCAATCCACCCTCAGTCTCCAATAGCCTTGCTGTAACACAAGGCCAACCAGCACTATTACTTCGTATTCGCTTAACGTAGCTTTGTGCATGTCAGCATGTCGTATCATGACTGCAAAAATCAAAAAGAGTATTCCAATTTTGACTGATAGTTCCATATGTCAGTGCTGTCAATCAAATGACAAAACAAACAATCTCCTACATGTATGGTATTAATATAGACGATTCTAGAATTGTCTTTGTCTCCATCCACCATTTGGATTTTATGAGATGTCAAATAGGAACTAAGAAACCTAAGAATGTCGTTTCCAGAACACAAATGAAGAAATGGTAAGAACTGAATTGTATTTTATACTAGCTGTTGCCCGCAGCTCCGCATGCGTTTTTTTTTATAATTGTAAATTACTTCTTATAAGATCGGCTATCTTGTTAGTCAAAGTTCCGTGAAAAATGGTTCAAGCGTTTTGAGATAGTACTGCAAACAAAGCCATGAATAAAAGCTAGTGAAAATAAAAAAGCTTTAATTACTTTATATAACGTTAGCTATCTGTCAGTGAAAGTCCCATGAAAATAGGTCCAATCGTTTTGGAGATAGTACTACAGATGAAGCCACGGATGACAGCTAGTCTAAAATAAAATAGCCTATGTCACCCGCTGTAATTTCTAACTATACGTCAGTGACATTTCTGTCAAAATTGGTCCAGCCGTTTCGGAGAGGAACAAACAGACAGACAGACAGACAAAAATTTTAAAAATTGTATTTTTGTTATCACTATCGTGTAAACGTTCATATCCAGTCAGTAAAAAGTCGTTATTTTGATATTAAATACAGACACTTCATTTTTATTATATGTATATAATAAATAATTTATAATATTCAATACTGATCAATTATTTCGGAACAATGGTTGACCCAGGAAAGCGCTATTTCAACAGACTTTAATTCGGTTTTCGTTAGGCAAGATCTTAAAAATAATAGCGTATCAATATTATAAGCCCAAGTATTTCTGACATTAGATAGATGTTTATTACTTATCGACGCCAAAACTACAGAAGAGATTTTAATATTTACAGTAATAATTATTGAGATTGGGCAAAACATAAATGCCAATTATTTTAAAAAGTTTCCGTCACGTGAGGTTATCTCGACTTGCACTGAACAAGCCGTTAGTGTTACATGAAGATGGATCGTATTATGTCGATATACATATAGACATTGATGCAGACGAAGTCGGGGACGATCACTAGTCAGCTATATACCATTATATTTTATCATATAGAGACAAAAGTATAGAAGTAAATGTATAATAGCAAATGAAATGAAGATGCAAACACTTTGGATAATTCCCAATTATTTCCGAAGCAGATGTTTGCTGATACATGTATTATATCTTATAAACGCTTACTTCGCCATAATTCATTTGTCGAATTAATAATAATGTACAGAACAATTAGGCGAAGCATAATCTATTGACTAGTAATCAAGGGTAATCCAGGACCGTGAGCCGGATAATCCGTTGTGTCACATCAGAGCGCTGCGGGCCGGATCGTCGGCTTGACGGTGACCATTCAGTTTAGACAAACACATTGCTTAAACTCAACAAAGGGTATAAGATATAAAAAGATCTACCGGGGGTACCATTAACTTATTCTCATCACCGTAACTGCTTTATGTGACAAAGCAAATTAAAATTGTAAAGAAATTATTGCGTTTATTGCGATACATATTTAGGTATAATACAATCCATGTAATGTTTGAAAAGCTTTATAAAATACTAATTATTGCTCGCGCCTTTGCTCGCGTTAATGTTCAGTTGACGTATCCCTCGAGAGCGGTGTATGTTTTTGGATTAAAAGTATGTCCTTTTCTGTGTTGCCCTGATAATATAAGTGTAACAAACAAACAAAAATCATATTAGCATTTAGAAGATTAGTAAGGAGAAAACCTTCATAATAATTTTGAAAGTACACGCGAGTGGAATGGGTACGCGGATACCGCTAGTTAGAATTTTGATAAAGAAAAAAATGTTAGTCAGTTTTTTCATATATTTCTGTTAATGATATCAAGCAATGACTAGATTGATTGAAGATTATTAAAAAAAAAACCGGTTGTGTCATAAAGACACACGATAGAAGTGACAAGTGAAGTATTATACGGAAACATTTTAATTAAAAATATACAACGAAAAGCCAATGTCACACGGTGTTCCAAGGCGATCACCTATCCAAGTACTCATCGCGCCCGATGTTGCTTAACTTCGGTTATCGAACGAGAAATGGTGTTTTCCGACACAGTGTTTACCTTCGCCACTTTTCGTCACATAAACCGGTCGCAGATCAGAATTTCAATGCCCTCCGATAAGAAGTTTCACTTCAAAAAATGATCAGTAGCAGTTGAAGACAATGTGACTATTGGAGCGTCACAAGCTTTTTTACAGTGTATTGCAATGATGGCGCAATCTATTATTTATGCCTCGGATAGTTTTATAAACACTTGCATTGCATGAGCATTTGTGGTTTAGAATATGCAATAAAAGCGGAATAAATACCCGTCCCATATAGCGTTCCACAGACGATATAATTTATCGCATGTTTTTATACCTCCTCAAGTATATAATCAATGTTCATAATAATAAGGATTATTATTTGCAAATCATTTTTAATGCACTAAAGAATTGCTTTGACATCATTCCGAGTAATAGACAATAGGCTAATTTTATCATTATATCCATTGAGTTTTTCAAGTGTATCTCGTAGTTTTCCATTACAAATCAGAAATCAGTTTTTAATAATATTCATATTTTCGCAAAAACTGTAGAAGGTAAGTAAAATCTTTATAACTTTTAGAATACACTGTCACCGCCCGACCATACATGCTTATTGCAATTTAAATTAAAATAATGGTGCTGGGTCAAATTTGACTTTAGAATTTTGGTGTTAATTATGATTTTAAAACTATAAATAGACTACTAGCTACTCGCGACTTCATCCGTGTTCACTTACAATATAAATTTGAACTACATTAAGACTTGGTTTAGCGCTACCTATTGACGAGTTATTACGTAATGAATAGCATATATACATAGACCACGAAAAAAACACTTATCCCTGCCACTCTTCATGATGGTTGGTCAAACAGTTGGTTGGTTGGTCGGTTTCTTATCTATAGTAAAAACCGTATATCAACATTAATTACGTACTTTAGATGAACCAAAGGAACACACAAACAGACGCAAAAATATAAACCGACATAGAATTAAATGTATTTATTTCAAGTCCCGTAGGAAACGTGGTCAGCCTACACGAATCTAACTAATCCTTTGTTAGTAGCTCGTTGGAGTTCAATTGAACAATGTTCCTTTGTCGTCATGTTATGAACACTGCCAATATACACACACGCATTGTACGGGTCCTAGCTCTGAGCCAATAGTTCCTTTCGAAACTGTAACATTTGTACCACGTGTAGTACTGTTCCTGTATATAACATTAATTTAAACCTTTGTTGTTCTTCTCCTACTTTTTAACCAATTGGTGTACTCGTGTTTGACGAAATTGACAAAACTTGACGAAGCCAACTTTATAGGGATTTGAACCCGTAATCTTTGTATTTTAAGTCTAGAGACTCTGACCATGAGCCCAAGGAGGTAAGTGTATTATTATCATCTCAATACTACAGAACGATATACGTCGAAACGTGATAAAAAACTCGGCATTAAGAGAATAATCTTTGTTAAAGTAAAGCTATTAATAGTACAAAACTTTTAAAATGAATCAGTGGTTCAATATACTAAAGGAATCGACGCATATAATAATTGAAACATGGCTCGACGTATAAGTAAGTAGCATAAAGTTGAATATAGAAGTACAGGGAACAATGTAAACAGTAGGTAACGCGTCGAAACGGCCCATCAAAGACGTCGACGGCGCCCTCGCGTATGCTTAGCCCTATAACAATTTGCCAACGTCGTAAAATGTGTGGTCCCATTTGCAGCGATAAGCGGAGTTTCCTTCTAAGGAATATCTTAATAAACCCTTTCACGAAACGACGTTAATTAGGTATATTAAGATAAACTGGGATACTTATTACACAACTAGCAGATTCCTACGGCTTCACTCATGTGGCAATGCTTTTGATATTCTATAAATTCTATTTATTTGAACTTTACATTAAAAGTGTTTTTTTATTGCTTTAGGTAATCGATGTAATGTTAGTTTTATTTTCTATAGAAATTGCATCATATAGTATTAAAAATCTGTCGCCATGCTCCTATGAGCGTGTTCCGGCAATTACACTGGAGAGCCAGTCACCCCTCTAGATTAAGCATGCTCACCATCATAGACCACATCGTCATTTAATATCAGATGAGATTGTAATTAAACACTAAAACCTATAAAGTATTAAAGAAAAAGTCCGGTTATTTCTTCGTAAATTGATCTCTTGTATGTCCAACCAATGGCAAGATGGGTCGACGACATCATACATCTTGTGGGAAAAACCTGGTCAAGACTGGCACAGACCAGAAAGGAATGGCGTAAAAGGGAGGAGGCTTATGCCCTGCAGTGGGTTGAGATGAGCTGTCCATGATGATGATGATTTCCAACCAAACTTATACTCGAAAACGACGATAAACGCCATAAAACCGAAAAAGAAATAATTAAAATTTGTTCTGAATTTTTAAATAAGAATAAATCTGAAAAAAATGCTCATTTAATTGAATATAAATTTAAAAACAATGTAGTTTTTATATGGCATCCATATTTTTTATCATAATCGTTATCGATTAAGGTGTCGTTCGTAATAGATCACTTTTAAATGTGTCTTATGCTAATAACGTCTCGCTGACATTGAGACCACACCTCAAACGCACTGAGGTAAGGGCTGTATCAGTCATAACACGGTAGTAAAGTTTAACGTAACTAGTCGTTCTTGGTTATGGATAATTTACGTGAGATTACATTGAAGGTAGGTAATATTCATTTTTTATACCTATGTAACTAAATTAGATATGTATTAATAGTTTATAGAAATGCCGTTAACCCTATAACAGTTTTATTTAAAGAGTTCATATACAATTAATAATGTTTATTTAATGCGAGTATGAGGCATTTACGAGCTATAAAAGAGGGTTTCTTTTGGTAAAATTGTTCTTGGTAAAGAAATATTTGTCTAGTATAACGCGTTGATTACTACTAAATACTACAGATAGGGTTATTTTTTTTCTATTCAAACATTTTTAATACTATTCTATAATGGATAATATCGTTTGTAAGTCTACTTATTGAATATCTAACTAAGCGCCATTAGTCGATTCAACACGCAAAGGTTATCGAGACTTGTATAAATAACTCGTTATTTACCGTACAAGTTCCTCCTTCCATTCCGCACACACTAAGTGGACGACGGTCCCTCATCCCTTCTACCTCTTTCCCTCCGACACAGGCAGGCAATAAACCCGGCGGCAATTACGCCCCACACTCACCTGTGACGGCAAATGAAAATACCAGGGATGCATGTTTGGGCAGGAGCTGTCGAGAGGTTCATACCGAGGTGACGTGTTTCCGGGCACACATTGGTATTAATTATGTGTTGTAGTCGTCTCGAAATTGCTTGATTAAAATTGAACATGTAAAATTTTGATTAATAATACCAATTCTAATTTATTTTACCATTCATATATTATGCTGTTCTGGTAACTATTGATGTGGTTATCAATTTTTGTTTGAATATATATATCTATTATTTTTTAAGTTTAAAAGAAGATAGATGGATAGATCGGGAGGATATATAAAAATTATTTAAGAGAAAGTATTTTTATTGATTTTGCTACGGGAATTAGTCCAAATCGAAAATCCAATTTTGGAAAAACCTGCTTGCAAAGTGTAAATCCATATAACGAATATAATCATAGTAAATATGAAGGATGCAAACTGCAAACTATTTGAAATTACAAAAAGTTATATGCCCACTTACTTCCTCAAGATATCATAAGATAGTTTCTCCTTGTCAAATAAAAATCGACGAAAATGGCCAGAAAAGGTTACAAAATTAATCGCCTAAGACACCAATCCACAAAGCACAAGTTGAAAACTGTGAAACAAATCGACAACGGCCAAAGAGGTAGATAAAGGCCCCCGAAGGCTGCGGGTGCCCGTTTACATCGTCACAAACTCTCAAATTGTCCATCAGGAATCACTGAGGAGAGGCCAGACCGGCGGTTTACGAGCCCTGACGGCCGTAAAACAACTTGTGAAGCGACACTTGGGTTTAATACCCCTGGATTTTTGTTTAGTACCCATTTGGATAAAGATCTTTTGGGCAGATTTTTTTTTTGTGCAAAGGTACTTTTTATGGATCCTACTACAAGCTTTGTTGTATTCAGAAGTCAGGTTCTTCAGGCATTAAACTTGGAATTTATAAAATTAACGATAACATGATGTCTATTATTACCTTTATTTGAAATTTATATATATAATACATAATGTCTCACCACAACTGAAGCAGTCACAATAGAAGTTGACACATTTAAGTGTTTTCCTTCTTTCATGCTATTCATTTTACTATAACTCAAATGTATTAACTCCAATAAAGAAATCTATAAACTTGTAAATGAGATAGTTTTATAAATATAATTGATCGACCACAAAGATTATGTTTGTCTGCATATAACCTCGTATATTAAATGCAATTATTCCGAGTATTATTCCTGAGTGTAACAGTGTCTTAACTTCATAAAAAAATGAAATACTTTGTAAATTATCCCTTGTAGTCGTAACTGCACCAATAGTAGAATTTAAACGCCATCGAGAACGTTCAGCATTGATCGTGTAGCCCATTGAAATCCATTCGAACAACAGCAATCAGATCGTTATCCGCGCCCCAGCGGTAACAAAATCTCCATACCGTAAAAGAAAACACACTATTTCGCGTTTAGTGCACCTCTGTTGAGCGTTTGGTGGCGTGCCATCATTGGGACCCCTCCTTTGTGAATCTATTTGCGGGGAGACACGGGCACGAATTTCGGTCCGGGACGCAACGCTTATTAAAACCTAAAACTAACCTGCTAACAGGCAATATTTTTTTAGATACTCTATTTAAACTTTGTTTCGGATGTCCTACAAAGCATTGGTATTCATTGGAATAAGGTTATCATAAAAATCCAAATTAACCTCAACATTGATTGTTCTATAATACATTTATATAAGTTAATTTCATCAATGTTTCAGTTCTTTAGTTATGTCACTTATTTACTAAAGTCGATAGTTATAGCAAACATTATCTATTCATAACATATTATTACTCATCCACCTAAAGATTGAAAAAAACACATGGATCAAGGTAGAAATATGAGAATTGTCAAAACTAAAATTGAACTAGCAAAGCATTTTCTATGAATATGTAAATTGTTAATGATATACGACGTGATTCAAATTAATTATTTATGTAAATCGGTCCACTAATTTATATTTCTAAGGTTATGTGACAACCTGCTTGAATACAAGACAGTGTGATAATAATCATTACAGTCATAAAAGTTATTCTATTTCAATTACCGATGGTGACTGAGCATAAGGTTGTTTTCAGTTCCTCCTCATCCTCAGTTATCCAGATATATAACCGCTTAGTTGTCTCTATGAAGATCAGATATACACGTTTCTGAAGAACACCACGAAAAAACGCGGATAAATTAACGTAAACATGTCCCGTATGTTTACGTATCGGAAGTACGGCACGCGAGCTCGTTTCAGCGAGGCGCCTCGTGATAAAACAACCATTTCGCTGGCTGTAATCTGCGCTTGAATTTTTAGTTTAGATGCGTATCGCGGCGGGGGCGCGCGCAATACGCCTATCTGAGTTTCCATTTTCACTTTTTGAAGACTCGACTTGTTAAGATTCTCCCATTGCGTTTACATTTATTATATGTACTAGCTGGCCCGCTCCGGCTTCGCACGGGTATAAAATATATAGCCTGTGTCATTCACTGAAAAAATGGTTAAAATCGATCCAGTAGTTTTCATTTATTCATTACTGCCCGTGGCCCGCACGCGGTAAATTTGGAGTAACCTCAAAAATAACAGTATTTCTCCACTATTTAATTTATGTTATTATACATATACAACCTTCCTCTTCAATCACTCTATCTATTAAAAACACATCCGCATCAAAATCCGTTGCGTAGTTTTGAAGATTTAAGCATACATAGGGATATAGGGACAGAGAAAGCGACTTTGTTTTATACTATATAGAGATGACGCTAAACATTATAATTTACTGAGAGAATTATTGTCCACTATTCTGGATAAGTTTACCTTGCAGATTGATAGTGACTTACTGAATGATATTAAAGGCTTTAGGAAGTACAATTCTTTCTAAGAAGACAGAAGATTCTGGTTGATATAGACGATACATTAGAATGTTTGATAAAGTATTACGGAATACTTATACTGATGAGGCGTACAAAACCTGGCACATCTAAGTGTATTTTTAATTAGGAAACTTTTTATGTTGTCTGTTCTACTATAACTGACCATAGAGTGGCGCTACAGTGTATCTACTACTATACCGGTTAGCCGACCTAACTCAAACTTGGTATTGCGTGTATTTTATTACTGTCAATATTTACAAAGCGTTTGCTTTATTAAGCTACTAGCTTGTTTCCTTCCCGCTGCAGTTGGACATAAAAATGGCAGAGGGTCAATCGAATCCAAAAGCCTACAATATAAAAATCTGCATCGATTGGCCACATACAGATAAGTTCAGTCGTTTTAACTTGATTTAACTTCACACAGACCGTATTTTTATTATATATGTATATAAATATCACGTACAGCACCGCGGTAAAAGCCAGTATTGTATATACTTGGATAATGTTATGTTACATGTGACATACACGAATTACATTTAATATAATCCAAGTCTAAAAATAAAAGGTAGGAGGACCTATACTTAAAAAAAAAATCAAAATAGGATGCAAATTAATAATTGCTAGGCCTTTTTTCAGAGTGCAGGCCGGTACGTAAGTGCATACATTTGAGCTACACACGCCCGCGCAAGCACCCGCTACCCGCCTGCACTCTGAAACAGGCCTCTCTGTCTCTTTTTTACATTTTATTCGGATACCACCTATTCAGATCAATAATCATCAGTGATCACAATAATTGTGTGATCATAAAGATTATGATGGTGAACTACATATAAAAAAAAAAACAAGCAAAAATATATAGAAAAAACTGCTCTCAATTAATTCTGATAAATATTAAGGGAAAGGATTATTTAAAAAGAGCTACATTGTTATTCACTATGTCTCTCCTCCTCGACGTAATATAACATTAACAATTATGCCTAAATTTCACGCCATAACAATTCAACATAAGCCATTTTAAATTACAAACCGTCGTGTTATATATATATATCGTTTGTTCTAACGCGGAACACAATGTAAATTAGAAGCAAAATAATATAAGGAATAACAAGTGAAACAATTACCTCTTAGTGGGTAATAGCAATTCACGTTTACGCCCGTCGCGGGGCGTAATCCCCGGTCTCGTCAAAATAATTCATTTTCATTTTCTTTATGGTCTAGTAAACCTTTATTTTACGAGGGCGCCGTCGAGATAACTCCGGAGGAGTCCCTTGAACGCTTTCATTCTTGGTTTTCGCGAAGTTACGCCGGTTTTTAGAGGCGTATTTGTCGTTGGAGGCGTAAAATTTTGTGTTTTTTTTTTCTACGTTGCACTCTATTTACACTGGATATCTAAATATAATAGATGCATTATTTTGAAAAGCTTTTTACAAGTACACTTTTATTCTTTTCAGAGAAAAGAAATCACGCCATTTAAGTATCATTGTAATTATTTCTAATTTGTTCGTAAAATTTATAGAATATTATTGTATATCTTTGTATAAATTACGTCCGATCAACTCTGTCATAATCACTGTAATAATAGCTACTCCTTAATTACGTATTTCACAAAAAATAAAACGACAGCAGAAAACTGTAATTATCAGTATAAAAAGTGCAAATACTCAATATATACCAGTCATAGTCGTGCTTTAATATAGCAATGACTTTGCAGCCTCTCTATACCTAATAGGAAAAGCTTAAACGTAAATCTATAGCGGAAGAGTCCATACTTTAATGTAGGTTTAGTCTGATAAATAGTAATGTAAATCTTGAGGCGGGTATTAACTAACTTCTGTGATCGCTTTGCTTTTGTTACATACGTAATTAAAGAGCTGAATATATTTTTACTATTATGTAATAGTAAAGGTTTATTTTATTTATTCTGGATAAGTAATTAGAAACGCTAGTCTAAAATTATGTACAATGCTACTTATCTTGTTTCTGTCTTAGGCGGGCGCCAGTTGATGGCATAAGAATACTATTTGGTATAGCACTGCAATTCATGCATATGAATAAAATTGAAGTGCCCGATGTAATAAATGAAACGGCTGAACTAATCTTAATGAGACTGTACATAAGTGTTAAATAAAATTAATATTAAAACTCAATACAGTTACTTGAAAACTGTAAGAGAATTTACAGTTGTACAGTACTAAATTACAACTAAAGAATAAAGGATAACACACGGGTTATTGGAATGAATATGCACGGTAGTTGCCATGAGCTAGAAAAAGGATTTTGATAACAATGCAGTCGTGGGGTACCAGCTAGTCTTATAAAGACTTTCAAAATTGTCGATGTTTGTCGTCGTTGTTACTGGTGTACATAGTGACTGATTTGGATCTGATTAACCCCTGGACTGTCCAAAACCGTATAGGTTTAAGTTCCATACAAACGAAGAGACAACAGACGAACAGGTCAACAGACTGTTGACAGCATAAGCTTAAAAAATACCTAGTTTATTACAAAACTTTGTCAAGAATAACCAATGTATTGCAAAATTAAAATTGTTACCTTTCTAAATATTTTTTCTTTCGTACGAACTTTTCTTTACCAAACCATGAAATTTACAATGTACGTTTTCGTGAAATAAAAAAAATAAAACCAAAAACATAATCCGCCATTTTGAGATCTGCGTCTTCAAAAATCAGGCGAAGGGTTAATGATATGTATGTTTTACAGAGAGAAGTGGAAGCCGAGTGAAATGTTTCATTCCTTTCTATTCGAAATTAAGAAATTAACGCAAAGAAGAAAGTTTCACTGCATCTACCGGTCCCCCTTCCGTTTCTTTTTTTTTTTTTATAAATAAATATTAATTATAATTAAAAGAGGTTTCCCCGTTTTAAATAAATTATGACGGGTCGTTTCTCCTTTTGTGATGTTAATTATATTTTTTTTACCTCCTTTGTTTCAGGTAAGTGCGTTTCGCTGTCGTTTGAGATTGTACTGAGGTGAGCGTTTCTTTCTTATTGTATCATCAAGATTCAATCGTTATGAGGTAGCTGAAGTTCTGAAAATCCACAGTTAGAAAAGTTATTTAAAATTCGACACTTATTATACACAAAAAAAAATACAATGGAAAGTGATAAAAATGTATATCGTAGATACGCATGGCTTTTTTGAAATAACACATAGAGTTGACGATTGTTTTTCGTACTTAGTAACTAACAGTATCTATGCGTACCGTAGCGCGAAAAATAGTAAGGACTCTTGAAGTGATCCCCGGACACTTAACTGCGAATTAACCGACCTCTTCGTGAACTTTACGTGTCTGGTAATGTCGGCGGTGGCGTTCTCGCCAATTGCCCGTTAAAGTGAAAATGGGCAACCGCGGTACAAGCAAATATATATATAAAAATAAAAAATCATATTTGCTTTACAAATAATATACAATTATATCCTATAATCGTATATACGTTACAAGTAACACGATAGAACTGTTTAAATAAAAAAATGTACGTATATATATACATATATATATCTTAAACGCCGCGTTTTTCAATAGCCACAGTCGATCCATAAATCTAAATGGTTATAAAAACTTTTGTTTGTATTTGAACGTAAAAATGACCGTTTCACGTGAAACGAAACACACCTCACATCAAAGAGAAAACTGCAATGACATAATAAACATAAACAAGGAGGTTAACACTAAAAACTATTTATTGATAGTAGTTAAATAAAACGCTGGAATTAAAAAAAAAAGAAGACTGGCATTAAAATTGCGGTCCAGTTACGAAAATAAATAAATTTAGTAGAAACTTTTTGCGCGCGTACAGTGATGCCGTGAGTGCATCTGTTTCATGTCACAGATAATGTATCTTTTTACCTAAAAAAAAAAACTTTTTTGAGATATCTGTGTTTTTGGTGAGATCTATCATATAGTAATTTATATTATTTAACAATAAACTTGCCTTTTTTAATGTCTTATTTTGTAATATTTATGACATTTCGCATAATATAACTAGATTGCTGTAGACGAAATATGAATTCTGATATATCAATAAATCTTTCTGTAAAGTAGTCATACTCGTGAGTTTCTATTTTGGTAGAATACTCAAGTCGCCATAACGTATCGTACCTATAACAGAGTAATCATCCGCTTGATAATAATGACAGTAATAATCCTAAATAGTATGGATTGGTTGCTAAAGTAAGAAAATAAAGGTATAATAGCCTTGTCAATTATTTTGGCCACTCTCAATACAGCTGTAATTTCGATCATAATATAGTCAAGAGTTTAATACAAAACAAAGTTCAAATATTATCTTAGAGTTTATCATCGGTATTTATTTATCCTTCAGTTATTTCGATGTATACATTCAATATAATAGGTATATCTACCTGAATTTGTGTTCTACGCAGCTATATGCAGAGGAGTTAAAAAGTTTGGCAAGGAACCTATACTTATGTAATTTACTTCAACTTTGTGTTATTATTGATATATTATTTGCAGAATTATGTACTCATTTCTATCAATTTTTTTAATGCTGAAAGGTAGAGAAAGTATGTTTTTTGATTTTCTTTAATTTGTTCTTTTTTAAATATGAATGTACGTATACCAAAATAAAAATACAATAGAACAAACAGAAGTGTGTCGACGCAGCTAGTCGGACGGTCGGTCGACCCCTTTCAACGGCGATGTCTTTCCGCGTCGGGAACGCGTCATCATTTTTCACAGTTTCTCCATTTATTTTATCAGGCACGGCGCACGCCCTGTCCGACGGCGGCCGATAGCGCCGCGACGCGACGCGACGCGCTCTTGTTTCGTACGAACATCAGCCTCGGCCTCAGCCGCTGAGACGTTGAGATTTATTAACGAAACCGACCAGTTTAGAATTTACGAACGTGTTCGTTTAATTAAA
Organism: Antheraea assamensis; assembly: GCA_035772565.1. Taxonomy (NCBI): domain Eukaryota; kingdom Metazoa; phylum Arthropoda; class Insecta; order Lepidoptera; family Saturniidae; genus Antheraea; species Antheraea assamensis. The sequence goes on from JAQQSE010000138.1 coordinate 754,893, forward strand.
TTAGGTATTTTTAAACTGAATTCTTTCTAACGTTCCGTTCCCGAAAAGAAATACGCTATTGTTTAAACTTACGCTGTTCGTTGTATCATTTGAAGGACTGTCCGTATCTTAATGAATCGGTTAGAATTTTCAATGGAAAGTAGGTTTTATTACGGTGACTAAACCAATGATAAAAACACCAAAACGTAAGAAATAATAGATGTTACCATTATGAGAACTTTGTCGGTTTTGACATTTGACCGGTGTTATATTTTTATGTTTTTATATGCTATTTATAACTATGTAATGTATTTGTATCTATACTTCCAACATACCATTATATATTATCTCTGTGTTACCCATATCTCAAAATTACTCTTCTGTGATTGTTCTATGTCGTGCCATTTTAGATTATTCTACTTTATACTGAATATATGACAATTAAGTTTAAACCGTGTATTTGTCACACTTGACACTGGCGAAATTGCCTACATAGGCAGATGCCATATACGAAAAAAAAAACATTAATTGAAGCTATCGGAGTTCTTGGTCACTGATTTTTAATTTGAGAGAGGTAGGTAATCAGGTGGACACTGAATTTTTCTTAACCGAAGGCATTGCAGTCTTCGAACATATATCGCTCCTTAGGTCAAACGTGTTTTTTTTCTACTTTTTATATTTATTTTCTACTATCGTGCAACAATCATTATTATATAGAAGCATTAAACTTGAAATATTTGTAGTGCGAACCTGAAAAACCCAGTTAAACGTAATAAAAATCTATACTTCTTTTTTTATACATAATATAGTTTTTAAAACAGAACGAATCTCTCGATTCGCGTGCGTCGTAAAAACTTGGCGACTATGTCTTAATCTATTCGTTTGATCAGAATTATATTATTTTCATCACTGAATAACAATGATTAGGCCTTTTCTATTCGAACTTATATCTTTCGACACATTCTCCGTCATCTCTACCACCGGGTTACTCATCACTTCTATCGTAGCTTGTATTAAGTATCGTGAACACCATAAGATTTACATCGAACAGTAAATATTAAGTTAACACTTACGTAACTTGTATATTATGTTAATCACCATGTTCGTATGTCGAGAGCTCAACGTTTTAATTATACCTCAACATTCCTAAGTAAAAAGGTCAATGATTATTCTACAGATTATTAGTGTGTGTTTTATTTTATTCCCACAGATATATATATATATATATATAAGCATTTTTAACTCGAAACGGGCATTATCTAAATCATTTATCTGGATATAAAGTGTCTCGCTGTTGAGTTTTTAAAGAATCGGCGGGGAACCCTACCAGTGAAAAGGTCGTGAATTCAGCCGGTCGCTGCGTTTATTTCCCTATCTCATTTTCCATTTGGCAAACATCATTACATATCTTCCTGGGTCTCGCGTCGCCCTTCGAGGTGCTCTTCGGAAGGTTTCGCGCGCTCTCGGACCCGCTCGGTCGCGATCCTATAGTTCCGGGGAACTTTTTTAATATATGTGCTGATTTGATTTAATAGAAATGTAATTTTCTACCTACTGGTATAATTAAGCTAGGTCACGTTCTTTGTGCAAGGCACCAGTGGTAGAATGGCGTTTTTTCCTAAAGTATACTTATCTACAGCTGACGAGAAGTAATTCTCTCAACTCTTATGAACAAAAACGTTGACAAGCTTTGTGTGGAAGTTTGTGCTGATGAGGTCATAGAGCATTCGTATTTCCATTCGTATCGTACGTTAAGAAACTGTCGCCAAGCAACCCAGAGTGTACCAAAAACTTCACTCGAAGGTCGTTCTTCTAGACTCAGTTAGTTAAGATAGAATCTATCTTTTGTCTAAAACTTCCACCGCCATATTTGAAATATCGTCCCCATTATTTAAGTACTTATTATGTTATACTTATAAACCTCATTCACTAAACTATAGTAAACAAAAAGGCAATGTATCTACCTATATAATCACTCAAGGGCTTAGCTGAATTACAAAGAAAGCTGCCAATGCGGCAAACAGAGAAAGTTTCGACTTAAAAACCATCTAAATGTCCCCGCTAGCATCAAGTCAGCTCGATAACGTGACATCCATACCGCCCCGCCCCCGCCCCCTCAGGAGACAATTAATCATCCCCCCGGCGTCGTCGCCTTCGCTCCAGACAGTCCCAGATCCCGGTATACCAATGTATATGTCGCGAGTTCAAATTAAGATCTTATCATTAGACTAACAAAATATATCTTACGATTAGACTTAGGAAATATCACTATTAAAAGATAATACTTTTATAGCATGGAATACATCTTGGAGTATTTTTGCATTTTTATATTGTTTTTTTTTTATATATATTATAGCGGGCAAACGAACAGGTGGGTCACCTGACGGTAAGTGTTCACCTCCGTCCATAGACACTAGCAACACCAGGGGAGTCGTATGTGCGTTGCCGGCCTTTTAAATATATGGGCCTCCAGCGCTCTCACTGACCGAACGAAACGCAACAGTGCAAGCACTGTTACTTCACGTCGGTTTTCTGTGAGAGGGTGGTACTACCCCGGGCGAGCCTACCCATTCATGCTGAAACCAGTAATAGCTTCAGCGTAGCTCTACCACCTACAAAAAATGACGTTTTAAGGGGCGATGTGGTTATTATAATAAATTACACTCGACAGGTCTAGTGCCAAAGGCAATGATGACCATTAAATGATCTAAGCAATCACCAGCTGTCGCTGTTATGGTGGTCTGAAAACCGTCTCAACATAACACTAGCTGATTTAGAAAAGCAATAAACTGAAAAAGTATCAGTAATACCAACCATCATGATAACTGGATACACGCTTGCTGATTTCTATATGCGACACGCCTGAGTGTGGCGCTATGGCGAATATTTTAGTCTAGTGTAACAATTGCCATGCTACGTGTTTAAAACTTCAGGGTTGTTGCGTGACACACGATTGACATACTCTACCGTATCTCTAGTTGCACCACTGAAAGGAGTTAACTGTAACCCCACGCAGGTACGCGCTTTAAACTAAATGCAAGCTATTTTATGTTCCTATCTTTCATACTCTCTCTTACAAATTCTCCTTGCTCTTATTTTGTTTATATTCTATTCCAGTTTATTTACCTGCATAGTACGATTTATTTTTATCATAATTTTTTGAGAAGGTCAGAATACCTACTATTTTCTTGATGTCTACATTTTCTCTGTAGCAATTATGCTAAAACTAGAATCGGTCTGTTTGTCCCCGGAGAATACATCACTTATTTTGTTTTTTGTTTCTCATCTATGTTTGCTTTACAAATGTATCTCTCCGCGTCTCTACGTACATTTGATGAATATTAAGATGGCGTTCGAAATTGGTATAAAGCTAAATCATCATCGCTTCAAGTTAACCCGTCAACGTGGAAACGATGTGATTTAAACCATCGTACATACACACATTATACCTAAAGGCCTGTCTTAGGTACCTTCCGTTTGCGAGGGCCCCCGCTGCCCCGGGCCGTTATCTCGTGCCGGAACAATCCCGTACGTCGGCCCCGCGCGCCAGCCCGCTGTATAGTGATGTGACAACGCATAAATTTAACGTTAACCGTTATTTTAATACGGTAATAAGCTTATAACGTGTTTTAGTAAGGTCAGAGGTGTAGCTTCATTAGGTAACTACATTCTAGACATGTTTAATAGGGGTTTCGTTTTTTATTACCGTGCTTTGTTATATACGGTGTTCTAATTTGACAGATCTCAGATAAAGTAATTATTCTTAGATGACATCCTGTTATTTTTATCTTTATTCAAGCAAAATAACTGTAGTGTATCTGATGACAATTACAGTTAATGAATTACGCTGGTCAGAAGTGAATTTTGAGCGATTGTTCTGGTCGCGATGACCGTTCTTTTTAGTAGTACAAATAAATGAATCCTGAAACGCGATTTATTAAATCAAGTTATTATGACCTAGATAAGATACGGTTGTTCCTAATTTAGCGAGCAGTACGAGATGATTGTAGTGTATGTGGTCCTTTTCATACGTGTGTTATAGGGTATATTGAATATTATTAAAAGAAATATTTTACCAGATTGCGCTGAAGGAAAGTAACGTTTCTCGGCTGTATATACATTTATTTCTTTGACATATTCTGTAGCCTAAATCATGTAATGGATTTTAACATATAACGATACTTCCCGTTAATTATGGTGGCAGAGAGAGAGAGAGATGGAAAGAGATATCGACTATATTTAGTATAACATCTGTGAATGAAAGAAGAGAAAAGATTTTATGTACCAATACTCGATTGAAGGAATAGCTCGTTCATAAATTGTCACTAGGGAAGAGTTTAAGTGTTTTCGCAGTCGAGATTTTATTTGCCTCTATTTATAATTATACTTTTTATTAAGTATAATAAAGAATTACTTGTCAAGTGTTAATTGGTGTAAATGTGAATTTAGTTAGACTGCTTGCATGTTATATCAATTTCAATTCAAGGCGTAAACGACAGTTATATAGTTAAATGTTTCAAATTTAGTTTTGGACAAAGATATTATAGTTTGCTATGATGAAAGCACAACATATAAATAGTTTACTTTTTTCTAGATGATATGTTGTTACAAAATGTACCTACAATGAATAATCAACCTAAAATGTTATAAGACGAGAAGAACAGCGTCATCGTTTTTAAAAATAACTTTGACCATAACGTTACAGAAATAACAGTTGCACATCGTTACTCACTATTCCAGAAATGCCCGAAGCGAGCGACTTTACCGCGAACTACTACCGCTCTTTGTCTGTATATTTGTCTGTGTTCTTACTACATATACGTGTGGTACCATCTAAAGCTTCTAAAATGTTATTTTTAAATCTAGAGTCTTTCGTTTTCTTGCATAATTTTACGTATTTAGATGCAACGTTTTAATACCAAAAGTTGTGATATTAACACTGAGATGCATGTTCTTTGTGTTAAACTATTAAAAAAAATAGCCTGTTCTCGTTTATCGATTTTATATTATATTTATTGTATCGATAATTTAATCGATATGAAAAAATACATTTAACGTCGTTATAATTAGATAAATCGCTTTACAAAAGTATTGATATAAGATTCAACAGTCCCGTAAAATATAAATCGACCGAGTAAACTGTAGGTAACGAAAGATTCGTTACAGTTTAGCCGTAGGATTTAGTTCGTGAATCAGTTTCGACCTTACAGCTCTCATAACAAGTCTCCGCGGTCGCAGATAAATGAATCTGTCGCGACAATAAACTCAACAAGTGAACATAGGTCGGTTTACGATCCTCATAAAAGTCACCAGTTTGACGTCTCACTAATACGTCATAAAGTGAAAACGGCGCTGCGAGGAGGACGGGCGGATCCGTGAATCGACGGCGTCTCTCGACGAGATGTTATGGCGTGTTTCGCGCTCTTTACGAGTCATACGGCTCTTCATTTCGGTTATTAACAATAAAAGTGGGATTTTCTTTATAGATAAGGCGACGGCACCTGTTGCACGGTTGACGTTGCCAGAGCGCGGCGTGGGATTGCAGCGTCTAGTAAATTATCTGAGTTATCGCGTTCAGTTTTTATAACGATTCGTTTTACGTACAACTTATAATTGTTTATATTTTTTTTAAATGACTCCGAACGTTGTTTGTTATCTTTTATATTATTTGTTATATTGTCTATATGCATGTATATACATATACGAACTGTCATGGTGATTGGTTGAACGATACAGATGTTGACGCACTCTTACGGCACCTATTTGCAAGATATAGTAAAATGGACAGACTTTCTCCATTAAAGCTACTTAGATATGCATATTTTTATAATTATCGGTCAAAAGATGGTGGTGTTTGTCATTCTTAGATTCATTTTTAGTGTTTGACAATAACCTCAGGTGATTTCAAATGGCAACGTAGCACATTTACATATTAAACCTAAAAGAGAACCTGGCTTTCAAATGTAGCTGCTGGAATCCACCTATATGTATTGAACGATAAAATTTAGCTAACCAGTCGAGCATTAAAAAAGCCCTATCCACGAATAATCTTTTCCTTCACCGAAAGCGCCGGCGCATTTAAGGATTCGAATCTGCGTCGTTCGACGCGGTTCTCCAATACGGTACCACTAAACCTTCATAGCGTCAACGTAAAATATAAAATCCACAAAGAATCAACTTAAAGTGCTTACTGTATACATTTATTTGACTGTATACAATAAAGCGATTTGAAATTTGTTAAACAGTTGTGCTGTGTACCGAAACGTATAACGTTATAAATAGTTCACATTTTTCAAATCCCTAATACTAGGCTAAGTGTTCGGAGAGAAGAACGTAGAAAGCATCGCTTTCATTGCGGCTTTCATACGCTCGCTTTACGGTAATTATCTAAAACCTCATTAAAAGACAAATGACCGAGACCTGGAGGCACTAGGCGCGCAGACACAAGTAACTTATGTTCGCCCGGGCGGCGGTTAATAGCTAATATCGCTGCCTAATGACCATACTCGTCTTGAGCGTAATGCGCCACATGGGAACCGAAACTGGCGAATACCTCGACTCTATTATAGTCGCCTGGTACCTTGCTTGATTTATTACATATATTTTTATTGTTGCACGTACTGTGTACGTAATTTGTTTGTTAATTATTTCTTTAGAGTTATTAGATATAGTAATCGCCCGAGAGAGGAGATTAGTTGCGCCACTGTGAGCTATATTGTTCGCCTTACGCGTGTCTTTCAATGGATAGCTTTAAACTATAAATTATTATATTACTAGCTATTATGGATGACAATAACGGCTATAAATCAATAATGAATAACGGCAGCTATGTTATTTTACAATTATTGCTGTTATGATGTACCGTTGTCAATTATTCTGCTGTCGGGTAATTTCTGTTTTGTATTGTATTGCATTGTCCGTAAGAAAGACCCGATAATGGAATGAATGTTCGTTATTTGTATGTGATTTTGAATGTATGTAAAGTGCTCTCTCTATCTTTCACACCTATCGATTTTGCATAATGCTTCCTTGTTTCCACATTGCGAAAACTCAGGCCGATCATTGTCAATAATAATACCAATGGACAAGATAATAGATAACAGAATAATGATGCATTCAATAATTTATATTCTATAGCGTAAGAATAACGCATTATTAGTTGCGACAGTAACGATAACTTCTAGCAATATTATAGCAGCTGTCGTTCTAGTTAAATGTATTCAAGGTGCCGCTTGTATATCCTGCGAAATAATTCTCGTAAATTAATTACGAAATTAAATCCTTTGATAATGGTGCTCACTGCTAAACTTGGCACTGACCCGTGTCACTTCTAGCCGTTTGCGACATAACAAATTAGCAAATTTTACAAAACGACGTCCTTTTTACCACTCTTAAAATACACAAGAGTTATTATAAATAGTTATGTCCCAAAACCGGACATATGATAACATAAAAACGGCGAAAATAAAACAGTTAAAAGACATGAGTAGTAAATCATTCGAAAATTATTACCAAACTTGACGCGGCGCCTAGTCCGAAAGACTGTAACGACCACATGGGGATAAAGGTGCGGTTATACGACAAGCGGAAAGCGAACAAAAGATGAAACTGTATAAAATTAAAAAGTTAACTTTGACCGTTAATTTTTACGTTATCTAAATATATTATAACGTTTAATTATTTTTTTCTATACGAATATCAGAGTCAGTTAATCGGTTGCTGAGGAATTTTTTTGTAGGTGTACTTTTAGGTATTTAATCACAATCTCATCCGATGTTAAATGATAATGTGGCCTAATATAGTAACATGCTAAAACTAATAATGGGAATGGTCAAGAAGTGCAAATGCCAAAATATTCCTAAAGGTGCTTGGCAACAGTTTATTTTCCACTCTCTAAATTGACTTGTAAACAGACGGGCATTAAAAGTAGTCCTATCACAATGCTATAGTTTATTTATATTATTTTTCCTTCATCAAAAGCTTCAGCTCGTTGCAGAGATTCGACACTATGTTGTTGGTAAATCGATTGCGTAACGTTCGAGTCGGGGTGGGATATATTTTGTATTCATTCATTGTATATTTGCAAAGTTTCCTTATGAAAAAGGCTTGTTGTCTAATGTAGATGCTGTTGTTGAAAAGAAAAATGACTTATCTATACATAAAAATGTAATGTATGTATTCATAAAAATGAATATTGTTATGTGATCTTCACTACATAGTATAAAACAAAATCGCTTTCTCTGTCCCTATATCCCTATGTATGTTTAAATCTTTAAAACTAGGAAACGGAGTTCGATGCGGTTTTTTAATAGATAGACACATTGAAGAGGAAGGTTTATATGTATAACAACATACATTAAATAGTGGAGAAATACTGTTATTTTTGAGGTTACTCCAAATTTACCGCGTGCGGGCCCACAGGAAGTAATGAATAAATCAAAACTACTGGATCGATTTTAATCATTTTTTTAGTGAACGACATAGGCTATATATTTATACCCGTGCGAAGCCGGAGCGGGCCGCTAGTAGTTTTATAAATTACACTACTATTTGACCGACCATTGACATTTGCTACAACTGTTTCTCCATGGAGTAGGTTTACTTTATTATAATTTGTTACTTGGTGGCGCTAGTGTATATTTTACTATTATTGGCTCGTATATTCGTGCGTGGATATCACTAAAAGAGTAAATATATAAAGAATAATATTTATTAAACACTTTACGCTGGTGAGTTCACTAAACGCTACCGCTCGTTACACAGACCGCACCTCATCGCGTCACACACAGAAATATACACATTCGTTTTTATAATTACCAAAACGTTAACGTTCCTACATTTAATGGCCTATAGTATTACAAAGGAATCATTGTTTTCTCAAAAACTCTGATTTATGGTTACAAAAAAAAACAAGGATTCAAACATCTATATATTTATTAAATGTAACATAATTTTGTCTTTCTGTTTATTTGTTCGTACTTTTATTTGTAGCATTCTTATGCCCTAAATGTGTTATTATAGAGGATGGTATAAATAATAAGAAAAATAAGTCGGTAATATTAAAAGGTTTTGTTTTTATAAAAACGCCAATAAAAGTCAGAGAGACCCTAGAATCTTGTTAACACTTTACTGTGAGACATTAAAATGGCTATTTTTTTTTAAATTTACTAGCGAGTGCCCACGATTTGCTTTGCATATTTATAAATTATGACATACATTATCTTCGTGTAACTTATTGCTATATTTTGGCAAATTTAAGCTATATCTGTAAATCTACATGTTATTCTAAAGTACCAAGGTACAATACTGTAAATTTTCAAAACACGTTCAGTAGTTTTTACGTGAGAGAGTATCAAACTGACTACCCATCCATCCTCACAAACTTTTTCATTTAACATTTCAATAGGAGATGGGATCCTTTAAACAAGCAACGTCACAGGCTTTAACTAGTCATTCTCCTATAACGCGTGGAGTCAGTTGAGAAAATATTTGTTAACTACCGTTCACATTGATATATTACGGAGTTTCTTTTGATTTTTAACGGTTTATAAGATTTTTTTTTTTGTTTCAATTCTCCTTTTTTTTTAACTATAAAAGTCAAGACAGAAATCGATAAATCTTCAGTTGCAACGAAACTGTTCGAACGGGCCCCGTTCGTTTGATGACTGGACGGCTATTTTTGTACAGTCTTTTTATTTTTCTATACAAGCTTTACCGGCGGGTTATCGCGTTGTGGTGTTTGAGAAATTGATTATATTTGTATTATGTATCTTTTTTAAAAAAATAAACAAATGATTACTTTTCGTCTATTTCTTTCAACATACTGTCCGTTGTATCTAGTTAGTCCATATTTGAATTTCATTTTAGCAGTTCAAGTACAAGGAGAAAGGTTGTATATCATCTAATATTATGGTAAGACTCTCATGGTCGTGAGTGGCAAAGTAATAGTACGGGCAGGCCGTGTGGCGGAGCGTGGATTATTGGGAGCTGAATGTTGGGAAAATTAAACGCGAGTTAAACTTCTGCGCATAGTTAGTCTATGAATGTATGACGTATAATATAGTCGACGGAAAGCGGAAAGTTAAAAATAGGTGTTTAAGCTAAAATGCAGAGGCGTAGATATTGTTGGGTGGGGTAAAGAACAAGGGAAAAAAAACAAGATTCTTACCGAAAGTGGATATAGAAATCTTGAATGTACAGATCAAGCTCTGTAACCGAATCGTGCCGTACATGGCTCGAATGGTTGCAAATTGCTACAGCGTATTGTTTTCGAGCCACGACATCGAATCTTATATCCTGTTGCTGGTAAGTTTCAATTCTGTCTAAGCTATCTTAAAATGCACTCGCGATCTGTCTGATTTAATTGTATAATATATCGAATATAAGTGCGAACAGTGTCTTATACGTATCTTGCTAGACGTGTAGGTAACTCCTTATTAGAAATTTGGCCATTAAGTGTATGTCTTAATTTTGAATAAAAAAGTTGCGCTCACACGATAAAATGCTGTTGTTATGAAAAATCGACTCGGCACTCATGTAAATACTACCCATTTCGTATTATCTGATGATATAATATAGGATGTAATAAAAACCGATTACGTTGTTTCGATGGTCAGTGTTATTTCATAGTCTCGCAGTACCTAATTATTTTTACGAGGTTATAAAAGAATACCCATACATTCAAGTTAACATATATATGCGGCTTATTCGACCGCTTATTACAAATGACAAAACATATTTAACCCTAAATAGATAAAAAAAAATATTTTCTAGCTATAAGCATTTTAAAGAATGTATGAAAAAAAATATATAATTCAAAAAGGTGTTTTAAAATAATTTAATTCGTTATTTGCATTAAAACTACACTGATTTTAAGGTACCTTGAATTGGCCAGTATGGCCGAGTGAAAGGGTACATTATTACGTCATTCGGTCAGGTCCTAACACCGTGTTCGCCACACCTCTAATTACTAAGATTACACGCAGTACGACCGGCCTGCGGTTTGCACGCCTCCCGACCTCTTGCTGCAAATGAATTCTATATCACATTATAAGTAGAAAACTTTATAAAAAATCCCGGAGTGATGTGCGGCTCTGAGGGCTACGTAATGAAAGACTCGGGCCTAAGAACGAATGCATGTGTATATATGTATATGCAGTATGGACACTGGCAACTCTTGTACAGGCCCATGTGATTGAGACGTATTTGTGTTCGTTGCGCCTCCCATCAATTCGCCAGGAGAGGGATTAATATTAGGCCTTCCATCTTAAGACCCTCTGTAGGGAGACCAACACCTGCCCGGTCAGGTAGAAGTATTGTAAAAGCAGTTCCTACCCACCCGGCCAAAGGGTGCGAGAAGAACACCGAGGGGCTCAGTTAATACAAATCTGGCAATCCCACTTATGCAGCCTGGCGTGGCTTAGATCCCCATCTAAAAAGACTTGAGACTTGAAATTGTATAACTAGTAGAGTGTTTAGCAATGAAAATGGACGGATATAGAAGTAGATAAAGACCGAAGAAAGTATGGATGGGCCGTGAGAAGAAGGATACGATTGAATACTTGGATAACAACTAATAAAGGAGAGTAAAAGTACGAAACATATACTGTCGATTCCACTTGAGTAGGAGCAGAAGGAGATCATAAATCGGTTTAAGTAATAACTATCAATTTAACTTAGAATTTACATTTATTAACTAAGTTTATTTTAAGTGATATAATTTATCATTTATTTTCTTACAATACTTATCGTAAGTAAAAATATTTACACATTTTTGTATCCATTTAACTTACTTATTACTGGAATTATCTTTATTGGAGTGATACCACTAGTAACATTCCACCATTCAGACAAACTTATCGAATATATCAATAGACTTTTTGTTTCAAATTTATTGTCCAAACAAATACATAGATAGGCTTTTTGTTGACTGCTCTTTAAAGATTATGTTGGGTAATTTCTGTCATAGGTCACCCCGAGGCTAAAAATGATATTTTTTTAAAACCTTACTGCCTAGCAATGCAGCATTATTCAATATGTCACGTTTTTTAACTTCGCAGATTTTAGCATTTTTACTAGAATCTAAGATGATACAGGCCAGGACTGGCTCTTGATTACAGTTCCCGGAATATGAACATAGCTTTGTGGTACCTAGCTAGACTAGCTTAGGAATAGCCATACCCCCGCGCTATAGTTTCGTCACGATGTTTTCCTTCACCAATGAACTCGGCTTCACTGCGCAAGGCTTGTAGCTATGTCAACCTTAAGAGTGTCTCACCACAGTTACCAGCTTAGTCTTAATTGTTTCAATAATTAAATCATATGTATGGAAAGGACTCGCATGCATGATTTTATTATACTGTACTCTTACACATCTGTCTCTTGTTTATCTCAATATCTTCAGAATATTTCAAGTCGACTAATACGGATAAAGTGTATTTTTTACCGTACGAAATACCAAGACAAAAAGAACACATCCAATCAAAGTATCCGCGTTATATTTATTTATATCATCCCTAAAATAAAAGCAAACATTGTTAGAGGCAGGCGACCTCGAGATTATTGTCAAGATATGGACCTGTTCGCCGAATATCGCCGATTGATGCCCCGAGATGAGGTCCCCGGGGACCTCATATACAGGGAAAAAATAACCAACTATCCTCGAGTAACAATATACGTTAGAACAGTACGATAACATTTCTCGTATGGCCGTAAAGCGTTTTTATTTTTTACGTGCAATGATTGTACAAATGTAAATATGATTTATCTATATATTGTATTAATTACTCGACCTATATGCAAATAGTATTTTATAAATGTTCCCACCTTTTTTGCCCTACCATACGTTATGCCCTAACGGCGTAAGTCTGGTGGTGACTTACTAGAATTATTGTATTTTGGGAACTGTGATCTCCATATTGATGGTTGAATGTACGCCCACTGCTATACTATACAGGATTCGCATGATTTTCGGAATAATTTCGTTGCTCTACTGTACAATTATGACATGGGTTTTACAAAGATTCTAACATACATATTTAATGGTGCGGGGCGTGGCCACAATATCTCGGCTAGTGTGTACCAAGCGTACAGAAATTGAGAAGCGTTATCGTATCGAAATCCACCGTATCTGGGCCGGCGGTCTCAGAGGAAATCATTGGGAAGGCATCCGGAAAATTTACCGCACATTCCGGCTCATGTGGCGTAACACACCTGCCTCTTGCTTATGCGGCCCTGGTACGTGATCTATTTTGTTGATATTGCTTTTTGGTACGATGGTAAAAGAGAGAGAATTGTTCCGCTTACTTTGTAGTAAAAGTTCCGGAGACCGGCGTCTCCGAAAACCATACAACAATTGTAAATAATTTTTAACTTGAAATAATATTTAGAAAATGCCATGCCAATTAATCCCATGATATTTGTATGCACTAAGCTTAACTTAACTACGTCATCTTTAAGCAAGTGTTACATGATAATAATTTATGTACGTAGTTATTTTTATACAAATACAATTTTACTTCGACCATAATTACAACGAATATATCAAGAAATAATGGTAAAATTATATTGTAGTTAAGTAAATGCGAAGCTTTTACGTATTTCCCACAACATTACCCACAAAGTACAAACAAATATTAAAGGAGGCAAATAATTATCGACAAGCTTTTAAAATGTACACATCTGCCAGTATAGTTGTACACGACGTTACACGCCACAGAACCGTCACTCATCCGTTCCACCGCAACAATCAAAGCGAGCATGCTTATTTATCGAATAAAAGCGAAAAAAAAAGACTACACACACACAAAGCAAAGTGAAACCATGGCAAAGATACCACCCATTGTTCGTGTCTACGTTAAAACGGTACGCAATTATTGTAATTCGTGTAAGTACTTACAAAGAACTCGTGCGCAATCAAAAACAATTTGGACCAATCAGCGCTCGCCGAGCGGAGATCCTACGTTAATGTCACTAACGCCGCAAATTGGCCTATTCTGTTTTTTTAGGCCGCGAGCCAGCGGTACCGATTCACTACGGTGTCGCGACAATGAAATTGGAGGATGTATTATTATTTGTTGTGTTAGTCAAATTAGAGGCTAATTTTCTTTCCGCTTATTAATTTTGAAATGAGATTTTTGAATAACATATATTTTTAAAGATTATTTAAATAATAAGCAAATTATCATTTTTATTATAAAAAGCATATTATTCAAACGAATATTAGTGCATATTTTAGTTATAATGGCAAAATGGCCTGTAGCCTAACCGATTTGTTAGATTTTAATAGATTTTTTATATTTTAATAGAATGTATGAGTGATATAGTTTTTTTTAGCCGAAATTGGAAGCTATGATGGCTCAGTTCATAGCGTGTTTGGACACCGCGTCAATCGACGTAGGTTGTAATTCTTTTGTGACTAAGTCGGAATTTTCAGTGAAAAAAAACACTTGATGAAACCACAGCATGCATGGTGGTAGGACTTTTTCTAAGTCCGCCTGGTTAGTTACCACCCTCATGTTGAAAATCTGTAGCTAGGCCTCTGTTGGTGTGTTCTGACAGCTACATCTGAGAATTAATCTCCCTCTAGGCTTAGCGTGTTCATCATCTTAGACCACATCAGGTGATATTTTAGTCAAACTCTAAAACTTATAACGTATAAAAAAGAAGTAAATATGACGTCTACAAATAGAAAATAACGAGGATATAGAAAAATAACCTAACCATTTGTACATTAACATACTAAAAAATCTGAGTTTTTGTAGTTGGGTCTATCATAACAGAATGCACCTACTAAGATAAACAGAAAGACTAAACGCCTACACAGTATGTAAGCGTTAAGTAGAATATGATATATATGAATGGTAAATATATGGTAAATATGAAATATGGTCATTGATGCATAAATAATTAATAATAACTTTTTTTAGTTTGAATGTTATGAAGGTTATATCGTAATTTTTTTGTAATCATCATTATATATATGAATATGTTGCTCTATTACGTCTGTTACTAGCGTGTACAAATTAGGCATTATGCAGTAACTTTTAATTTTTAAATATTGTAAAATGTTGTAAATATGAATGCTTTGAATATTACAGTACATATTATATATAACTTCTTTACTGATAATCACTAATCAGGATAACTGTTTGTTCACAGACCAAAAGGTATATGTTATACTTTCATGTGCTTAATATTCAGTATGAACGTAGACAAGAAATGTTTTTTATTTAGTTTTTCTTCACATGTTAATATATAGATGAAATGCCTCTTCTATAAAAGTTTATGTAAGTATAAACGTATTACTTGAATTATATAACCCCTTTAAATATTTTCTTGTTAGCGTAAAATATATTATACATTGTATGAAATATTAAAAATAAAATTTCGGGCTCCGAGACAAACGAACGTTAATATTGTGACCGCAAAGCCGCGCCCGTGCCGTCCGTTGTGCGTCCGCGGTCCGAAGCCAAATGTCAAGTCGGCATTGCGTTTTTGCGGTCGCACCGATTCCTGTAAACTTCTGACAATGTGTTCTAATTGTTAATTATTTATTTATACCAATGAATCACCAGCAGTATGTTTACTATTATTGTTCTATATTTATATATAAGCAACGGTCTTGTAATGCACGATATTTAAAGATGTTTGTCGGTCTATTTGTATATATGGATTTAACTCGAAAACAGCTCGATCGATTTTTATGAAGTGTTTCATACAATTTTTTATTTATTGTATAAGAGGAGTATAATTCATTGCAATATAATAATTTTACAAATCCTAAAATTACAAGACATTAATAATTAATTATTTAAATCCTTTGTATTAGTGTGTGTTAACAAACTCCCGACTCCCGCTCGAGTTTGCGTACACTGACACTACTAGCGTAAGGGACATAGCACGAGTCCTTTTAGTGCAGGTGTAAAATATAATATTTATGGGGTAAAGAAGGTGTTCGAATGCTTGTTAGCGGTAATGAGGTGCGCGCGCAGCGATAAATTCGTTCATCCACCGCCCGCGGGGCGCTGTATACTCTCATCTTTATGTACGCGTTGTCAGATGCGAAAATTACATGCGAATATCTCTTTTTTTGCTTGTTTCACATTTGTCAATATAAAAACGGAACACAAAGTATTGTTAAAATGACCGATCGAACTGTACATAGAATTATAACGGTGGAGATCAGTAGACTTTTAGCATGTTTATTCCATTGTAATTAATATAAGTTGGTTATTTTCAGCTATTTTGTTTCAAATATTAATACAGTTTATCTGTAAAAATGCCTGTGAGAAAACCGTATCGTGTACATTTCTTAGTAAATTAATTTTCTTATTGCTTTAATTTCATTTAATATACGCAAAAATAGTTGTGTATCCATAAAAAAAGATTCTCAGTAAACAAGGTGCTTGCATTTTTGCCGGGATCGTAGTTTTTGATATAGTGACCTTTATATTTTATTTATAACGTTTTGTTATTTGACTCTATATTATGTAATATTGATGACATTTTACGTAACATACTTCGATTATTGTGCACAAGTGAAGTGGATGGAAAATAATACGACGAAGCATACATTCTGAAATGCCACGAAAACTTCATGGAATGTTCTAACAAGGGGTGGCTCCTGTTGTCAGAACATTGATATTATCACAAGACACTTTTAATATTACCTACTCAACAATAGTAGTGATAATTTAAAAGATTGGTTTCCAAAAATAAAAGTAAAAAAAACAAATGAGTTTCCGAGTCTTCTTCTTCTTGTTTTGGCACCGCAGAAGCACTTGCCAGTGTCAATGTTTTGTTTCAAGTAAGTATCTTGTGATAGTTATAATGTTCCAACAAGATGGTGGTTTCCTTGTTCCATGGAGTTTTGGCGGCATCTCAGAATGCATGCTCCGTGGTATTATTTCCCATCCACTTCACTTGTGCATAATAACCGAACTATATTACGTAAAACACCACCAATATTACAAAATATAGAGTCGAATAACACAAGATTAGGAATAAAATATAAAAACCACTACATGACGACTGACTAAGATCCCGCCAAAAACTCTCGTTTCCGAGTCGAACATATCTGAACATACGAATATGTAGTTCGTCTACCGTATAAGAGATGGCGTATATCATAAAAATTCCGCCGCGTCACGATGACTCGGCGCCGGGCGCACGGCTCGTTAGCCCGACACGGTTACTGTCAAGTTTTTGACAGTTTTCGACTGAGACATCGATAGCGTTCGTTACGGCACGGGGCGGCGGCGGCGCGCGCTCTCCACTGTTGGTTTATACTCTTGTAAGTCCATTGTTAAACGTGTGTGTTTTTTTTTTCTGTTGATCGATTCGATAATGGCGTTTTTAGAGTGCGGTATGTTGGTACGTTGGCGAGTAGTTTGCCTGTTTATAGTAGCCGATATTTACCTATATGAGAATTACTATCACTCTCGCTTCAACGACCTTATACGTATATAATAGGTAACATCCTTCTTATGCTAAGAATATATATAATATATATACGAGAGATTTTAAATGATAAAAACTAAATAATTCTATGTAAATTATCTTCACTGATAATTCATCGGATTATTTTTTTTAAATTTTTAATCATTCTTTCTTTGTTATAAGAATATTTGAGACACTAGTTAGATATGTATAATTCCAGTCATTTTATCTGAAATAGATTAAGTAATCTTAGAAGGATGATTAGGTATTTTTTTATATATAAATAATAAATAATATATGCGTACCAGGATATGATAAAACGAAGAGTGTAATATTTCAAATTTGGAATTCATAAGGAGGCAAGCAGGTGTCGCGCTACACATCGCGTATTCATGGGCCGATGTATCATCGTGGAGCATGTTTAAAAAAAAAAAAAAAAAAACAAAGTAAGAAAGAAGAAAGCGCGCGGAATGGCCCCTCGGTGTTTTTCCGCCTTGACATGCAATTATAAAGATAATAACGTTTTCACACCGCTACGGGCGGTTTTATACATTTCAACTGTTTGATTTATAACTGAACGTTTGTGCCGGTGTGTTAGCGAGACGGTTGTGTCGCTTCTACTTTGCTTCGTTTACGTATGTGCGCACGTTGGAATCAGGATTTATCCGGTACCTATGTTTTTTCCCCCAATGACATTCTTCGTATGTCTTCGGTAGTGTGAAATGTTTCAACGTAAAATTCTAAATGTACGAGTCAGCGCCATCTATACGTGGACTCTATTAAACAATAAACATGGGAGGAAACCTTGTTCGAGATATCACTACATAGTATAAAACAAAGTCGCTTTCTCTGTCCCTATATCCCTATGTATGCTTAAATCTTTAAAACTACGCAACGAATTTTGATGCGGTTTTTTTTTAATATATAGAGTGATTGAAGAGGAAGGTTTATATGTATAATAACATCCATTAAATAGTGGAGAAATACTGTTATTTTTGAGGTTACTCCAAAATTAACGCGTGTGGGTCCACGGGCAGTAATGATAAATCAAAGCTACTGGATCGATTTTAATCATTTTTCCAGTGAATGACATAGGCTATATAGTTTATACTCGTGCGAAGCCGGAGCGAGCCGCTAGTAATCCTATAAAATGCAATTTATTTATAAAAACTATAAGAAAAACTGTCGTATTAATCGGATGATTAGGTAGTGGATAATACGACAGTAATATTCTGAGATACCATACACCATCTAAAAAACATCAATTTATTTATATATCCGTGTTTTGCGTACAAATGCTCATACATCGACATCCAATTTTTCAAGTTACATTAATCTGATTACTACAAATAACGACGTTATTGCTAATAGCAATCTATTCAAGGCAACCTTTTGATGGATATGTTCCAGGGAGAAAAATAAAAATATTAACAACTGGAGAAATAATACTGAATTCTGTGTAGTTTGTACATCGAAGACTATAGTAAAAATATTGGTTGGTGTGTATATGTACATATAATTTAGTACTAGTTTCTAAATGCTCTCCTCTATCTCCAGGAATTATATTACCTACCATGAACTTTCCAATACATTCTGTGTTTATATTGCTGGCCAATTGTCACTTGTCCGTCATGAAAGGCCAAGACAGCCATTGATAAAAGTAAAAATATCTCGTTTTCCTCTTTTATCGTTTGCTTCCAACACGCGTTCTTCAGGTAACAAAAACTTTAACCTCAGTTTTCTTCACATTATAAGAAAAAAAACATCGAAAATCTTTAAATATTAACTTTTAATATGTATATAGGTCCGTAAATTATCGTAACTTAGTAATAAAATATTATTCAAGTCTAAAATCACATTTATGTTGTATATTTTAGTAGTTTTCTGAAAGTGTTTTTTGTGAGCTTAGTTTGTGGGTTCAGTTCCAGAATCATACTTGACTAGTACGAAGGGGATACTTTAACAAGCTATGAATCATATAATAAAGCAGATACTGCGGTTTCATTGCAATCCAATGGGCATAAATAACTTATATCTCGAGATTTCCCGACACCAAAGTAATATTGTTTTGATTATATTTTGTTTCGTTATTGTCCAATTAAGATGAATATATTCATAATTTAACACTTCAAATAAAACATTAACAAAGCCATTGAAAAAAAATTCAACGTTCCCACGATCGTAACAGATGAACAAAACGAAGAAGCTCCGAAGTGTCGCGGTCACCACCGCGTAAACTATTTTGATTAGAATGGCATTCCCGCCAAAACTAACCGAAGAAAAAATATAAACATGGCCGCTCTGGCATCTCTCAAGTTGTCAACTGGATCGCGCTTTTTGCGAACGAAATGCTGCGCGTTCTCGCTTTGAAAACTTAATTCTAAACTTTTTCGCTGGGCCATAAACAACGGCAGATTTAGATCGACAATCGATTGTGTCTATGGTCGTAATAAGTAAAATTGTTTAGTTATATTAAGAAAGCTTATAGTTTGGATAAATTACGCAACTAACTTGGAAATATATTACGAGGTAATGAAAGTCGTTGTTACTAATCATAATAATTGTATCGATGTATCGAATAAGAGGTAGATGGCGCTCCAAACGGCTTCATTACATCTCACTAACAATCCGTACGCATTACGGCTCTCAGTTTCTTAGAATTGATTTTTTTTTCCTCGTCTCCGAGGTTCCGCCTCGAGTTTGATCATTAATCACCGGTTCCCGCGGCGTAGGTAATGTAATACGGCCGCGCGAGATAACATTATCGTAAATATAGTTTTACAAAACGGCTTACCTACCGCGCAAAACAAAAAAGGCCACGTTTCCCACAGCGCGACACCCGATCCCGAGGAATTCGCCGCGCAATCTGCCTGGAATTATCAAAATTTACACCAGCTAATAACGTATAAAACCTAAAACTTTGCGCGCGGTTCTTTATTATCAAGTGAAAAGAATCAAAACAAAACGTAAACTCTGTCCCCGTAACATTCGGAGCGGGAAAACAAAGCATCGATCAACCTCGTTCACTCTCACATAAATCAGACGCAACGGAAAGGGACAGGTGCACAGACGGTGCGGCCAGTCGATTTTATAAATGGGCGGAGCGCGGAGCGAGACGTCAGCATAGTTGAAACAAAAGAGCGAAATGGAAATAATAGATCGGTGCAAGGCGCAAACGGGATGGAATGCGTTTTTTTTTTTTCCACGGAAAGGCTAAGGCGGTCGGGAAATCAAAAGAAAAAGGTGGCATTATCCAATCTTATGGGTGGTTAATTAGTCGAGTCCGTTAATTATTTATGTAAAATTGGTTTAAATTTTAATCCGAGCGTTATTAATGGAAGTTGTAAAGATAATTCTGATATAACAATTAGTTAATAATAAATATTTGAAGTTTGTTAAATTTATATATTTTATTATAATCTAAGAACGAATGTAGGTATCTACTACTATCAAATCGGTATTCGAGTTAACTCGAATGAATTGCTACCAGATTTAATGATAACAAAAAATATGGCTACCTATATATTTCTGTTGTTATGTAGGCATTAGCGTGTGTTTGTAAATCGGGAAACGAATTGGATATTCTTATTTCTTGGCGTTGTTATTGGATACCGACGAATGAAGATAGAAAAGACGGGATAAGAAATGACGTCATTATTGTTAGAAAAAATATGTAACCGATTCTTATAGGATGTAAAATTATACGAATCTATGTTTTACAGTCTGAATAGTTATAATTTTAAATTTCGATAGAAAATATCAATCTTAATATAAAATGGTTGTTAGCGAATTAAAAATATAATTAACGCTGGTGGTACACCCTGGAGTCGAACCTCGATATTTAGTTGCGGGTATCGCGAACCACGCGACGACACACCGCAAACCGGAAATATAATTGGTCTAATTAAACGGTTCTCAGCAATTTACCTATCAGGCGCCGTTCGGTTCAGTGACGTCACACTGCGAATTATTTACAACGCTGTCATTACCAGACATTTTATATTCACGTTTATGTCGTGCGTGTTGTACCGGCGCGTAATAGACCCCTAATTGAATATCACGACGGGCGAGTTTTATCACTACTTACTTCGATATAATGTCGCATGCACCGGAGATACGCGACTGTAGTATTGTAGTTGCAAAAAACAAATCATTTTTTATTTTACTTACCTTAATATTGTAAATAGGTAATGCTTGTAAGAATATATTTGTAGAAATAATTATCTGATTCTGAATACTCTTTCACTAATAAGAGGCTATATTACTCGTAAGGGTTTGTATACGTATGCAAATTTAGAAAAATTCGTATTAGTACTTGCTGGGGTTCGAACTTGAGGACATCAGATTGATATTCCTCCAGTCAAAACACTCGACCACCACCACAG
This sequence comes from Antheraea assamensis, assembly GCA_035772565.1. Taxonomy (NCBI): domain Eukaryota; kingdom Metazoa; phylum Arthropoda; class Insecta; order Lepidoptera; family Saturniidae; genus Antheraea; species Antheraea assamensis. The sequence goes on from JAQQSE010000138.1 coordinate 776,696, forward strand.
CTATGAATATCAGGTATGATGTCGTCAACAGACCATGATTCTATAAAAAAACATCTTCAATAACAACACCCCTTAGAGAATGTTTCTTTATATTTAAAAAAAAAAAAGCTGTACTCGAGCGGAACCGAACGCGGTAGCTATTGTAACATAATTCTGGGGTTGTGACACAAGGCGATAATACGTTAAAGTCATGCGAAAAACGATTTTTGTCGCAAAACAATAATTTTACTTGAACGGAACGCTGTAATTTATATCTGATTCGACAATTACGTTTTGATTACCCGTTATGTCGATTACCGGTAATTCTGAAACGCCCTTGTCGCCTGTACCACCGTTCGTATCGACGAGGGCCCTTTGTATACGCGGACAAATTAACTATCTAATTAGACAAAGGTTTTGTTACCTTTTTATCTTAGGCTAATAAAATGTCGCGGTCATTGAAATTAAGGTTGTTATCGGTGTCTCTTACCGAATCTTAATGACGTCACTGTGCTTCATATGGGTTATAAAATAATGTTATACACTTATGTTTTGCAATTTTGTTTTATTTTTTATTATTATTGACGGTAACAAACAAGTGTGCTCAAACATACATGGGCACTCGATAGAAGAATAAATTTTAAATACTAATTAAATTTTTAGCAAAGTTATTTCGATTAAGAAGTCACGCGTCACAATTTTTTCCCCGCATAAAACACCGTGTTTATATTAAAACTAACTTTTGCCTGGGGTTTAGCTCGTATTGATATAGATAAACATTACTTAGATTAGACATTACTTTTTTTTTCTAGATAAAAATACACAAAGACAAATTGTAAGTTCGAATTCTGGTATGAGCCGTAGCTTTCCGTGAAGGAAAATGTCGTGATGAAGAACGAGTAGTACATACTGGTATGACTTTTTCTAATGCTCGCCTGATTGGTTAGCTACAACCCTCATGTGGAAAATGCATCCCTAATACGTTTATTTTGGCAGTTGTACTTGAGATCCAAACTGTCTCTAGGCTTAGCCTGTTAACATCTTAGACCACATCATCATTTAACATCAGATGAGATTGTTGTGAAACGAAACAATATGCGCTACAAAATGTACTCGTAGAGTCAAATAATGCAAATTTATATAACATTATATGACAAAATAGGAGAGACAAAATATATAGTTATATGTGAACAGACAGGCGGACTTTATGTAAGTGCGTGTTAGATTTATCCACTCGCTCATGGCGTTCCATTTCCCGCAGCGACGTCACAGAATGCGAAATTAAAGAAAAAAAAAAACAACATTAATAAAGTTCGCGTGAACGAACCGACGCTCTATAATTACAACAAGTCTATGATTTTGACGTCGGTCTCGGGGTCGTCGAACTTTTGGCGTCTATTAAAATACGAAAATTAAAGATGGCGTCTCGGTCATTTCGAGTAATCGACCAACGGATTACTAAACGTTTAAAATTCGATGAATCGTTCAAGCTGATGTCACGTGGTTTGCTTTTTTGAAGTGAATACTTCTTTTTTGGCGCATTGAACAGTGTATGAAAGTGTATCGTCACACTTTGGTCACGGTGACGCTGAATCGTGTGCACTCGGCTCTAGTGGTCATCAATCATGTTCACTGTGTGACAAGGGGTTCATTGTTCCTGTAATTACATATTATAATAATAAATTTTATTATTACTAAATTACGTATGCTTCAATCTTATTTATATTTGTATATTGTCATCTGTAGAACCGCTAGTATACTGTAGATTAATTATTTTATTCTTTTGTTTCAGGTAAGTGGAGTTTAAATTGAGATATGCGGAAATTAACTTTTATTTTTTCCTTCGTATTGAAATTTTCTAAATAAATACTAACAGGTGGGTACGATTTAGGACGTAGATATTCTGAGTAATAAATGACTGTAAACAATACACACTTGTATTGTTCAAATAAGAAAGTATATAGCTGTCTCCGTATTACGTATATCTGCGACAGCAATGCGATAGAAACAGAAATGGTTAAGTATTGCCTTGGAAATGGTTAGTTCAAAATATCAATCAGCGAAAACCAAGCCTAATACCGAAAGCAAGAAGACAAAAACCCTTTTTTACGAGTCAAAAATCATCCTATAAGTAAATTTATGGAGGAGGGAGTTGTACATTTTACTCTATACTGTGCGAATTTGCCATTTCAAAGGGGATATTTAATAATGTCTTCCATCGCTTTGCTTCTGAGAACTACGTAATATTAACGTTCGAGCTTGTCGTCGGTTTTTCTCGATGACCGACTTCCATAACGATGGTTGCGTAGTTAGCTCTTGAGTAGTATATCACCGAACACCAGAACAACTCCCTCTCAAGTGGAACTACCGCGGAACACAGCTATAGGTGCTTGGCGACAGATTATAACTTTATCCGAGTGGTGATCCAAAAATGGTTTCCTCAGAATATGTAGTATCTTCTTAAAACATAAATAGTAGGTATTGCCCGTGACTTCATTCGCGTGAAAGTAGTTTTATTTTCTCATGCGAACTATTTTGCCTGAATTATTATTTTTCCATATCGTTATTTTATCAGGTTTACAGATTTTAAGTTGCCTTTCTTAGATTTTGTTATTACTGTTTACTTCCTATGGAAAAGCGTAATGACGCGTAACGTAAGTAATACACACCTGGAAATGCTCTATTTACGAGACCGGTTAAGCCGTTTCAGAGATTAGCTCTCACGAACTTCTTGAATAACATATTTTTCACTTATATAGATAGCTATTTCTTCAACAAGTCTAAAAATAATCTATCAGTCGGATATTTATACGCCAGTTGGTTAAGGTGTTTGGATTGGTTTAGGTGTCATTCGACACCTCTCACGCCCACCTTTACATTTCCACATCCTCATATTTCCTAACGAGATCGTCTCCAAGATACCACCATCTGAGCGCTACACCAGCCGGCGCTGAGTTATGCGCTGCCTCGGTAACCGATTAACCTCGTCCGAGCGGTGGGACCGGCCTCGGACGGGAATCGAACCGGCACCGTACCGATAACGATCTCGATTGCGTACGACAACGCATTTGTCTCGGCGTCTCTGTTCCGATCGTATTAATTGGCCTCGAATAAATTATATTCAACAAGATAAGCTACACAGATGTTTATTTAATAATAATTCAAGCGATGGTTCAGCGGATATGCGGCTCGATGGAGTATCGTAAAACAACACTTCGAATTCGTATAATAATTCATTTAGAATCATAGGAGATTCCATTTATATATTTTTTTTTAATATTATTTAGGTATAAATTCGCTTTTGACCACAATCTCATCTGATGTTAAATGAGAATGTGGTCTTAGATGGTAAGTCACGCTTAACCTCTAGAGGGAGACTGGCTCTCAAGTGCCGCTGCCGGAACACACCAACAGGTGCTTGACGGCAGATTTTCAACTTCGTTACGCGTTAACGTTGTTATGGTAACCTTTAATATGTTAACCGTTGCCATGGTAACATTGTAAGTTTGCATTTTAAAATTATCATCATTTTTTTATGCGATTGGAGGCAATCGAACAGGCGGGATCTACCTGATGGTAAGTAATCACCGCCGCCCATGGACACCTGCGACATGAGAGGCATCACAGATACGTTGCCGGCCTTCGAGTATGGAGTAGGCTCGTTTCTTGAAGGTCTGTGGGTTGTATTGGTCCGGAAACGCTGCCGCTGGGAGTTCATTCCAGAGGGCCGACGTACGTCGAAAGAACGCGCGTGAGAACCGCACAGTAGACGACTTCCAGCCATCGAGGTGACATTGATGGGATTTCGTTTTATGGCGAGTCGTTCGGTAATGGAACTCAGCAGCAGGTATTAGTCCGAACAGCTCTATGCATAGCTATGTGTAAGCTATAATACGCATTGAAAATGCAAGTTATTCGTTAATAGACAATAAAAGACTATTTATAGCGAAGAGAAAACATGTGAATAAAGCTTTTAATTATAGGTTACTTTCCCCATTCATATACTGTAGGTATAATCGTTAATATTTATAGTTACTATATGTCTTATATATACATTGAGAGACTAACTTACTTATATAGATAAAAATTGTTTGTACTTAAGGAAATAACATGTCTGTTGTATTTTTTGAGTCAAATATTATTTCACTATTCAATTAACTAGTATTTTTATATGTAATAATTCTGAAATAATAATAATAATAAATGTGTTACTTATATACAAGATTAATTGAAAATAAATCTTTATTATAGAATTTAATACAAATTAGCCAATAAAATGTAACTTCCTCCGCGTCTACAAACTGATACAGGCAAGGGTTTTTTTTTTTATTTATCTATAAACAAATGCACGTCTCGTTCATTAAGTTAACAAATAACAAAAAAAAACAGTAAATTTGCATTCATTTATTTTGTTTTTTTTTCTTTATTAATAATTCCACTTGTTAACGTACAATTCAAAGCTCCTTCCTAAATGATTTTTGTACATATATATATGGAACCTAAAACACGCTGCGTGAATCATAAGACATACTGTAATACATTATTAGTCATCAGGCTTGTAATGTGAAGTGATGACCCTCACCGACCGCATGCTGTTACGATTCCGAATTATTATATACTAAATAAGAAAGTAAAGCTTAATTGCCGTTCTCAGAACAGTTAATGATTCATCACAATAAACTTTTAAACGATTCTAGTGAAGCCATTTTAGATTATATACTGTTACATGTAATTATCGAGAAATCACAAATATTACGCGTAATGCTTTATCACAATATAGTTAGGTAGTCGTGGTGGTCGAGAGGTTTGACCGGTGGAATGTCAATTCGATGTCTAAAGCTTCGAACCCCGGCATGTATGTATCAATGAATTTTTCGCAATTCACGTACACTTACTAATTGAAATCGGTAACAATATTTGGCTGAAGGTGAAGGAAAACGTCGTAAGGAATACGTTTCAGCGACAGCTCAAGCCGAGGTGCACCGAGTGCCATGGAGATGATCGCCTAAACAAATCGGGTAAATGACCTAAGCGCTTCCCTTAGTAGTCCGGTGGAACTCTAGCGGCCTTATTGGCTAACAGTGTAGGTCAGTTTGAAAAAAAAAAAAAAATACGTTGTGGGGTGGCGTGGTGGTTATGCCCCATACCTTCCTTTGGAAAAATGCCTATGATTCTTCTGCAGTGGGGTCTCTAAATATAATAAAAGAGATTGCCAGAAATGGTAAGAGTATAAGTCTAGGAAGGCATCTGTTTCATGATCGCTACTATGAAAGCCAGGACAATATTCAAAAAGTAGAACTATCAACAAAGAAAAAAGGGGAAAACTCTATTGGAAAATCCATCAAACTGTTCAAACTACAGGACTGTATAAAATACAAATTCTGTAGGTGGTAGAGCTACGCTGAAGCTATTACTGGTTTCAGCATGAATGGGTCGGCTCGCCCGGGGTAGTACCACCCTCTCACAGAAAACCGAGGTGAAGTAACAGTGCTTGCACTGTTGCGTTTCGTTCGGTCAGTGAGAGCGCCGGAGGCCCACATATTTAAAAGGCCGACAACGCACTTGCGACTCCAATGGTGTTGCTAGTGTCTATGAACGGCGGTGATCACTTACCATCAGGTGACTCACCTGTTCGTTTGCCCCCTATAATATAAAAAAAAACATAGAAGTCCTTACATGTACTTGTAATATAATTACATTGGGACAAAAATGGTTTATCACGACGCTTTACTATTTACAATTTCGGTTTCATTAGAAGATGTGAAACTACGTTCTAAGCTGTGATACCCATCACATAGTAGTTCGAGATATTTGATATAATTATTCATAATTAAATCTATATATAAATAAAATATAATATGTAATAAAAAAATGTAATAGTCAGGACAAGGTTTGTAGGAATAATTTGGGTTCAAAAATCTCCATTTAAAAAAGTGAGTCCGTGACATAGAAAACGGTAGAGGAAATCTTCAAAATTATTGACACAACTGATAGATTGATGATGTTCAGTTACCATTTTATTGACATGGTCGTACCTACTATGAAAAGAAGATTTCGTTTTATTTTCTTCCTCAGTAGACCCGTCCGAAGCCGGGGCGGACAGCTAGTGAAATATATTTTGATTTTATGACAATACATGATTGTTTGAACGTATCTCGTGACCGACGATCACCCTGTAACATTATAAATCGACAATCGTTAAGAGAAACGTATTCGTAAAAATGACATTTGATTCCCTTTGATACGAATTTACGCGTCCGACACGGCTCTGCGGTCAGTTTTTTTTTTTTTCGTTCGATCCACCTTCTTTTTACCCACACGACTTTTTGTACCGGCCGGTTCTCAAAAACTCGTATTCCTGATGTGATATCTCCGGGACGCGAGGCATACCGAACATTTTTGATGTGTATATAGTTTTTTTTTTTTTTTTCCTCCAGGCAACAAAATGAAGATTATAAGTTGGCCTTAAATGTCGATTAAAAAGTTTAAAAATACGTGATCAATTATTATATAATTTGTCTTTATTTGCTTAAGGAATGTGAACCGCCTTATATTTTCTCGTTGTCTAACATTTTGCTCGTAGGGTTTGATGGACAAATCGTAATTTATTAATAATTCTTCTGCGTCTGCGATTACTCGTCCACTAGAAATATTTGCCTAGTGCAAACGCAGTTTATGTTTGTTCTAGGGCATAAATAGTATTGTTAGCGCGCGTGACGTCACTCGTTCAGCCGGCCGCACAATACTGTCCCGCCCCTGGCTGCGTTATTGTCCAACAATGCGTGAAATGTTCTGACAAACGATGACAGCCGCCCAGCCGGCCTGGTGCCGGCGATCTCCTGCGATTTATGATATCCTATTACGAGATTTAATGACACTAAACGTCAGCCCGCTTCTGTGTGTAGTAGTAGTATCCGCGGTTTAAGTTCCGATGGAAAAACGGAAGGCAAACAAAAAAACAAACGAAATAATGGTCGGATGGTAGGATAAAATAATACTTAAAGATGTTCTTCGACTAAAAAATTACCATATATTCGACAATCTTCCCGTTGTCAGCCGACACAGCGTCCGAACACCCCGGTAACGCCAAATATTTGCTGAAGCATCATAAATTCGGTGGCTGCGGGCCGCGTCTCCTACCAGAGTAACAACATACATAAAGCGGCGCTCTACGGATCGGCAAACATATTGTAATGGAAAACGCTGTCATTGTTTACTCTTTACGATGTCCTCGCGCCTGTATACTGACGCTGATCTCCCCCGGCCCTAACCCCGCACACGCCCCGCTACTACCAACAAACGAAAACAAACGTTTTTCTTCCCATATAGAGACAACAGCATAAAACAATATCTATATGTTATGTACTATCAACTGCTATCTGTGCTGTCACTGAATTTAAGACAAAAAAAAACTATAGATTTTTTTTTTAATTCTAAATTAAAACATCTATATGCAATGACATCCCTGCAAAAGTATAAGGCTAAAGGGTTGTTTCGTCGATATATTTAGGTCATTTAATGTTACGTGATTTATTGTTAAAGGAAAATATCGTGGCCTAACTATCCATCCATCCATCTCAATGTATTGCATTTTTGGATAAAATATCGCTTAATACCAGGTGAAATAACTTGACCCGAGCAACTGCTAATATACGCCAGTTGTGAATTATCATTGTCCTATTAAAATCATAAGATACCTTGAAAGGTACCGGAGGTCCTGGTCGTAAGTCGGCATAATCCCCGGGCTGGGCCGTTAAAATATACGAAATCCGTCAAAATCGTAAATCGTAGTTTGCTCGAGCGACGGCGCGACGGTGAGTCGCAGATACCCCCCGAATTAAACTTGAATTTAAAACCATTTTATATTAGCTAAGCTAGGTTAGATCGCGTCGCCGCCGCCGCGCGCGCGCGTGAGATAAGAGAATTGGCCTGTCAGGCGCCAGATGATATATGTGACCAACATTTCCATACAGCCCTCTCACCCCCTCGCCCCCCCACAGCCGCCAGCCGCCGACCTCGCCAGCGTCGGTTCGAATCTCCCCCGTTTTCATTTCGAACGTGTCTGCTTCTCGGTATCTATAATGTATCCCTTCTGTTTAAGTATTATTATATTGAATAAAAAAAAAGACAGTGCGCGTTATTTTGCGTACTTTATTATTATTTGATGTCGTATTTTTCGAACCGTCAAATGATTGTGTTTATGGTTTTTTACATTCATTATTAAAAAGTTACTCGTATTCTCTGGTCCACGTTTCGTTATTCAATAGCTAGTGTAGTTAGTTACAAGACTAAGCCCAACGTTCTGTCGACATGAAACATTATCTTAGGATATCGTTGGTGAAACAGTTTGAAGGAATGATGGCGGTTCTACGGTAAACGCTCGGACAGCGTGTCCGTCGACGCAGTTTCGGATCACACAACGTTGTATCTGAGATTTTGACGAACGAATGTTGTCGAGTGAATCGCGATTTCCGAAACAACTAGCATATACCTAGCATTGTGAGAAGGTTACTGATTGTCACGCTGTTATTTTGCCGTGTTACAATGATTAAAGAGACAGGAAATCGTCTTGTATAAAAAGGGGAGGGCCGATACTATTCTTGTAAGTTGAGTACAACTTTTATGAATTTCACAATGTATATATTAATTTTCGACGGTCATATTATGAATTATTAAAAATTTTGGCAAGAGATAATACCCGCCCGTTGGTCGGGACTGTCTACAGTCGGAGCTCAGATGCGAGAGTAATCAACCGCTGTTACTGCACTGCGCCAAACTTCTCGTGTAATTGTTACTCATAAAAACCTGTATAATTATACTTACATACTTGTTTATATTCACAACTCTCTGTAATACGAAATAGATAAGATATGATACGACATGATTCATATTTGAATATGTAATATTAACTTTTGAACGCGGTTTCGTTCGCGTCAATGTAGACTTGACCTATTTCTCAGGAACGATACGTTTTTTGTGGGTGAAAAAGTACCCTACGTCCTTTTCTGTACCCCTGATAATGTGTATACGATTCATGATGAACGGTTGAGTAGCTAAGGTCTAAAATAGTGACAAACAATAATATGGTAGTCCGGTGAAACTGTAGAGGCATTGCCATGTCAAATTATACTTCTTTGGCGTAACAAGATAAAAAAATTTCTAAAAATGTTCTCTTTCGCCTTATTCTACGTTTGTAGGGAAAGCGACACTAACAATAGAAAAAAGGTATTTAATACATACATACTTTTTTTTGAATAAAACGTTGACTATAGCTAACTTCAGAGTGTCGGATTTTCGTGACGGTGTGCGCGCGCATCTTAAAAATTTATTCTCATCATTTTTCCCTAACGCGCCAAAATACGTATAACTTCAATAAAAGTGACAAACAAAGAAGCTCGTATTCGCATTTATAATACGAGTAAGGACATGTACACACATTCGTTACGCTTTCTTTATTTTCTTCTCGTTATTTTTATTTTGATATTTACTTGTAATTTATGATTTTTTTTTAATTTCGGATTCTGATACATAATTTAATCGAATAAATATATCAAAAATATTATTTAATTCTTACTTTATTTTATGTTGTCTAAAACTACTAATGGGAATTGTTATAGTATATCAATTGGGAAATAATGTATACTTCCCGCGTACACGATTTCATTAAAGCCGGGAAAAGGCCGTTTTCGATTTAAATTCTTACATAAAACTTGTAAAAAAATTACTGGCTTAAACCCAATTAAATATCTATGGATTTTGATATTTTAAAGTGCCTTTATAAATTTCAAATGTTGGGTTTATATTCCTTCCTGGAAGACGGCATGTCTCTAATTACAACGATGTCTTATGATGCATAAACGATTTTTAAATGCCTAGAAATTAATCAGATAGTTCTACGGTTTCCCTCTAAGGCATAGTCTAAAACATTTCTCAAGCCTTCAAATTTCCGACTATACTATTTTCCATAATTATCCGCCGAAAATGTTACTGATTCGTTCCCATACGTAATTGTCATTCTAAAACCATGATGGCTGAATTGTAATGTATTCGAATTCCGCGTCGATTGACGTAGTTTCAAATACCACAATAAGCTTGAGCTTTCACCGAATGTAACGTCGTGATAAAATTGTAGCTTACTAACTTTTGCTCGCGGTTTTGCTCGCCTTAATTGAAATGTGATGAACAGTCTCAATTGGTAATCGGTGTTCTTTTCTATACCCCTGATACATGTATGCAAAATTATGCTCAGTTAAGCTGTGAAGGCGTAAGCAATAAACATACAAACAAACCCACTATAATATTAGTAAGGAATAATAGGATTGGCAGGGCGTTTTTCTAATGACCTACCACACACTTGAGTTGAAAATCTGTCACCAGGCACGTACAAGTGTGTTCCAGCGGTTGTACTCTTTAATCCACGTTGTCACTTAACACCAGGTGAGATTGTATCGAATGTTAAACTGCGCGAGAACTAGCTGTGCCCCGCGGATTTGCCCGCGATTAATTTTTCCAACTCTCGATCTACGTCAATTCGGCCCGTGAGAGACGGCCCGCTCGCGCTATTCTTTGTTCTCGCTTTACGTACTTCTTGACCTTCATTTTGGAAGGTAACTGCTCTACTCCTGTGAAGTGATATTAGAGAGCGCATAACCATCCTTAATATTTAGTCTATGTCTATGGCATGTGTAAAAATAAATATCATTGTCTTAGATTGACAACGACAACATCGTTTGACCGATTACCATGAATGTTAGCATATCTAAATGCTCTTTATGATGAAGATTTTTACGTTATCCATATTACCTTAACTCACCGCTAGGTGGCGCTGGATATTACCAAGATTTATATTGTAATATACCCCGGATGAAGTCACAAGCAATTGCTAGTTATATTATAAGTATAGATTAAAGAATTCTATGCACCAAAGCTCAAACTTGCAAATAACGTATATTTCGTCCAATATATACGAAGTAATAACTTTTTGTTAGTGGAACTTCCAACCAAAAGTTACGGGGAAGCGCTAAAAATAGGATTTAACGTCAAGTTATATAAAAAAAAAAACATAATACCGTCGAGTTAAATTTATTCCCATTGAAGGTTTCCCGGAGAAAATCCTTTCTCCATCGGCACCTTATCCGCGCCGCGATAAATCAGCTCGCTCCATTGTCGCCGGTTCGATTCCGGGCTAATGCAGTGGGGCTATTACCGCGTACAGGTTTGGTTGGCGAACGCCGCGGCGGATACATGTATTAATTTATTTGAATACTTCATATTGCCCGTGGCTTACGTTCACCTCAGTCGCCTTTAATATCCCACGGCGAGATTGTTAATCTTTCTATTTGTAACTTTATCATTACCTGCTTAGTCTCTGTGAGGAAGCGTAATGATACTCGTATGTAATCTAGATTCTTTATCGAGTTCAGTTCTATATTAGGTAATCTGAAATCGACATGCAAATTGATTTAGTATTTAAGACGATGTGCAGTTCTGATGTTGAAGATTTACGACTTTTTTTATACAAGCAACGTGACTTTGTTTTTATCAATTACGATATATATTTTAATACATTAATTCAAAAAAATTATAACCATCAGCACGTACACAGCTTTATTAAGGATTTAAGGAATATTATTGAGATTCGTATCAATAGTTTCAGATACTTTCCTGTTACAAACAAACAAATTTTACATATTTATTATCTTTATATATATAAAATTCCGCTTCTAGACGGCTTGACCGCTTTTGATGATTTTTATTTTGTAATTGTTAGGTCCCCTGAACGATCTTAGATACAATTGGACCCGGCTTTGTTGGTGAGATGTAGGAGCGTTTCTTTAGTATATTGATCATTTTTTTTGAATATATAAAAAGCATTTATTCCTAAATGATTTTTTCATAATTTAGAAAAATGCTTAACTATTGCTTAATTTCAACTTAGATAATATCTTCAAGCTTAGCTCTGTCGATGCGTTCTGGCATCCGCATGATACATAATCTCCATTTTAAGCTTCAGTTAGTTAACATATCGTCACTTGCATCAAAGCGCTTTCAAATAGAATTCTTATAAGTTAATACCGAAATAAAATGTATATGAATTCTGTACATTACACTAGGTCGGGAAATTGCTAACGATTACCGCCTCTCAGAGCGGACATTAAGGCTTCAAAATGGAAACTTGTCGTAATACATCCGTCACTCTCTAACGCGAACGCATCAGTCAAGCGGGAGCGAGTGAAATATTGTATCGGGCTTCGTTTGTTATGTCCACGGTGGTTTTCGGCCTTACCATGTAGACGAGAGTACAGATTGTTCACTGCACATGACTAATAATAGATGTACACGGAAAATAATATATACGTAACTAATATGGTCTTTTTTACGCGTTTTATTTATTTTGACATTCACCAGGATCTCTCATTTGATGATAAATAAAAACGTGGCCTAAGATGATTGTATGACCGTGTGACATAAAATAATTCAGGATTTCTGTTTCACCTGCCCTGTCAACTTCAGTACCGATTTTTGTTGCCACGAAATGGGTCAGCTGTTCTTCACTAATCTGTGGCTTCGACAAACAAAGGAATTAGGTTCTCGCGCAACTCGCCGCCAATTTATGGTCGGTTGGGTAGTGACCAATTTTTTTTTCCTCTCTCGCCGGACTATTTTCCGGCTTTCCGTTTAGGGGTGGTAAAACGTTTTGATGTTGTTTGTAGCCGCTTACAGCAGAGAAAGTCGCAGTCAATTATTCTATTAAATTGTTTAGGGTTTGTACCTTTATGATATGCATTTATCTATATGTTACTAATACATATAAATTAGTTATTAATATTTATGTACAAAATTCTGGATATGCACGAGTTCATAATCCTTCCTATACTAAAGGGTATGGTCAGATATTGATGATTTTCTGTGCTTATAGAGTCACGTGGATAGTTATTATTTGGACCCGGTAGATGGCGCTTTTGTCGAGAACTAGATTTATTTTTTGATCAATGATTTTTTTTATATATTTGTTTTATATTTGCCACACAAACAACGCTCACCTATTGAGACCGCTAGTACACTTACATATTTAACTAACTAATCGATTCAATTCTGTTCATAAAATTCCTACCTTTTAGTTGTTTTTTATAATTTCATAAATCTTTATTAAATCATATCTACTCGTAGTTTTTTTTAGAAAAAAAATATTTTTCCCAACCCTGAAACTTATGTTCTAGTCAATGCTTTTGAAAAAAATTGCAAATAAGATAAAACCTAATAAATATTAAAGTTTGATAGTACCACAGAAATGTTTTATAATCTTACAATATGTACGTATTCAGCAACTTCTTCTTCTTGTTTTGGCACCGCAGAAGCACTTGCCAGTTTCAATGTTTTGTTTCAAGTAAGTGTCTTGTGATAATTATAATGTTCTAACAAGATGGTGCTTTCCTTGTTAGAACTTGCCATGGAGTTTTGGTGGCATCTCAGAATGCATGCTCCGTGGTATTATTTCCCATCCACTTCACTTGTGCATAATAACCGAACTATATTACGTAAAACACCACCAATATTACAAAATATAGAGTCTAATAACACAAGATTATGAATAAAATATAAAAACCCCTACATGACAGACTAAGATCCCGCCAAAAACTCCAATTCAGCAACTTAAATAATGTATCTACGAAGTAATGTCAGATTTTGAAAATAGAACGGCTTCATGTACGGTACCATAGAAACCATGAGGATTATATTATTGTAAATAATAAAAACTCTCTGACTGTTTACAAGAAAAATATTTTATAAATTCAGAACAAGCTCTCGATTATGTTATCGTATATTATTATTTTTAATGGCAACAATGTATTTTGACAGAGTATTAAATAAATATTTTATTGCCCGTCAACGTCAATCGCGTGTCAATAATGTCAACCAATATGGCGCAAGATAAAACTCGAATTCAAATGAATAGGATTCTTTATTTCAATTGTTTTTTTTTTTTGTTTTATTATTGAACATCAGATAGCGCCAAGTCTATTAAAAGTTCTTACCGACTTGACGTACCTTTAAAGTCAAACGGTAAGCCATCTGATAAAAATTGTAAAAAAAAAAAGAAGGAAAAGAAAAAGTTCGTGGCAGAGTGACTTTATCTATGCGCCGTTAATACTCCAATTAAATTAAAAAAAAAGAATAACGTTTCGTTCCTCACAGACATTGACATTATCTGCGTTTTATGTTTGCTTGAGTGTTTATAGAATATTATGAGTAGTTTTTTTTTTGTTAATTGGAATATACTTGAAATTTTGCGATAATTCTATGGGTCATTGATCTATGTGCTTATTTCTCTCTATAAATAACATGATATTTATAGTTTATATATAAAAACATTTCACTCGTTTTTTTTTTAAGTTTAATTCTTTTGTCATGTAGGGGGATAATGATGAGGATGAATTGTAACGAAGCGCACCTTAAAATGACACCATAAAATTGGCTGGTAATTAATTATCTGTGAAGTTTTCGTGAGTAGTGATAGATATATTCAAGATGATTAATCTCATATGTATGTGAATCTACAACACGTGTTTTATATCAGTGGAAATAATAAATATACACGTGTATTTTTGTGTGTGATTTTAAATTATATATAGTGGCGAATGATAATTCATTGTGAGTATTCGTGTTAAACGTGGGTTTTTCTTTTTATATTATCATTATTTTAAGTTGGTTTATAGATTTAAGGTTAACTGTCGGTATGAATTATTTTTTGATAAATAGTTTATTCTAATTCTTTTTGGTATCTTATTTGATTGTGCACACAGATATATAGAAAATTAATTCTACATCCTCGTAAAGTTTATTATATTATTTTAATTAAAATTTTATCAATTGCATTAATGTATTTATTATCCTAAAGAAGTATAACTTCTTACGTGCTGTTAGGATGGCTGTCCGTGGGTTAAAAAAGGCAAAATTTCACACACGTACTTATTTTATTTAACTGGACACAAAAGGTGTATTGTCTCGGCATGAGGCTTACAATGACTACTTAATTAGAACTGTTCGCGACGACTGAATGAATTATAACTCTCCTAGTAATTACGATACAAACGCTTTTATAACAATTCAATAATTGCTTGCTTTGCTTTTCGTATTAATATTATACGTTCATAACAGTTCGTATATAAGTACACACTGACGTTTTTTTTTTCTCGAAAACGTAACAAAAAAATACCCACATAATTTTTGTATAGTGAATAAAAGTACCCATACATACATTAACCCAAAAAAAAAAAAAATACGTTCCTAGTAGGTTATTAGGTAGTTACCAAATTTTTGAACAAAGTTATTCAATAAATACTTATTTTTGAACTTAAATATCGATCTGTATACATATCCTAACACAAGTTTGAAATTACACTAAAAGATAATTTATGCATAGGAACAACTTAAATTTCAACTATAATTCCCGGGTATAAGAAATATTTCCAGCTCCCAGGGAAATAGACGAAATGAGAGCGAGGGTCCGGAGGGACGAGGTGGAGAGGTGGCAGCAGGATCTGGCGGACGCACGTTATGGTAAATATACCATTGACGCCGTCCGCCCGGTCCTGCTGGAATGGATGAACAGGGAGTGGGGCTCCCTGACGTTTAGACTGGTGCAGGTGCTGACCGGGCACGGGTGCTTCGGTTGGTACCTGCACCAGATCGCACGCAGGGAGCCGACCGCCGCATGCCATGAGTGCGGCGCTGGGACAGACACCGCGCAGCATACTCTATCTGAGTGTGCTG
The DNA here is from genome assembly GCA_035772565.1 of Antheraea assamensis. Taxonomy (NCBI): domain Eukaryota; kingdom Metazoa; phylum Arthropoda; class Insecta; order Lepidoptera; family Saturniidae; genus Antheraea; species Antheraea assamensis. Next base: position 792,449 of record JAQQSE010000138.1, read on the forward strand.
CGTGGGAGTCACAGCGTCGTACTCTGGTTGCGGCGGTGGGGAGCGATCTATCGCTGCCGAGCGTGGTTGAGGCCATGCTCGGCAGCGAAACAAGATGGAATGCAGTGGCCTCCTTCTGCGAGGAGGTCATCTCGCAGAAGGAGGCGGCGGAGAGGATCCGCGAGGAGGATCCTCTGAGCGATCCTCTCCGTCAACGCAGAGTCGGTGGGAGGAGGCGGAATTATGTCCGTCTCCTACAACCTCCGTAACCGAACCTGGGGAGACGGGCCGGGGGGCCCATCTCCCCATTGCACAGGTTCGGTTGACGAGAAGGGGGCGGCTGGTGTGTACCCAGCTTGCCCTCCTTATTAGGACGACGCCCGGCAGACACTTTCTGCTGGGCTGGCCACTGGGGTGGCATGGTGATAGCACTGTTCGATCCCATGCCGCCCCAACCTAGCGGCGGACGGTACACCGTGGGGTTTTAGTGAGTAAGAGTCTCACACTACCCACTCTCTCCCCCGGGAGAGTGGTGTGTCCATGATGGATTTCCCCACGTTAATAAAAAAAAAAAAAAAAAGTGTTATAATATCACATTTTTAAATTGAAATCAAATGCGCAATTCGTATATAGTAAGTAGAATAATTTATGCATATATGTAAAATTTAAGTGTATGTTTTTCGTCAGGGTTAATAAAGTTCAAAATAGCTAAACTTATTTTGAAGAAAATATTACTGGCAGGTAGATGTCTTTCCAAATTATTATCTACGTAAATTAGTATGCTTTCTTATTAAACAGTAATAACAGAGCTTAATAAAGAATGCTTCATGTCGATAAAATGGTTGCATGGCTTAATTAGTAATGACAGAGTTATAACAATAAACTGAATCCATATGAAACGACAAAAACTATTTTCACGAAAGCATATTCGCAGGCATGAGTTAGTACGTAATAAAAGGGCAAAAATAAACAACGTTTCAGGTAATTGATCGTAAAATGTTATAAAAAAAATCTTAAAATAAATTGAAACATATTCATCCACTTATATAATTTTAAAATTATTGCCCGGGTAAATGCTAAACGAGAGAAAAAAAAAGTAACAAAGCGGAAACAGACCCTCGTGGTGTTAATGAACGTTCCCCGTGACGTGTAATTAAGTTTTTTTTTACCATCAATCATAGATGCAATTTGCTCAGAGAGCCAACCTTTTACGTTCGTTATGACAGCTCGAGATATATACCTATGTTCCGTCGAAGCAAAACGGTCCCATTCTGACGTGTTTGTAAACCTGTAATTGTGTTTTGACAGCTGTCATTAATGTCAAAACGGATTGCGGCGCTATTGTTTATGGTACACGAGTTATTTACAGAGGACGAGATCTTTGTTTACATTAATTTATTATTTACGTCAACTTCAACAAACAAATAAAAAACCCATTATTTGTTATTAACATCTACAGAATTTTATTTGCATTTACAAACCGGCCTCTTTTTTAGATTGCTTAATTCTCATACACTCTTTAATAATTAGATTTCTAAAAGTGCTATGTCAATAAGCATAGATCTCTTTTGAATTTAGAGATTGTGTTGAATGAATGAAATAGTTGTCGTATCTGTGGTCATCGGTCAGTTAAACTATCACACACATCACACATATGTATACAGATTTTCTGCTTGAGGGTGGTAGCTAGCCAGATGGGTATTAGAAAGAGCTCTACCGCCAAGTTATGGTCTCATTAAGTTATTTTCCTTCTCCGAAAGCGCCTGTTCATTTCAAGGATTTGAGCCGACGTCGCTCGATGTGGTGTCCGAACACGCAACCACTGTGAACTGTGGTATTTTTTATCTGGTTAATTACCATATCTTCTTTCCTTGAAGTTTTCTTGTAAACAAAGTTACTGAATACTTTCTACATATTCATTATCACATACACTTCGTATTTCTAATAATTCATATTTATGTTTCCTTTGACATTTTTAAGGCTTTACGCTCCGCCGCCAACCTCTTTCAATTCAAATAAATTGGTTCCGCTCACCTAATTGAAACGTGGATTACAGCGAACTGTATGTAGGTAATAGTGTTCGCCGTGATTACCGTAATGAGGGAATAATCATAGTTATTATGTATACAGTTTCGTATTGTCCTAGGTGCAGCGTTACCGGAATAAATTGTATGTGCAATTGTCGTGTGAATTGAATTTAGTAAATTGTTTTCAACATTATGAAAAGCTAGCAATCCCTCACGACTCCCTCTGCGTTTATACCTCTATAAATAATGACACTGTACTAGTATATTCTCGTGTAACTTTGACGGGTTACCCAGCGCACGCCGAGGCAGCTTTTAGACGGGCAGGATTTTTCCAATATACTTATCGCTATATTTTTGCCAATTTAATTAATATTTTTTTATAAATTATAGCCTTTGAGTTATTCTGCTGTATAAGCTATATTACTGTACTGATTTATCAAAATCAGTTTAGTAGTTTTTGTAAGAAATAGTAAGTAAATAGTAAAGACATCCAGAAATCATCACAAACTTTCTAGATGAAATCATTAATAGGAATAAGATGTAGGGCCATTAATGATGCCGCTTATTGCATGAAGTAGAATAGCTGTGGAGTTGGAGGTACCTTTTGCCAATGAACCAGCTTATCAGCTACGTTTCCATGCACATCAACATGGATTCTGTTCCGTCTTATATAAATTTGGCACTACTTGAATAACTGCGAACGTATTTTGCATTCTGCGTTCTTATAAGAATAGAATCTTAAGAATCTTGGCATTAACATATACTTGCATCGATTCTCTCTTCATTAGTGTTGTCATATTGACTATGAGAAGATCTATTCACCCCAACAGTTAACTTTTCCTATATCTTCCGATTGTCGACTGCAATTACTGGCTTGTCACTTGTAACCAGGATCGTCGCTACCGCTGTATAAATGGTACGGGGTATTCGAACTACAAGGGCTTGGACATTTACAAAAAATCTTAAATTGTTATCCACGATTTTATATTATCTTCATGAATCGATAATGTTTCTAATTCCTAGTTATTCTTGGCTCATACGTCGAGAAAAGCACAATAAAATAAACAGTAAGAAATTATTACTCTGAAGACATGTTGAGACCAAGCCTTCTTAAGATTACCTTATTGCTTATAACTTGTTACTTTACCAACAGACGTAGCTCTGGTAACTTAGGTTTAGTTTACAGGTTTATCTCGTAAAATATTAATAATTCTCTTAGAAGATCAGTTAATGGTAATGAAAAACTAAAGTCACAGAATACTTTCCTATGTTTTCAGCGCCTACTACATCGTACACTGGGAAAACCTTCAGACCTATGTCAAATAGCGTTGTATATATAGGGTCGCTTGAAAATAACCTAAATACCGGACAAATATCAAACTTAAAAGTATATAATACCCTTGAGAATAAAAAAATTAAAGGAATATAAAGAACATTAAAAAAAAAATAGTACAAACAAGATTTTGATTTAAAAATCTCAAAAAGCAATTAAATATATTAATCTAGAAAGATAAAACGAATCTTAATTAAGGATAGGTTTAAGTCAGACCGAGGGCTGGGAAGCAAACATAACTCAAAACGGCCTCTCTGATAACAAACTTCCATTATAAGCCCCGAAATGTTGAATTTAAAAGCGAGCTAAATCAGGCCTTATTTTGCGACCGTCGTCCACAGATTTTATATTGCGATACGTACGTCGTTATGGTTTTAATGTCATTTTTGTTCGGTACCTTCGTAAGTTTTGTGTTGATTCCACCTTGATTCTGTGTTAAATATTGAATAATAAAAGAATCGAAAGCTATAACTAACAGTATTGAACGCAGAAATCGTATGGGAACACAAGAACTTCAGGTTTTCCAACTAAATAAAAGGAGATCTCTTTAGTCTTTTAGTGTTGTTCCTTTGAAATTATACAGTAATCGTAATAGAAATCGTACGAGTAAATTAAAAAGAAATATTTATTAATAACGCAATTCCTACCGTAAAAAATCTTTCCAATTATACTGATGTTCAAATAACTAAATAATAAATACCTTGGGAGTATACATAAAAATACAAATATGTATTTAAAAAAATAATTTACTCTTGTTATTAAATCTGAAACGTGAACATGTCAAGAAGTATGAAACAAGTTCTAAATACAAATTGGCAATTATTTTTATATAATCTACACCTTTTTTTTAATAGTCATTTTCATAATCTAAATTATTTCGATTACTACTTTTATTTTTACTTTTAATTACTAAATTGTTATTTATAATTAATTTTTATAGAGAATGTTGAATAATAAAATAAAAGTATTTTTTTTTTCAAAATACTGTGAACTACTTAACACCGTCATCTGTTAGATATTTAGTGAAGTATTTTATAGTTAAAATAAGAAGAAATAAATGCGTTATATTTTTGTGCGCTTTAATAATAATTAAGTTTAGGTAAAGTAAGGTAAGGTTTCCAGTTTTTATTATTTTATTTGACACTGAAAGATATGACGTTATCACTACATAGTATAAAACAAAGCGAAAATGATGCGGATTTTTTTAATAGATAGAGTGATTGAAGAGGAAGGTTTATATGTATAATAACATAAATTAAATAGTGGAGAAATACTGTTATTTCTGAGGTTACTTCAAATTAAACGCGTGCGGGCCACGGGCAGTAATGAATAAATCAAAACTACTGGATCGATTTTAATCATTTTTTCAGTGAATGACACATAGGCTATATATTTTATACCCGTGCGAAGCCGGAGCGGACCGCTAGTAATTAAATATTATAACGAATTGAATGTACGAATACTTCTTTTCTATTTACCAAATAAAACATCTCGAGGTCTCTTTCAAAGGCATACTTTTTAATTGTAAGTTTTCGTGTCCTTCATAAGCGATTTTGGCCGTAAATGTTATATGGAGGACGAATGTCATCAAAACGTGCTAGTGACCCTTAGGCGATCTCACCTGTGTATTTAGGATGTCGATTACTTTGCGAAAATTACGTTCGTATCGGTTATTAGATAGATTAATTTCAGTTTGTCCGTGAAATTATCGGTGCTTGTTTACCTTTTAGCTGAACTTGTAGTCAAGTTTTTAATACTTTATTTTTTACTTTAAACAGGATATGTATTTTCTGTGGATAATTTATATTACGTTTAGGAACGGCTTCTATATGCTAACAGGTACAGACGTGTAATTCACATTTAAGATATTCCAGCATCGAAACAATACCACCACCGGTACAAGATTACGGTGCGTATATACCGTACAAAAAATACAGGCATTTCTCGTTTTATAATAATTATTATAAAATCTAAAATCCCGTTTGTTTGTTTGTCCCCGTAAGGTTGGCGGGGTACCAGGGCGGCATGGCCCGCCAGCTACCCCTTTCACAGTTTGATAAATGGCCAATTACGGGACCCGCCCCGTACCGACGTCCCTTCTGTTAGCTTGTTGCCTATTCTGGATTGCTTTTACTCTTTCGTTTAGATTAATATCTAAATAGGATAGATACGGATCCCGCTTAGGTATTTCTCGTTTGTTTTTAAACGGTAAATTTCGGTGCTTTTGTTTTCCCCGCGAGCTTTTGTCCCGGATTAAAGTTAGGTCGTCGGGTGACTTGCGAGGTTCTCTACGCACCTCTATGTAACTTATTCAACGGTAATGTCGTAATTCTTATGTCTGTTTTCTTTGAATTTTTATATTGTTTTCTTTTTCTATACTAGACTAATAAATCTACAGAATAGAAGTCTTCGCTATTACTTTTACGAAATGTATGTAAATTAATTTGTATGGCTGGGTAGGGCTTTTCCTAAGCCCGCCTGGCTAGCTGCCACTACATCGAAAATCTGTCGTCAAGCACCTATAGATGTGATCGAACAATTGCACTTGAGGAGAACCAGTTCTCCTCTAGGGTTTAGAATGGTTACCACCTTGGACCACAGCGTCATTTAACATGAGACGAGGTTATGGTCAATATAAAAAGGAACCTAGGTACATGAAAAATAATCCATGGTGATATTGACATGTGATAACAAGCGGAACTTTCGATGTGCATGTGTATTTATTTCGTAAGGGGTAGGTAGTGTTGTATCATTGTAATTATTATTTTTCAAAAAAGTTAAGTTGACGTTTTTCAAACACTTCATTTTTACAATATTTCTTAGACCAAATATTAAACTAAAGCTTGTGGTGTTCGCTTTACAGTCGATTATTATTAATATAATGTTTGTATTGTTGTAATTATTAGGATTTCACAAAACGTCTATTTTGAGAATCGAGGAAGTGTCCTGGATGAGAGATTAATCTTAAGAAATAGCGCACAAGTTAAATTGGAGTACGCTAACTCTCATTCTAAGTTGATATATACACCTGTAAAATACGATATAGAAAGAACAGCGTTAAAAACTGTAACCGTTTACAGAAATAAAATATCATTCTCATGTTAGTTATAATCTCATTTTAAATAATTCATGATTTAACAAATCTAATATTAACTAACGAAACAATAAATACATTTGAATAATACGCCCTTCCCCACTAATAGGAATCAAAGGGGTGAATCCGTCTTAGCCAATCCAGCCGTGTAATTTAAAGCTCTTATCTATGGTATTTTGATAGGAAAAGTTGGCTTGTAATCTCTATGGTTACGCGGATTACGCGCGCTCGGACCGGCGCTATGTTTGTGTGACGTAATTTGACATGTGTCAAGTGAGATATGATTCGTTAGGGGTTGCCGTTCTTCTTGTTATTTTAAAATGTTAATTAAGATAATGGTATTTAGTACATATTTTATAATGGATCCACTTCGTTATATGATATTTATTTGGAGAATAGAAATTATTGGGTTATTGCATAAACGGAGACAGTTTAGGGAGATTCTGCTTACCAATACATTAACAACACAGCTTTATTATAAATTCTAATAAAATAAGGATGAATCCAAACGAGACCAATGAAATATTTTTTTGTGCGAATTTATATAAATTTTATTTGATTATACAAATGATAATTTTTAATCACTTGGTCTCTTAATTGAATGTCTGAGAGTTTATTAAAATTGGTGCTATTATATCAAAGAAGCAAAATTCTAAATTATTTTTAAAAGATAATGATTTGTTTCAAGCATATCAGACATTTAAACATTTTTAAACCACATACAATACACATAATAATATACTGAATTTTACCATTTTAAATATATTATTAAGGCGTAAATTATAATATAAGTTGGAACTATAAGAAATAGCTTCAGATACCCTGACATTACATAGTGATTTTTTTGTTGGCCAAAAATTAATCTTTTTTTTTTTAATTGAGGAAATGATTTACATCGCCGACAAAAACTGACATTCTTGTTTTTTTTTTTTCTATTCTCCGAAAGATAAGACCAAGATGGCAAATCCACGAAACTTGTCGCGCCGCTCGCATCTTTATGCAAATATAACTCATAATTGCTCGAAACACAATCTTTACTACAAATCTCTAGTCTAATGTTATGTCGCGTTTCTTTTTAAACAATTATGTTAATAGCTAAACCGCCGTCGAGGTAATAATTCACAATTAAGCCGCTTTCGTGAAACGAAACGTAATGGGCGTGGATTGTCACTAGACTCGGGTAATGCGAACATTTTTGCGTCGAGCGATGTGTTAACTCACTTACCGGTAACGAAAAGGTTAAGCATTTAATTTCAAGTGTTATATTTAAATTTACCTCTGTACGTCTTGTAAGGAATTTGAGTATATTAGATTAATAAAATACGCCGCCAGGCCGCATGCACCAGCCGCGTATTTAATTGTCACTATGAGACATCATAATCTGCATTCGAATTCACCGTCTGCTCAACTTCGCTTATAAATTCAAACATGCCCGTTTTTGAACCGTACTCGTGTACGTATTAGAGACCGGGCCTCAAATTAATACGACTGTCTCTACTACACCTGCGCCCCGCTTGTTTCTTTCCTACAGAATTAACTCCGCGTAGTTGCCAACAATGGAACCGACCCGCCGGGCGGTGTTTTTTTTTTTTTTTCGTGTTTACTTTTTTTCGTGTGCAACCCGCGAGAGTACGGCGGCCATATTTCAAACTGTCATAGTTAATCTTTTTTATCAAAGTTTTCTTAAATGGCTGAAGAGGTGCACCCGCTTGTTGCGAACTTCTCTCATCTGCTCGGTAATTGCGTTTCGAGCTGGTTTTTAAGTTATATTATGTTATTAAAGTTGTTGATGTTGCTTTTAGTTTTGTCGCTGCGAGATGGAATGATAGGAGATATTAATGAAAGCAATTTAGTGAGGAGAATTTACGTTGTTATGTTTATTCTTTTCAATTGCAACATTATTTTACTGTATCACGGGAAGTTACAATTTCTTTCTTCTTTTAGGTGAAGTCTTTAGCTATCATAAAAAAAAAAATAGGATTCTTTGAAATCTGATTTGTATTTGACGAAACCACGGATGTGTTTAAATAATATTAATATACAACATTGTTACAACGTAGATTGTGAATATCCAATATAATTATTAAATTAACCTAATTAAAATTCAACAATAATGTTTATTCTCCTACATTAAGTAATTTGCGATACCAGGCGAGCAGCGGTGCCTAGGAGCCGAATAATTTATATTTCATTTAAACAAGACGACATTGGTATTCGGTGTACGAGTGCGTAATTAAAATTCCCGCCGTGGTGGCAACTCGAACCTCCCCGTGCCGCGGTACCCCGCCCCACACCCCCGCCGGTGCCATCTCGCGACAGTTTTCGCGCCAATTTCAACGCGGCCAGGAAATTAATTGTGACAGGAAGACGCGGCGGTCACATCCGGGCCGCGTTCCGTTATACGCATTGTATTATTGGCAGCACGCTCATACATCCCAATAACGTAAATATTCAGCGCAGTGTGCGGTTAATGATTTCACGCCGCGATACGATTAATTCTCGTGTTCTTACTGTTTTGCGACATGAATTATTTCAATGTTATTTACGCGTCGTGAAAATAAATTTCGATGATTGACATACATAATCGTTTGTACATTTCGATATCGTCCATCGTTTGCTGAATGTTATTTTAAATATTTTCTAACAGTAGGAAAGATAGTTTTGGAGAGTATTTTAGATACATTTTTGTGCTTTAAAATTTCGTGCTTTCTATTTATATTCTGTCTGATTTACATTTTATATATTGTTTTATACTTGAGAACATTTTTGAATGATATCATCCGTATAGTTGTAGGATTCTATAGTCATTTACAATTATTTTATTTGAACTCACTAATCTATGAAACTGCTTTTAATAGTCTATTTATTGCAAAAAGTTACTGGTTAAAATGACGCTACTATCTTCACAAACCTAGCAATTACCGATCAAAGTGTGCGTTGGAAAGTACGACGAGAATGAAATAATAGTATGGGTAGACTGTGTGGCCTGCTGCGGTGGGGGGTATCGGGGCCGGAGGGCGGTTTTGCTGTCCAACGAGAACCGAACATTACGAAGTAATTCGAACCGTAAATGCCTATGTTAGCTAGTTGACATCACGAGGTCATGTTGTCTGACTTCCTACCTAACAGTAGTTATTTACATGGAACTTGTATAATTTTGCGTAATTGGAAAGTAATACAAAATATGTACAATTAGAAACGAGTGAAACCGCAGAATCGTGCTAGTCAAAAGTACTTCCAATATCGTAGACATTCTGTACTTTGTACATGAAGTTTATGTAATGTTATTTTTATAACGATTGACCCTTTGTACATAAGAATTCCTTCCTTTGGAAAGAGGCCTATGACCCTGCAGTGGGTCTCTTACAGGCTGATGATGGTGACATAAGAACTTTAGGAATACTCTAGACAGATGGAGATGTATTAGTCACATTTCCGAAAGTTACGTAAACTATGTGGTTATCGCCGGATTGGATTAAGAATTTATATTTACAATCGTTGACAACAGCCATCTGATTCCATACTACGTATAACTTGTACTGTGGTAATCAAGCAACTCATATAGTTACACCATTGAATACCCATGCGTATAATAACGCCCATTCACTAGGCAAAGGTTTATCCGATTTAAAAAAAACATAAGCTTACTATCGCACTGAGTTCACGCAGAATATATTTCAAACTGCTGACTGATTTACGGCATAGTATTTTTCCAATATATATATATATATATGGCTATATCTGCCCGCGGTATATGGTAACAGTATTTATTCGGTATGAAAGGTACAACCTTTCCTTGTACTTCTAACAAATTGTATGTAAAATTCCATTATGATAAGTTTAGTAGTTAAACTGTGAAAACATACGAACAAACAAGCACTCATTCGTATTTAGAATATTAGTACATTGTGAGAAGTATGATATTTTATATTTTTCATAATTATATGGGAACTAGCGGCCCGCTCCGGCTTCGCACGGGTATAAAATATACAGCCTATGTCATTCACTGAAAAAATGATTAAAATCGATCCAGTAGTTTTGATTTATTCATTACTGCCCGTGGCCCGCACGCGTTAACTTTGGAGTAACCTCAAAAACAACAGTATTTCTCCACTATTTAATTTATGTTATATTATACATATAAACCTTCCTCTTCAATTACTCTATCTATTAAAAACAAACCGCATCAAAATCCGTTGCGTAGTTTTGAAGATTTAAGCATACATAGGGATATAGGGACAGAGAAAGCGACTTTGTTTTATACTATGTAGTGATTAAGTAATAAATACCTTACGATAAAAGTACAATAATAATATAACACTTTATTGAGACAATCTATGTAGTTACTCATATAAGAGTGAATGTTTATAGTATAAGCACGCCCTATATAGAATCGGGTGAGTGCCTTAAGCGCTCCCCTTAGTAGTCCGGTGAAACTGTAAAGGCCATGCCAGGTCAACAGTGTAGTCAGTTCGAAAAAAGTATAAGCACGTCACTTTAGAATAGCTGCAAATTATTAACTACGTATATATATCGTTTATCATAAACCTATTATCGTAGTATTATTGTAGTTAAAAACTCCATATAAGAATTGAATGAGACAGAAGACTGTATAGTAGTAGAAGGGAGAAGGGAGAAGAAGATAGGCGATCTTCAAGAGTATTTACGTTCAATTGTCATTTTATTTTATTGCATGATCTCGTACTGTAAAAGAAAGATTGATAAAAGCACATCATTTTAAACTACTCTGCTTTGGAAATCAATATCGATAACGTGGTCTATTTGTCCAACCGTGGCGTTGGTTTAGCATTTTTTTAGAATTTTCTTATTTTTACCTTTATCTTATCTTTCCACATTCGAAATTGTCTTCCCTGTTTTCCTCGTATGTTTCTGAAATACTAGGGAACGATACTTTTATTCAATTTTTTTGTCTAAATGCTATGACGTAGTCTATCCATTTTCATTTCCGTACGTTTTCTAATTATTTTCTTTCTTATTGTACCAGTTGTTCTTATATTAATAATACTTTTCCCATTGCGTTTGTACTTACATGACAGGCTATGTCTCGTAACCGTATGTGAGAGCAGTTAGCACACATATGATATAAAACTTCTTCTAGGGGACATGCTTACTGCTATGTTTTTCCATAAATATCTTTAACTTCCATGCGTTTTTTATTCTTATAATTATAGAATATTAAAAAACAAACAGCCGACAATTAATCCAGACAAATTACGTACTCCTATGAAACAGTAAAGTCATTTTCACAAGAATAAAGTCGCAGGTATCTGCTAGTAATCACTAAAACAAGCTACAGGCCGAAGTTAGTTTTATATAATTCCGAATGAATTATTAGAATCGATTATTTATATAGCGTCATCTGCCAGACGCTCGAGGGCGGCCGTCATCTCGATATAATCTCAACGAATGATTACATCGAACTAATAAAAAAAAAACCTTATAAAAGTGTATAACAATTAATAAGTGTCAAACTTTAGATTTAATTAAATATATTACAGTATAATAATATCGATAAAACCCATAGATAATGTTGCCGCATTAGCATAGATCAATGAATAATTATGAATTATGAAAATCGATTTGAATTCGAATGATAACGATGCACGTTAATCTGTTAGCTCCGATTACGTCATCCGTTTTACCTTATAATATTTTACATAATTGTATTTATTAAATGATAAATTATTACGAGGGATTTTAATATTTAGTCACATGTTAGAAAAATTATAACTATAGACAAGTAATACCACAGATTACTGACTAATCAGTATTTCATAAGATGACATTCCATTAATACAAAGTAATCGATTCTTTTATAATGACGTGTTCGATATTTCGTTTATCATACTTCTATCGTTTAAATAACTATAAAGTTTTATGTATTTATAATAATAAGCCGTAAACAAGTGTTTATTTTTTATGTCGCTAAATAAGCAAAAGCCGATTTAAGACTTTGAAAAATTAAATCGAATTTTCTTTTTATTTGACGCGAATTTCACGCCGGCCGGTAACAATCGTTCGGTATCCGCTGGCATCTCGACTCCTTATAGGGTTCTCAGTAGTTTTAAATATGTCAAGACAATTTTTTTCACCCCTAACTTTTTAAAGTTTTTTTTTTATACTGTGTAATAATAGGTTTTGCGTTGGACCACGAATCTCAACTGATGTTAAATGACGATGTGGTCTAAGATGGGTAGACACAGTAAATCTAGAAGGAGACTGACGTCAAATGAAATTGTCGGAACACACGTATAGGTCTTTGGTGATAGATTTTCAGCTTGAGAGTGGTAGCTAGTCAGACTTACTCAGAATAAGCTCCAGTACTATACTATGGATTTATCACGATGTTAACCTTCATCGAAAGTTCCAGATCATTCGCCAGATTCGAATCTAGGTTGATTGACGCGTTATCCGAATACGCTAACCACTAATAAAATAAAAACCGCTGGCTTAGATACTCGTATAAATATAATCTAACTATCTAGCATTATTATTTTTATTTAATTGTAATTTTTAGTTTAGTTTTTAGCTTACTTCTAACTGTAATAAAATAATTTCGTATAAATATAGTAAATTCATAAATGCTGGCAACCCTATACAGGAGCGATAGGCGCATTCGTTACGTTACGCTAAGGGCCTCTAAAAGCTACGGCTGGACCCTCGGGCTCCTTAAAATTTTTACCATCCTTTTATTTATCATCGCTTTTGTCTCGCGAACTATCTCACCTGTATATCGGTTCGTTATGATATTATTAACGCTGTCTCGGATAATCCGCTTAAATACACTCACCGAAGCGTTATTCCAAGGCTTAAGAAATATTCTGTTTATTTGTGTATTTATTTGTATAATAACGGACATTTAGACAACAAGCATTATGTATTTAAGTGATTTTGCTTTTATGTTAGAAAACAAACCGTATGGAAAACCGTACATAGTGATTGGGTTTGAATTTCTCATATTGAGAAGGATTGAACATCATCAGCCTGTGCTCGCTGCAGGGCTATATGCTTCTTCCCGAAGGGAGGTATGAGTATAATCACTACGCTAGCACACGACTTATTGCCGATTTCTAACACCGAGAAATTCACAGTTCTATATTTTCCCACATACGATGGAAATACTACAAGAACATGTCTTAGGTTCAGGATTTTTGTTTTAGTTTATTTATTTTTTCCTGCGGACTTTTTGCCCGCGCCTTTTTTCTGAAATAGTTTTTTTGAATGTAAATTATTTTAAAATCTAGTGCAGCTTGAATACATATTCAAGTGAGCAGGACAAGATATTATTTTTATACTTAACTAGTTACATTTCTTTTATGTATGTTAATAATTCTGCATTTTTGTTGAGATTATAGCCTTTATGGCGATTTCATTTTTATTTTTTAATGGCCTATTTTAGGTTGTAATCCACAATGTCTCGTGCCGGAGTACTTACTGTCCGATAAATGAAGCCATCAATGACGTCATCGGTCAAGTCGATATAGTAAACACAGGTGTTAGTGTGTCTAGATATTGCCAATATAGCATGTGAGACGCTATCGTGGATCTGTATTCTTCTGCTTTTCGCCTTTCTTCAGGTTCAGCTTTCCTCACGAGTCAGCTGATAGTGTTACCAGTTTAAATGAGTAAATTCCGAAAAATTCGTTGGATCATCACGGGGTTCGAAAGTGCGAACATCGGATTGATATTCCATCGATCAAACCACTCGACCATCACGACTGTAATATTAAATTATATATCGGATTGTCCAATTTAAAACTCAAGGGGAAGGTGTATAAAACTATAATAAGACCAGCGGTGTTATATGGCTCCGAGTGCTGGGCTACGAAAGAGACGTATGAGAAAAGATTGCATATAGCAGAAATGCGAATGTTAAGATGAATGTGTAACCAGAATGGATAAGATTAAGATTGAGTATATCAGAGGAAGTTTGAAAATAGCACCAGTGACCGAGAAGTTGAGGAGTAATAAGTTAGCATGATACGGGCATATTATGAGAAGAGATGAAAGTCATGTAACGAGAAAAGTTTTGAGTTTGAAAGTGGACGGATGTAGGAGTAGCGGAAGACCGAAAAAGGTGTGGATGGATTGTGTGAAAAATGATATGTGTATAAAAAGTGTGAATACTGAGATGACATCTGACAGAGGAGAGTGGAAAAGGAAAACATGTTATGCCGACCCTACTTAGGTGGTATAAGGGTAAGATGATGATGATCGGATTATCCAATCACAGTTTCATTATTTTCTTTCTTAGGCTGAGTTGCACCAAAATCGTGGTTATTGTAATTGTTAAAGTTAACTTTAACAATGACAAGACTTGCTAACAGTTATATTTGCCAAAACGAGTTGCACCATCAAACATTTTGTAATTGTTAAAGTTATTAGGGTTGCTACTTCAATAAGCCAATTAGTCCCTAAAATCGAAAAGGGTAATATATTTTACTTGGCAGGACTTTGTTATAAGTGTCACCAAGTGTCACTATTGTTATTCTGTGACTGTCAACAGATTTTTGATGACAGATTTCATATGTCAACGACAAAACGTTAGCGTTTGTCGTCCTGTGGACATTTTCCAATTCTAGGAAATTAGACTTTTTTCTTTCTAAGACGCAAATTATCTTCAAATATATTGATTTCGTCATCGGAAGAACTATTTTCAGTTTCCCACAGGATTTCTCTTAGCAACGACATGATATTATAAAGTTTTTTCTAGTGAACATGACAACCGATTCAAAAATTGACATTAACAATAACGGTAACCGGCCAACATGGAGCGGTAATAGTTAACGTTAAATCGTGACGTCATTTTAACCATTGTCAATTGGTGCAACCTATTTTTTGCCTAACAATAACTTTAACCGAATTTTTAACTTTAACATTAACTGGTGCAACCGAGCCTTAATATGTCAAACAAAAGACAGAGACGAGATAAATTGTGCTATATTCGTATTCATTGAATGTGGAAAATAAACACATGATTCAATTTATAGCTAAAACCCGTGTTAATATCTCGGGAAAGATTATACAGGTAAAATAACCACAGGTAAAACTCTTTTAACCTTTTCCTATCTAGATATTACTTCTGCTTCGTACAAGAGAAAAAACACTTTAATAAAAATATCACACAGACCGCTTCGTACTCTGTATTTTACTAAAAGCATTTCACACAACTGTCTACGCACCTTTTACGGTGTTTATATAATACCGAGCCAGATTTTTGGTCTAGCATAACGACGAAGAGCGGTAAATCTTAATGATACACGCCTATAAATCTGTGAGTAGTCGTTTGAAACTGTTAATTGCTCGTTGATTTACGTCCGGACAGTACCGTTTTATCGCTGCATCTGACACGATCGGGTCCATGTCGTCGTCCTCACCGAATGCTTTACGTATACGCTTTCGAAAATATAGAAAGGTATTTTTAACTATGAAGTTTACAAACGCCGCTCATAGATGGCGTTGTTCGGTAATGTTTGTGTCAATTAGGACAACGAGTATGTGCGTGAATCGCGCTAGTGATTTGAAAAAAATGTTTAGTTGTTTTTTTAACCCTTAAATGTATGATTTTTTAATTTGAATTTTATAACTAATTTTAAAATGATAACAAAATAAATATAACTTACCTGCCAAAAGTAATATCAACTTTTTCTTTTCAAACGTGTTTTATTCTCTAAGGATTTAATATGCTTTCGAATACGTATACACTCAGGTTTTTGAAAAAAATTGCGTGGAAGTGGAATGTAGGCAATTAGCAACAACATGCATTTAAGGGTTAATTTTTTGTATGTACACACCTTAAGACGTTCTTAGATTGTGCAGGTGCTTTAATAAAAGAATAAACGACACGTATCTTGTTAAAAAAAGTGGAGATTTATGCAATAACATTATTTAAAGATTGAATGTTTAGTAGTAGATACATTTTTTTACAAATAATTGGTAATCGTTCGCAACATCATCTGCCATAATTAAAATATAAAAAAAGAATAATAACTTATAACCTGTATTACTTAAGAACAACGTAACTTAATGAACAGTAGTAGTTCCAGAGATTACCTTCCTAGAAACATTTAGAAACAAAATTTCCTTGTGCATGTGTTCGTAATTCTTCTCTAAAACGTTTTGAAAAGTTATATTTCCAAATTTTCTGTTTCTTAAAACACGTCAATATTTTTTTATTATACTTTATTACTTTTAGAAGTTTGCCTATCGGGTCCGTTATTAGTAATATAGACTAAATATATATATATACATACTAAAATAAAACATTAAAAAAAGCGTATATTTATTTTTCACAATCGTGGTTCGAACAATTTTCCTATTAGAACTATAGAAGAAACGTTCACGCCTCTATAGTTTCCTGGTAATCATTGCGAGCGCTAATAACGTTCCAGGACCCGTGACCCCTCGCTCAACGAGCTCCATCAATTTATTCGATTCACAAGTAATAAGTTGGTTCTTTACGACACCACAATAATTATCGGTTAGAATACTGAATGTCATCGAGAACGAATCTTAACTCGATGTTTATTACTTGCACCGAGGTAATCGCGTGTTCAGTCCATGTAATTAAATTCTCTAACAAAACGATGTTAAATCATATTTTGGAATGTATCTATATATATTAGGGTTATATTATTTCTAGAACGTTATAATTACGTTAATTTAGCTTATCCGGATAATTAATGGTATCGACCGTTCAATATAATATCTGTATGATAATTCTCTATTGCAAAAGTGTCTAAAATTATAGCAATTGTTTCGTTTTCTTTCTTTGACAACCGATACCCTTTATAGATTATTCCTGCTATTACATCGAGAGGATATAATCAATGGAAAGTGTCTTATGATGACGTCATTGTTTGAAAAAATGGTGACTCCCTAGTTTGAACATTACCAGAGAGTATTTGTAACCTCAGAATTCATTTTCTGTGTTATTATTTCAAGACCACTTGATTTGTGCATAATAAATAATTTATTACCTTACGCAAAACATTATCAATACCATCTTTGAAATTACGATAGAAACATCGATTATAATCACTTTATTATCTGTACGCAAACATACTCGAAGCATTAATAAGTTGCGTCTCATATCTTACGTTTATGGTCATACATAGAGTTTATAAAAAAAAATAAGTTACGTTCTATCGCCGTCCGCGTCGCTTCGAGGGCTGCCCGATTATATTCGAAATTTGAATTTTAATGACACGTAATAACTATAAACGTCAGTATTAATAACGTTCATGAAATGTAAACATTCGAAATACAAAATTACGAATAGCGTTTGAAATGTAACACTCGTGTCATTTGTTACGGATACATATTTTGTATAATAAATGTTATAGTCGTTTTAATTATTTCACAAATATATATTATATTTGAATATAAAGAAGCCTGTTAATTTATACAGCATATTATTTAAATATATTATTCTATTTGAATACAAATGAACGCCTATTCGTTTTTTAAAGACTTTGTTCCGTCACTATACTTGAGCTTTTATCGCCTGAAGTAAATCTCATTATAATTTAAAATCGTTTAATGAACACTAATAGGTATTATAAACTACAAAACAAATCTTGATTAAAATCCACTATTCTGCGAAGGTAATATTTATTCTTAATAAAAAATACCGAAAAAGTATCTAATGCTAAAATTAAAATGCCTCCTCAGAGATTATAATGAAGTTCCGTTAAACGATATATAAAGGCTAAGAACTAAATAAAGCTATTCACAAAGATAACGAGCAACAGTAACGATGTGTTATCTTAAATCATACAGTATTCATGTTTAAGTACAATTTCGTTACCTCGATACACCGATGCACGCTAGAAACGAACGCGGCACAACCGTGACCCTTATCTTTCCCTGGTTACAGTAACAGAAAGAAAAAAAATAAACACATAGCGCATTGTTAGTTGAGATTACGACGTGAGGATTATAATACTATAGCGCGGCTAATTTCAGTTGTGCGTTCACGCGACTGCACGATTATATATCAAGCTAGCTGTTGCCCGCAGCTCCGCATGCGTTTTTTTTTTTATATAATTGTAAATGATTTCTTATAAGATCAGCTATCTGTTAGTGAAAAAGTTCCGTGAAGAATGGTTCAAACGTTTTGGAGATAGTACTACAGACGAAGCCACGGATGATAGCTAGTCTAAAATAAAGTAGCCTGTGTCACCCGCTGTAATTTTAACTATACGTCAGTGAAATTTCTGTCAAAATCGGTCCAGCCGTTTCAGAGATTACCCGGAACAAACAAACAGACAGACAGACAGGCAAAAATTTAAAAAGTGTATTTTTGTTATCAGTATCGTGTATACGTTCATATCCAATCAATAAATAGTCGTTATTTTGATATTACATACAAACACTTTATTTTATTATATGCATATATAAAAGAAAAGCACTTATTTTTATTCTAATTCGGAGATCATTGCGTGAACGACATGTTCATTAATCGTTCGTTAGTGTTTTTCTAATAACATAACTCGTGTTTCAAAATAATAAATAAATATATACTTAAACTCCGTTTAAATCAATGATAAATTTAATTACACGGAGAAAATGGTAACTTGTCATTTTTTTATACTAAGACCTCCACCTGTAAACGGCTCATATAGTTTCTGAAAAAAATCGCATGTCAAACATCGTACGACATGTAGAATGGTGGTAGGTAGGGGTTTTTCTAATCCAGCATACCATACTTGAAGTTGAAGATCTGTGGCGGAGGTGAGTGGGTAGTATCTGTTACTTCTCGCTAACATTTCACCAAAATCCCTTTTTTGTTGAAGACTACTACACATGCACGTAAGCATCTAAAAACAATTTTAGACGCATAAAATTAATTGTCGAGTATTAAATTTTTGTATTTCAAAACCCGTTTCAAAATCGTCCCATCACTACTGCTAAATGTACAATTTGGCAGATGGACGTAGAACGTAATCGGTCAAGTGGCGGATTTGAATTTAAAAAGAATACTATATTTTAAATTTAGAATAGTCAAGTCTTGATATTGCAATTCATTTTTCATTTTAACACAAGTAAGTGGGTGTTATTAATTATGTTTAAGTTTTATTAATTCTATTTACACCTCCTGTTACAATAATTCTTAGTTGTAAAATATAAATTATTTTGACTGGCTAATTAAGCTACCAAATTATAATCAATGATTTTGCGAAGTTATCGATAATTGTATTTTAAATTAATTAGTTATATTGTTTTTTTTTTATTATTGAAAATAGAGCCGGTGCAACAGTAAGTCCAAAGTTAGTGAAGTGAATGAAAGACAGGCATGTAACTTTTCGAAATGCCACCAAGAAATCCCTCTATGATTTTGTTAGAATAACTGTATTTTTTTTTAACCAATACGCGATTGAACATAATTTTTGATATACAAAATACTTAATTTCTCCCTCGCTTAATTAATATAATAATTATTAATAACATCGAGCATATTCTATTAGATAAGCTGTTGTTTAAAATAAAAGTTACCCGGAAATCATATACCACTAGAATGTTAAAAGTAGGTATGTCTCTGTACATAGAGTGTTAACATGCACACTGGCCGCCGCAAATCATCACGGTTCCAAATTAGTTCGCAAGTTCACCGCATCAGCCGTTTTGCGCCGCCGTCGCACTCATTAGTGGTTTCCTTCGTTTCCTTTGCACTATGTACTGAAATTTAATTGTTATTGCCATAGGACTTGTTATATATTATTTATTTACCTGTGGGGTAAGGCAGGCGTGTAAATAGCCGTGCTCACTCAGCGGCTTGAGAACATTTATGACTTAACACGGCGATGCGTGTCAGCCTAACTGTGTCTATATTTTGGGGCATGTGAAATTATGTGAACGATAGGGGGTGCATAGGGGGGGAGTCGCCCTGAATGCGGCTACCAATCCTCGAACGCCCCACAAGTGTCTTGATGTTGGTGGCGACTAGATCGTTCACTCACCTAACAGTAGAGTTTATTTTACGGCGAGACGCGGAGATGGGTCTTTTACTTATATCCCAAAGCGAGTTATGTATAAAATATGTAGAGGAGTTGTGCGCAGCGAAAAAAGTACACATAAGCCAAAAGTGACAACTGTCACACCCGTATCGAAGTATGACTCCTAATGCACAAACTAGATGGCGGGGCATCCGCCTCACCATCCGTTATAGCGGTTATTCTCACAAAACTTGATGTACCTTGGTCGTTATACACTCTTAGGACAAGATATTAATTGTAAATATTTAAAATCATCACGAGACACACACACACACACTGTTAGAATAGCAATGCGTTTATGCTGTATAAGGTTTTACGTTTGCCGATAATTCCCAATGTTAGATAAAGGTGTGGTCTAAGATGATAAACACTCTAAACCTAGAGGGAGACTGAGTCTCAAGTATAAATGCTGGAACACACGTATAAGTGTTTGACGATAGATTTTCAACTTGAGCTAGCGAGCTAGCTAGGCAGGCTTAATAATAGCCGTACAACTATATGTATATAAGACGAATGTCGCGAGTTCGATTTCCGATTGGGTTAGTCTATGTTTATTTATAGCGAGTTATATAATAGTCAGAAATATTATCATACTGAACAAAAAGGTTATTTTAATGACCAGCATTATAAGGGCTCATAAGAAGATTATATAAATAATATATACTTACCAGCAAAACAACACCAAAAATGACGCATCGCCGGGTCAAACTTGCCGACTACCTGGTACCTAACAAAATTCAAATTTGGGACTCCAGATGTTGACTATAAATAATCTGGCCCACTTCGCACCTCAACCCTTCGCAGGGCCGTATTTAATACAAAATAAATTCGGCGTGCACGTCAAGCAATCAAGGCAATATGGCGCCGGGTCGGCCTATTATCGCAATTGCATGTTATCCGCGACCCTGTCTTACGATACGGCTGTGAAATACGCGATTCGTAACTATACGCGACATTAAATTTAAAACATATTTAAATTAACTGATTTCATATGATTGGTTTTAAACTTTAATCATAACTGCTTGTTTCATCTGAATTAATTGTGAGCCGTCTTTAAGTTTTTTAAATAATTTTCTGTTACTACTTAATCCTTTTCGTACTTTTAGTTACATGTGTTAAATATAGTCGGTAATGGGTAACCTCAATGAAAAAACGTGATAATTTGTAGCGTAGATTATACAATGAGATATACTTTATTTAAAACTAAAAGTGTTATTTAAATCGCTTCCGCCGTTTTGCATATTACCCCGGACAAACAATTGAAGTGTCTCCTTCAATTTTGTGTGTATATATAATATTTATTCAGTCAGTGTAGACTTATATTAATTAATTCGAAAGTAAAAAAAAAACCAAGTAAAAATTCTAAAGTGGTAATATTTCTACAAAATCTTCGTTTTATTTGTGTGAGTTTGGATATTTGATACTTATATAAAAAAAAAACCCAGTCCACAGTTAATATAACGTATCATAACGTTTGTTATTATGGGATTTTTCTCCCCGTATACCATATAAGAAAAAAAAACTATATTAATTATTTGCTTAAACAATTCAAGAGAGTATAATATAGAACATTTCGTGGCCACACTCCTAGGCAACGGTTTTGACGCCATCTGCGACACTTTGAGATATTTACTACCGATTTATGCCACCTTGGTGTCTAATTAGTTAAGTGTTAATTCCAAGATTTGGGATCAATTGGAGGAATATCACCCGCAGCAGCAGTTGTTGGGTTAAGTTTAGTATAGTAGTGTATTATATATATATATTAGAAATTGTTCAGTTTATAATCGATATATTAAAATACTATGGTGGTTAATGTAATAAATTCACTTATAAAGTTGACAATATTTTTATTCCGACATTTTTTTAATACCTTTTTATCTCCTTATTTATATAAAATAAAAGATAATAATTTGTATGGGCTGATTTATATTTAATTCTACTATACTCCAATGTTCAGTGATCAGTTATTATGGCATTTGAAATTCGTTAAGTTTAAGTTGATTATTGTTTTATGTTTGCTTACAATTTTAATTTAAGACTCAATGTATACATGAGAATGAAAAAAAAACTCGAATGGCATTGTTTATTTACCCGTACGTTATGTTTTTCCACTTTTCGAGTCACTGTTATAATGCAAACGATCGATTCTACTACGACATTGTATGAAGTGTCCCTCCCCTACAGAATGTGTCATTATATGAAAACAGCAAAATCTTTATACCCCCTAACAATTAGCGTGGTACCATGTGTTACTCGTTCCGTGTGATGAGGACCCCGGAGGTCAGGGCCCCGGGGTCGATCTAGCGATATATTGCCCCCTGTAATTACGCCCACCGGCTACCAGGCGTCCATAGGATTAAGGAGCAATACTCCTTAAAATGAAGCATTTTCCGCTAAAGTAATTTATGTGCGCGATTTTTGTTTTCCCCACTTTATGTTGCTTTGGTAAATTAATACTTCTGCGATTTATTGTTTTTTCCTTATTTTTTTATGTTCAGAACTTCCTAACAGAGTTAATGACTGTAATTAGCTCGTTTTCATTTTAAAGGGAAAGTTTTTCGCTTACATTATTTATTTGTCGTAATTGAAGATATTTCAATATTAGCCTATATCTTTTTGTCCTTAAGCCTCTTTTTTTTCTAAAATAAAATAGCCTAAATTATAACATCAGCTGTCTGCCAGTGGAAACTCCCATTAGAATCGGTCGAACCGTTTAGGAGATTAACTGGAACAAACAAAAAGAGATAAAAATTTCAAAAAATGGTATATCGTTTCTGTAAAGATATGTTATCTTAACATTATGAACAGACATTTATATTTATTTATTTGTATAGATAATTTATATGATCAAGAAATAAATATGAAAATATTAACTGTGTTTTTAATAAACGTATAAATAAATGTTAATTACAAGTAATAAGTAATCAATATGCAAACGAATGAAACACATTAAAACTGTAATTACAACCAATTATATAGATACGAAAAAACTCATTCGTCATGTAGAGCTATCTCATTGAGTTTTTATATATCGATTTATTACCATTATCGACGAGATGATAAGTTCAAGGGCGTATAAATCAGGTTTTACTTTTTAAACAATAAAGGAGCTTTCACGAGTAGTTTTTTTTTGAGACGAAAGGTACCCAATGTCCATTTCTTTACCACTGACAATGTGTTTGCAATTTTCATTATCATCGGTTGAGTAGTTAAGGCGAGAAAGCGCAACAAACGCCCTAAAAAACAGTTGAGAACCTCATAAGAACTGCCGGCAAAAGTGAAAACTCAAAACAATGGTATAACTGTGTTCTTTTTTCTATAATTTGTCAATTTTAATTATTAGTATTAGTCTGATTATCACATCTATTCGTAGTCCGAGCCATAATTATTATATTTTTATATCATTTTAGCAAACATATGATGGGCTGCACAAGCTCAATACAAAATAACAATATTACATGTACATAAGTAGCTATACTACGTGTCGCTAGTCTGACGCAAGCGTAATACGTCATGAGCATATTGATGTCATTGGTGACGCTTCACTGGCATGTCGAAGTCGTCGGTGACGCGAACCTATAAGTTTTTCCCTTTGATTTTTTTTTTGTAATTGCTCAAGTCGGTTAAAGAAGTTTTCACTTCAATTAGCATTATTATAATATTAGTATGAATTTAGTGAATATTTAGTGATTTTACGAAATATTTTATTTAAATATTTCGCCTTACCCCACAAACAGCTTATATAAAACAAGCTACCTATTAAGGATTATTCGTGGCAAATAAATATTTATACATGACATAGCCGCGGCTTAGTGAGGAATCTTGAAGCCGAAGGATATCACATAATACGGATAGCAATTCCCACTGTAATGATCAGGAAGGTAGCTATCCAAGGAGTCCATTCCGTGACCAATATCTTTAACAGCGTTCACTGTTGATCCCTCGGTTATAATATTTACTGGTCGCACCTATAATTGCCTGATTTAGAGCAGTTTCAATGCGTCGCGGCGACGTTTGGATTTCATGAATTATATTTATCGTTCGCCGGGGGATAGCCGTGGATTACACGTATTTGTACGTGATGCCTTCGCTCAGACTTACTATTTTGTTTCCGTTTTGTTTTGTATCATTTATTTTTTTGTCTTTTGCCCAAGTTACGTTGACGGTCTGGCATAATACAAAATTTATTATTAAATGACGTTGTAAAACATAGGTATAGAAGGTGATAGTAAGATGAGATTTATGAAAAAAACAGTGTGTGCCCTAAAGACACACGATAGAAATGAAACTTTTGTATTACTGGGAAACATTTAAGTTCAAAAAAACACAACAAAATGCCGACGCCATACGGTGTTTCCATGCGGTTACCCATCTAAGTACTGACCGCGCTCGACGTTGCCTAACTTAAGTGATTGGACAAGTACCGGTGTTTTTAAGACTCCACCCGACACAGTGCTTACCCCGATCATTTTTCGTCACACAAAAAGATTGCGGATCAGAATTTCAAGAGGGCACATAAGAAGTTTCACGTCAAAAAAATGAATGCGCCAAATCAAAATTAACCACAGATTATTATGTAAACAAATACTATATTTATATCCAATAGCTGCCTTTATAATTGATTATTACTGATATACTGATTATTACTGTTTGTCTTTACATGCGCATTCTTTTCGGCGCGAAAGCGTCTCTTTCATGCCGAGAAAACCGTGTCGTGTAAAGGCAGCTAATAATAACTGCTAAAGACTTTATAGCTCTGGACTTATAGGTACATTTTTGTGTAACCTATAATGTCGCTATGATACTCTTTTAACCTTTAAATTCGTGACCATAGATATACCCAAAACATAAAGTAAATAACACCCAAAAGCTTCCTCATATTTGAACCCATACTTTAAACCGTTACGGCTAGCGCACAGTACAACAATAACTTAAAACGGGTGTTCAAGATCTGGATATTTGTAAGCGAAGTAGATTTTATTGAAGCTCACCGGGATTCGAAAAGGGTGAATAATGCACGGATCTCTCTATTGATGTTGGTTAAATCCTGCGAATCCAGTTTTCGGTTTCGTACGATGGATCGCGTTCATTCGATTGGTATTCGGTCTTCGATTGTGCTCTGATGTTTAGGACAGGCTATCTTCTCTGTTTTATTTAATTATACGTTGTAATAATACCTTGATAGACTGGACCACCATAATAATGTTGATGTTAGTAATGGCGCCTTTAAAATGGTTGTCGTTTGAATTTGCATTTGGAAATGATAATATTGTAGATTTTCTTTGATCTTAGTTTGTCGTGTAGTGGCTTTTTATTTTTTATGATTTATTGTCTCATTGACGCTACGTTTTTTAGTATTCGTGGCATCTTGCGTTACATAATAAGATGGAATATGATTTCGGAAATATTCCATAAACCTACTAGTTAGTTCTGGCGAGGTGTCCACCACCATGTTTTTGAACACTGAAGTGTGAAATGAGTGTCTTGTTTTCAAATTTTCGAATATGTACTTCGCATATTACCTTCTTCTTATATTTGCTTGTAAACACAGCGTGATCCTTAAATCAAAGCGATACAGTTCTATGGTCACAAATAAGTTGACAAACAATGTGGGTCGCCGCACAGGCTTGCGCAAAACATTCCGAGTTCGCTGGAAAACATAATTCATTACTGTTTTTCCTACACCCGGCTCAATGGATATAGGTTACGAAGGCTCGAATTATACTAAATTTATTTTTTTACACATATTCCAAACAAATATACTATTAGAAATTGTTCGCGATATGTTGTTTTATTGTAGAATTTTTACAAAGTAAATTTTGCTGACCGTATTCCTTCCACATAACATGTATATAGTTGTTGTGTGGTATTTTTATCTAAAAATCTCAGCATTCGTGTGAAAAAGTCCATATTTAAATTATTATATCGTTTTTGAAGAGCAAAGGTCAAAATTTTTAAAACTGTTCAATTACGCTCCTCCGCGCTTTCCGTATCAGCTCTCTGAAAAACCCTAGTCGAAAAATGCCTCAGAAATATCGGTGACAATATATCAAGTACCGGGATAGCATCCCTTAGTAGGAGGCAGGGAGTGACCGAGGGCTATCTCGGACGAGCTTTATGAAAACTAATGCCTTCATTTGGCCGCATCGCAGGCCACCGGCGATAAGCAATGTCACCCTGGTACCTCGGGATTACGATTTCGGGATTTTGCCCCGGAGTTTGAAGGGGGACACTGATAAAAGTTTCGTATATAGTTTGCGTGGGACCCGGTGTTGTTTGTACGTACGTGTCCAGCAGTAATTTGAATAATGTGTGTATAATTTTTAAGTCCTTTGTAATTAATATCTTATATTATTTTTTACATTTTCTATAAAGAAAAGGGTAACTTTCTTTCTTTTCTGTATATAATGTTATAAACATAAACAAACGAATTTTTTATATATAAAATAAGTATTCTCCTCATTTATAGTAATCTAATCTTTGCAAAATAAGACAGTCGCATGCGAAACATAATAAAGTATTTTCCAAAGGAAAAAAATTCACTGCGAATTTCCCCATGGCAAGCTGTGCCGCGCGACGTCGCACCACAACGCGCGGCCTCCATCGGCCTAAGCTTTAATTAGGGAAAAAGGTAATTTATCGCCGAAGGTAATGCTTAGTCGGGCCCACCTGCGCTGTTTGCTCTGCTTAAACTCTTAAACACTCGAAGGTATGGAGTTTGTATTGCTCCGAGTTTCCTTGTGTCGGTTTTATTGCGACGGAAATTAATAAAACAACGTTTGAATTTTCTGCGTTTATTTCGTCGAGAGAATATTTGAAATTAAATTTAAGCAATATTATAATATGGGTTCTCTGATACCATTACTCAATTAATTTTTTAAATAAAACTTCTTATGGGAGGGCTATGAGATCCTGATCGTTAACCTTTTTACGTGACGAAAACTGGTGGGGTTAAAAACTGTGTCGGAAAAGGGTTGAAAACACCGGTTCTCGTCCGATGACCGAACTTAAGCAACGTCGGGTGCGGGCAGTACTTGGATAAGTGACCGCCTGGGAACACCGCGTGACGTTGGTTTTTTGTTGTTTTTGTTTTAATTAAAATATTTCCCAGTAATACAACAGCTTCACTTCTATCTTGTGCCTTTATGACACACCCCATTTTTTGTATATACAATAAATATTTGAATAATAAATTAAATGATACAGGTCTACCGATGTGTGCGAAATTTTTAGACGCCTTGTCCTTATCTAAAAAAAATATAATGTTAGCTTTATTCAATATAAAATTAATAAAACGTTTCGGAAACCACGATTTTTATAAGTACCACGCGTTGTGTATTTTCCTTCTGTGCAGAAATGGGGGCAAGCAATGTCGTGTTTATTATTTCTTGACTGACTTGAAATTGTTTCTAATCTAACACTAACAACAACCGACAGTGTTCTGTAAAAAACAATACAAAATAGATTAACAATATAATATGGAATGGATCGCAACGTGCATTCCAAACAAACACCCCTAAGTCGTGTTCCATCTTTATTGATCCATTCAAATCGTAGTTTTGGCTACAACGTAATAATATAAGCGTAAATTTACATCAAAACGATAATTAAAACAATGTCATTTGCTGGCAAACAATAAACCTTTTGAAATCTAACGAACAATATTCCAATTTGCAAGTGATAAATAACAAAACAATATAATAAATATATAATAAATGACTCGGTACCGTATCGCCCTTCTTGTATAGTAAGAAGGTATACTTTGTATTGTAAACTGAAAAGCATTTCAACCCTCGCTCTAATTTAATTCGCTCTCAGGTAATTAAAATCTAAAAAGTTCGGTTGTAATTAAATTTCTCTCTTCTTAGTGCCGTTTGTATAGTAGTTGTTGGTGGCACCTTGTACCCGGCACGGGCGGCGCCTCGGTACGTGTCCGAGGAGCCGAATTGCCTTTTTAACTTTCCCCATTTCGCGTAAAGCCGGGGAAATAGCAGTTGTAATAATAATTTGGTACTGGGACATCATGAGATCGAGCGGCTTCGTCCCGTTATCGTATGTGATAAGTGGAGGATCACTTCGAGTGTTCCCTGGACCGTATTTATTGTATTGAGTTTAACTATTATATACACTAACGAGTAATTAATGTTATGTATTCCTGGTGCGAAAGTGCACAAATATTTAGAAACTTTGTGATTTATTAAAATGAAATAAAAAATATGTGATATCTATAAAATAAAAAAAACGAGTAAAAAATGGTTAATAATAAATATTTAAATTCAAACTGCACAGAAATACTCCCGAACCGCACGAACGAGAGGAGTTAAATAAAATAAAAACATAAGCTCCTATGCGCGAAGGGAGCGACTAATGTGAAAATCTTATTAAAATTAGTCATTCATTTGCATACAAAATAAATATATCAAGTCGCATGTGCATTCTGAGTGCATAATGCTGGCAACACAATGCGCGACAAGCCATTACCTCTCTGCGACCAGCGCAACCCTTCCTGGCTCGCGAGCCCCGCGCGCCTCGGTATTAACAAATCTGAATCGTCGCTATGATTTATTAGGGACCCGCTATCGAGCCAAACATTACGTGTCCCTAAATAAATAAACACATATAGATATATAATTATACAAATGTAAATTATTTTTCGTTGAAAGAATTTTGTTTTGCAATATTATTTTATTTGTCGTTTAATATATGCGCAAGTTAATCTATAATATATAACACAGTAATACTACATGTTTCAAGGATTCATTTTATTTGAACGAGTTAATCTTTGGAACTACCAATCATATCTAATAAAATATTTAATAGGTTATTTATTGAGGTAGACTATAGGGGGGTACCTAGCATCGCTTCGTAGTCCAGTGAAACTGTAGAGGCCCTTGCTGGGTCAACAGTGTAATCAGTTCGCAAAAAAAGTACCTAACATTATGCTGCGACTCTTAGGTGTGGAGATACATAATGTACATTAAAACAAAATAAAAAGATATTCATGAACGAAACTGATTGTCTTAGCTATTTCGACATATAATTTGGAATTGTTATTGTTTGTTTTTGGTTTGTTTGCTTGTAATATATTGACAATAGAAGAAAAAAAATTGTATTTGTTTTTATCCCTTGTACTAAAAAAAAAACAATATTGAATGGATTATATCCTTCCTATATGTAAAGGCCAGATTTAATTAGGTTTTCCCTAAACAGTAAACATTTAGATCAAAAATTATCTTCGTTCAAATTGTATTATACACCCCGAACTGCATAATTGTTTAAGAAACATCACGAAACGCCGCCTGAATTAATATAGAACGCAATTTAACAGATACCCTCTTAAAACGTCGTAAAATTTACCGTTTTTATCCGTATCCCCGAGGACCGGCGGGCGCGGGCCCGGATAGCTCCGGTGCCGCCGGATGAAGAGTTAATGAACTAATCCTGATATTAACAATACATTAGTAGCATCGGAGGACGCTTCTGCTGTTCCTGGTAATTAGTTGGACCCCGGCAAAGGGGATAGTTGTTGTCCCTTGCGAAGATATATAGCGGTTATTTTGTATAAAACATTAGATAATTTGAACAATCGGTATGTGTAATCTATAATTACACAAATATTGTTAAATTAAGACACTTTTTGTGTCTGACTGCGTGGTACCTTAGTTCTATCTAATCTACGCAAAGGAATTTGACACTTTATGAGTATAATTAATGTATATTAATTTAACCCCTCGGCTGATTTTTTAAGACCCAGACATCAAAATGGCGGACTGCTTTTAATTTTATTTTTAATTTCACGACATCGTACATTATAAAGCTTGTAATTTAATAAAACAAAATCGACAAATGAAAAAATAACTTAAAAATACACTTTTTATAAAAATGACAATTTTATAATACATATTTTGTTATTTTTTAAAGTTTTGTAATAAGTCAGGTATTTTTTAAGCGTATGCTGCCAACAATCTGTTGACCTGTGCCTCACGAGGTCTGCATTCGTTTGTATAGAACTTAACCTTTACGGATTTGGACAGTCCAAGTATTAAAATAGATAAAGTTTTACTGTTGTGCACGCATCTTCATTCATCTTAGAAACTTCTTGGTCTTGATCTAAAATACATGTGCATAGCTTTATTAACTCACAAAGTTGTGATGTTCTGTTTGACGTATAAAATCGTTTTATGTCTTGTATTTTTGTCGGATATGTGTTAAACGCCATCTATGTGTCAAATCTTCATACTACATTGTTAAATGTTTGATATTTTTAATGTTATCAAATATATTTATTAAGGCTCGGTTGCACCAGTTAATGTTAAAGTTAAAAATTCGGTTAAAGTTATTGTTAGGCAAAAAATAGGTTGCACCAATTGACAATGGTTAAAATGACGTCACGATTTAACGTTAACTATTACCGCTCCATGTTGGCCAGTTACCGTTATTGTTAATGTCAATTTTTGAATCGGTTGTCATGTTCACTAGAAAAAACTTTATAATATCATGTCGTTGCTAAGAGAAATCCTGTGGGAAACTGAAAATAGTTCTTCCGATGACGATTTCTTTCTGCAACTCAGCCTTAGTTTAAATTACAATTTGTAAATATTCATTATGTATTCAAAGAAAATGTATAATTGTTAATACGTATTATTAGTTTTCTAAAGAAAAAAATAACAATAGGATTACAGAAATCTGTAGAATTGTCTGCGTTAATCTGTTTTTTTTAAATTATTCATTTACAAATAGAAATTTCCTTAAATATATAAAGAATTAATCGAATAACAAAGCAATCGCGTGCCAGTGTATGGTGTCTGTTTGTTTGTACATAATTCATAGTGACAGTTAATTTTGGAAATGCACCGGTACCCGGGTGCCAGCCGCGCGGGGGAGATTACTTATTCAACGGACGTATAACATATTGCGCGAGTAATTGTTGCAAAATTATAGAATTCCCCTGCTGTTTACATATGAACGCCTGGTACGAAAATTGTTTTTTGATTTACTAATTAATAAAAAATTGTGTGGCAAAAAAAATATAATTAATTTCCTTAAACTGTTGTTGATTACGCACATTCTTTATAAGAAACCGAAATAAATGATGTAATATAATATATAATAATTTTTTTGTTGTATTGTTTGTATTACGTATATATTTTTTCTTAATTCTATGATAGATGCTTAGGTAGAAATATGAAATAATTATTTTTTTTGTCCCTGTGTATTTCTAGATTTAACTAATAAACGGCTTGACCGATTGTTATGACATTTTTGTTGGTGAAAAGTGTGTTTTTTTATTCTCAGTTGATATAAAACTATAAAAGTTATCGGTAATGCTTTTAGATATATTAAAAAAAATGATTTTATTACAATTTTGTATGTAGGAAATACTTCTAAATTACAAAACACTGTTAGTTGTTATTTATTTTAAAAGATTGTTTTTTTTATATAATTTATTCGAAAATATAATAATTGCATTATATTTTTTTATTACACTGTGTAATATATTTAGCTATAATAAACAATTTAATATTTCGTCGTGTGTATTATACAGGTTGTTCCAATAATGATTGTACTCCACAAATCTAGTACAATAGAGATATAAGCGAACAGCAGAAACACTTTAATGAAAAGTCTACGTTACGAATGGCCTCGATGATGTTTATTTCTAACGTACTGTATTTATTTGTTTCAGGTTTATCAACGCGAGACGTAGGATAGTTCAACCAATGATAGATCAATCGAATAGAGCAGGTAACATTTTTCTTGTACTTTTATTATGTTATCACTACATAGTATAAAACAAAGTCGCTTTCTCTGTCCCTATATCCCTATGTATATGCTTAAATCTTTAAAAGTCTACGCAACGGATTTTGATGCGGCTTCTTTTAATAGATAGAGTGATTGAAGAGGAAGGTGTATATGTATAATAACATAAATTAAATAGTGGAGAAATACTGTTATTTTTGAGGTTACTCCAAATAGAACGCGTGCGGGCCACGGGCAGTAATGAATACATCAAAACTACTGGATCGATTTTAATCATTTTTTCAGTGAATGACATAGGCTATATATTTTATACCCGTGAGAAGCCGGTGCGGGCTGCTGGTTATTATTAAAATGAACATGGGATGCAATAACCACATTAGAGAAACTAACTCTTTGCATTGATAAATATGGGTTAATTGTGTTAGTCGGCTCACAACGAGATGCTTATTCAAACTTGAATGGTAATGGTTACCTTTAATTTTCATTGAAATTACCAAATACATATAATTAAATTATTGTTTCATTTTAATTCATCAATTACGTAATTAAAAAAAAGTGTTAGTTTAGCGAAATAGGAAATGAATCTATGCGTTGCTCTTACTAATATTATAAATGCAAATGTGAGAGGTGTTGGTTTGTTACGCTTTAAGTACAGAAAAAAACATTTCATCCAGAAAAAATACTAGTTCCGTGAGATAGGTTCGTTCAATATTAACGCTAGCGAAACCGGTGGACAAACAGTAGTATAAAATGAAATCAGAGAAGTGTCTGTTGTGTTTGTCTGTACTAATCTCCAAAATGGCTGAACCGATTTAGAAAAGACTTTCACCGGTTTAAAGAAAACTTTTCTGACTATTATCTAGCCTACACATCATGATTTCCCATAAGCGGTAAAGCAATCATAATAAAAAATGAAACCTTAAAATTAATCCATACAAAGGTAATTTTCATGAAATAATAAAACTTTTGACATGAAAACGAAATCGTGAGTACTAGCTAGTTAAAAATATGCCATCGTGATGCATTGTTCCAGATCTTCCAATGTAAGTAGGTTATGTGTAAGAGAAAATACTTTACATGGGAAACACTTATGAACTTCAAACATTTACCTACGTACGATTTAGTTAAGTGCGTACTGATATTATTTTTTTAATTTTCACTTTCTCAGTTTGGTAATACAAGCACATAGAATCCTATAAGTGTGCAATAAGTAACTTATAAATTTATTTTAAACGCTTATCTTGTAATCTATACATATTATATACCTAACAAAAATACAATTTCTTTAAGGCTTAACGAAACGGGCTGCAATCGACTATTATGCCATATAATTGGTACTTCAGAAAACCGCTATAAGATTTCGACACGCCGTAGAGAGAAAATTTGCGAATTTGTCGACACGACATTGATCGATAGTGGTGAAGTCGGCGCTGCTTTGTAAATAAAACAAGTTCCAATTTCCCACGTAGAGGCGACTACATAGATATCTTTAGATCCGGTAATAGCCACACGTCCGTGCATTCGAATCAGACGACGTGTACGTCCGTCCGCGCTGCGACTTTGAAGTCGGAAAATTGAGTTTGCTGACCACAAAGTGTGAATCGTATAGTATGCAGGCTGCACAGAGTCGGGTCCCGGGAGACGGTTCGCTTTTAACTCTAGTCCGGGTTACTTAAGACCGGGGTTTCAACTGAGTTTTAAGATATTCTGTTTGGTATAACGTACTGTAGATGTTCAAATGTCTAATGAAGTCTTTGTATTTATTCGTATTGCACTACTCGATTCATCTTTAGATTAGAGAAAAATAAACAAAGAAACTGTTGATGATTAATTGATATATGCAACGTCATAGATGTACGTAAATGTTCGAATCACGCGGAAACAAGCCGAGGTATGAAACAAACGAAAAAAAAAAATCGCAGCAATATCCGCTGACAAAAGTTTTTGCCGCTCGCCGCGTCGTCGTGCCGCCCCTGCCGACAATATGGCATAGAATTACAAACGAGCAATTCTATTTTTACTTTGTAATTGTGGCACAGTCCATAAAACGTTGCCGGGTCGGAGCCCCGCTCGCGGGCCCGGCAGAAATTCCGGTAGAAAAAAAAAGGACTCCGCAGAAAAAGGGCTTACTCTTGCGAACGGCGGGAACGCAAGAAGGGTAAAAAAGAATAATGTCCGAATTCGTTGACCCGTCCCGGGCGATCCATCACTCTCCCCCTACCACCGGCTATCGACGATGTGTGTCCGCTCTCTCTCTCTCTGCGTGCCTTTATCTAGATGTGTGGACGTGTCTCCCCTTTTTCCTATTCCGAATTAAGAGAGATCTTTCTTACTTATAAATGAAACATAGAATTAACGATTCAAATATTTTATTTTCTATCGGTGTGAAATTTGAACAGAACTCAATGTTAGTTAGCAACAGGCGTCGGTTTGAATGTAAAAGTGACGTCAATATTTTTAATAATAGACAAGCATTACTTTATAACGATAACAAGTGATGGTGCATCTAACATTCCAATACAGATCAGCGTCACTTGTCAGTAATGAGTGTGTTCAAGTCCATTTGGGTACCTATCTTCATTCTATATTTACACTCTACTATTAAATCCACCAAATATAATTGTATAACTTTCAAAATCAATTCTAGGCCAACAAGCTTGACAACAATCGAGTGTATCAACCAAACGTTATCGAAAAAAATTGTAATAAACACTTCTCTAATTCCATATTTCGCAAGAACAAAGCGTTAGCAAAGGTATCCTTTCGGTAGAATCCAATGTTAGTACCTAGCAAAACAATAACAATGCTTCCTATGTATAAACTATACTAAAATATTCCCGCGAGTTTTTTTTTTGTTTCGAACTGATATACTCTGTTGGCTCTTTTGGCCTCTACAGATTCACCGGACTACAGTCATATTCATACGAGTAACGTTGTACATCTGGTACATAATCTCAATTCTTTATTTTCTTGTTGACGATTATCACGGTGCAGTATGCTTAATTATAGAATTCGGATATTCGAACATATATAAACCACAATCATTTACCCATCAATTTTACTAGTATAAGGTGGTCATATCCAATAGTGATACGTATAAATAGCTAAAACACTGTGAAAGATAAAATCCGGGACATAAAAAAAAAAACACGTTTTAATGTCGAGCATGACGGGAGAGAATTTAATATACGCGAAAAGCTCAATAAGCGATTGGTTCGAAGCGCGCGATGTCCGACGCCCGAACGAATTGTAATTTACAGACGTGAACGGTAATGGCGTCGCATCAGAGGGCAATTTATGCCCTTATAATAAATTCATTAGCCGGCGTCGAAGCCGGGACACGGACGGCGCGTGTACACCTCCAATGATAATATTATGTCCGGCGAGAGACAACGCGCGCCAACGTGTACCTGTCGATACGTGAAAGCGAGCGTGAAGTACGTTCTCAGTAATATCTGTATATCACGAACTAATTGCCAAATTATTCAATACTAGCGGTCGTACACGACCTTGTCTGCGTTTGTACTTTTATAGATCCTGACTATATACATTATCTTCGTGTATAATTTCTAACGGTTTATACATCGTGCGCCGAAATAGCAGACATATTCGATGCTAACCGTTACATTTTGGTGAATTTAAGCAATGTGCTCATGAATTATAATAGTCTATGTGTTATTCTGATGTAAAAACTACATCACGGTGAAGTTTCATCAAAATTCGTTAAGTATTTCCTGCGTGAAAGACTAACAAACATCCCTTCGTCCTCATTAACTCTCTCGTTCATATTATTAATAGGACAGTTGTACTCGTAGATGTTTGAGACCATAATCGCTTAATGGTAACGTGTTCAAGCAGCTTGTCGATTAACTTAAGTTCTAATTCCATGATGAGTCGGAACTTTTGGCAAATGAATTGATGACATGGCGGTAGGAATTTTTCTAAGCTATATACAATAGTTATTCATTTATTTACTTGGAAGAATAGTAGCCATAATAATATACAATAATTAAGGATTAGAATAGACACATCAAGCCATTTCCTAGACCTTGCCGATAATAATATAAATAATAGCTATCTCATCCGTAAGCTGAAAATCTGCCTCCAAACACTATAAGTATGTTGTTTGTTCCGACAACATACACTTGAGAACTATAATATCCTTATCTCATTTTAGCGTATTAATATTTTAGACCAAAATAATATAACCAAATTTAATATTATGCGCTTTATTTAATTTTTTGCAACGAATCTTCTAGAGTATTACTGCCATTATCGAGTAAGTGATGATAATGTTAAAAGTGTCTTGTAATCATTTCAATTTTCGGATAACACGATGGTCCGTTTGTTAGAATTTTCCAGAAAGCTTTTGTGGTATTTCAGAGTTCATGCTCCATTGTATTATTTTCCTTCCACTTCACTTGTGTACAGTAACCGAACTATGTTACGTAAAATGCCACCAATATTACAAAATATATAATCAAATAACACAAAATTATGAATAAAATATGCAAGCAAATAAAAGACTAAGATTTGGCTCCAATATTATATTGTATAATACTGTTCATGAATAAATTGTACTAAATGCAGAAGCCCAAAATTATTTCAAATTTACGACCCAGAACCAGAGATCGACTTCGTTAAATCGCCCAATTTCAAAATATTCAATCACATACATCAGATCATCTCATTCGGAAAAGCAAAGAAAATGTATTTTTTTTTTCGTACAATAAAATATATTATCTCCTGCAATCATAATAACCTATGTATTTTATTCAAAGAACAAGTAAAGAAAAATAAAAACACATGTTCACGATTTGTATGTACCTACTAAGTAATCAGTTACCTCGAAAACAACGTTAAAATGGCAAAGAATATATAAATTATTTGTAATGTATACAGAGTCGACACAATTATTTAGTGTGCAATATAAAAGTAATGTATATATATATATATCGTGACCGTGACACTCGGATCAAAATAATAATTATGAAGTAGTTTCTGTCGGGGAATTAATTAAATTTATATATGATTCGTAACACATTTTTAAATTTAAGACTTTCTTACGTACAGAGAATGCACTGACTGCACCTCAGTAACCAGATATTCGTCGAATTCAAGAAGAACACTGTTAACTACAATAAAAACTTTAAATATTCTATATGAGATTATGTTAAGAAATTAACCCAAACCGAAGCACTTTTAAAATTAAGATTTGCACTTAATGGAATGTCATTCGAATGAGCATTGAATCGTATTCGTTGTCTTGCCTTTTCTCAGACGTAAATGAATGTTTCAAATATTTTAATTCATGTAATATTTTCCGACCTAAATAATTATAATGCTATAGTCGTTTTAAAAATGATTACATCGCAGACACTTTGAGATGCATATATATTTATTATTATTGTATAGGTTACAACACGAGATAAAATTAACTGTAAGTCAGCTATAAAAATGTATCTGGACGACTGCCATTATAATGAAGAGGGAGAAAAAAAAACTGTGATTTTTGCCAAAATCCTTCTTACGTCATTTTGTAAAGTGACGCGTGGAAGTGATCGAACGCGTCGCTCGGTGTTGCCAAACGCGGAAAAACATTATTTCAATGTCAAACTTTTTTTTTTTATTCATTCTACATCTTTTTAAATATGCAATTAGGAGAATTGTCGTATTCGCTTCATTATTTCTAACTAACTGCCCCCGTACCGGCTTCGCACGGATTTACTGAACAACAAAATAGCAATGACAATTTAGAACACAACAAAAAAGAATTCCGTTCTGAAGTGATACGCTTTCTACATATGATGAAGTGACTAAGGTATTAAAACAGTTGAGTATATACGTGGATTGTTTACACAGTCTGTTTAATTTACCAAGTATGATAGTAACACATTGTGAATATATAATATCTATATAGATATAATTTATGAAATGTATTTATCCATCTCGGTATCACGATACGTACTAAACACAATTCAAAAACATAAAACAAGGCGAATTCTAAGCGTCGTCGTTCGTAACGGATGCTGCCACCCGGCCAAGTTTTCCGACGACGGAAAATCGAAAAACCGGAGGGTGAAAGGATAGATGGAAAATTGTTTTGGCAATGGACTAGAGAAAATGGCTGCCGCATTTCCTGCGGTCAAGCCAAAAGGCTCTTTTCCAATAGCTGTAATATTTGTGGAACGGACGCTTGCAGTTTATGTATTCCTGGTGTGCAATACGATAAGAGATTATTCTAACTTCTTATGTTAGGAAAAACTTCGTATGTTGGGAAAATTCTAACTTGTATATAATATAATAGATATTATTGAGAAAATGTACTTTTTTTTGTATTTATTCCAATTTCGAAACATAAAAGAGATAGATGAAAGAGAATGAGAAAGAAAGAGATGAATAAAATCGGTGAATCTAATGAGTTTTTGGTATGAATCTAAAATCCCCGCAATTTTCGTGAATTTATTTTTTTTTATTTTTTTTATTTTAGTTTATTTAGGGGCTTTTATGGTTACATCAGCCCCATAGTACCCTTAACTTAATTTACTAAACTAAACT
Source organism: Antheraea assamensis (assembly GCA_035772565.1). NCBI lineage: Eukaryota > Metazoa > Arthropoda > Insecta > Lepidoptera > Saturniidae > Antheraea > Antheraea assamensis. The sequence goes on from JAQQSE010000138.1 coordinate 831,221, forward strand.
AAGTGAATTTAATTAACTGTGACGGTTACAGATAATAAATAAATAAATAACAAATGTTAATTAATAAGTTATAATTTTTTAAAAGGATGAACTGACTATAAGTGTTATTGTTCATCTACCACTCAATCATAATTTCCTAGTAGATGAAGCCCATTCGATGCACCCCGGGGACTCCTCTCTTTATTGCTTCCTGTTTGTCCTGCTAGAGGAGGAGGAGACACGCGTCAATTCCCCCGACTGAATCAGCATTTCTTCATCGTCACGCCAGCCGACATGAGAAAGTAGCCGGCAGAAATGTAGCCAATTTAAATAATCATTTTAAAAATTAGATAGCCCGGTATTTTATATTTTATTATCTATATATATATATATAAACTAAGAAGTATAATAGGTTGGATTCCTAATACGGCCACATTTTGTCTTTTTTTTTACGTAAAGTCGTCTTAACTGATTTATTGCTTTCACATTTGTTTTTTTTTTAATTTACATAGATTTTACCCATTTCTCGAATTTATTAATAGTGTTGACTTACGTTAACGAAATCCTATACCTCGAACGACAATGAAGACATCCCGAGGAATACTCAATTTTACCACAAAACTGTTATGACTTCCGAAAGCAATATTTCCCGTGGATTATCAATCGTAAAGTAATGGTGTTCGTCCATTATAGACGTCGATATCCGCTTTCCTCGTGGGGTCCTTTATGGTGGCACGCGCCATTGCGTTCTGAGAGCGCGACCGGCACAAACACTGGATCAAACGGGACGCGTCGCCGTTTCGCGTACATAACATTAGTTCTTTTAGGCCATTCTCTTGACTATAATATTACTGTTTTCCTTGTTCTCTGTTTTATATTATGATAATATGAAACACGTGTCAAACTTGATACCAAGTAGTTGGTTAAGTATGAATTGTAAAAAATTAAAGCGTACCGCATACAATCAATCTGCAGGAAAAAATGACAAACTTTGATATACTCTAAGACTTACTTTTTTATCTATTTTAAATGTGATAAACTTAATAAAAGCAATAAATACTCTTATACTTAAACCTTTTTTTTTTCGCATTGACTTACACTGTCAGCCTGGCAAGGCCTTTCCAGTTTCACCGGACTACACCTATACTTAAAACAATTTTATACAGATTTAGCTTTTACTCTCGATTTCGCTCGCTTTAACGAAAATTTTATATATCCCTCTGTTCTGGATGAAATGTACCAAATATCCTTCTGTGTATCCCTGACAGCGTGCATTAAAAATATCATGACGACAGGTTAAGTAGCCGTAGACTGTGAAAGCGTAACACACACACACAAACTACATATTTATATTTAAAAAGTAAGGCGATTATAACCTTTGTAAACACAATCGAAACTTGAGGCAAATAAAACAACCAGCCTAATTAACCGGACAGTGTTCTACCCGGCAGTATTCCCGCACGCGGGTCCCAGCGGCGCGTATAGCCCGGAGGCGACCATGGGCTACATGATGGACGGCCAGCAAATGATGCACAGGCCGCCCACCGACCCCGCCTTCCATCAAGGCTACGCGCACTACCCAGCAGAATACTACGGCCACCATCTCTAATGCTGCCTGCAAATTTGTACATGTAAGTACTATTACGCTTTTATACAAACTTGAGTGAATAAACAAGGTTTGATCCTAAATAGAGTGGAAAGAGACTTTTTTTTTATATTATAGGGAGCAAACGAACAGGTGGGTCACCTGATGGTAAGTGATCACCGCCGTCCATAGACACTAGCAACATCAGGGGAGTCGCAAGTGCGTTGCCGGCCTTTTAAATATGTGGGCCTCCGGCGCTCTCACTGACCGAACGAAACGCAACAGTGCAACCACTGGTTACTTCACGTCGGTTTTCTGTGAGAGGGTGGTACTACCCCGGGCGAGCCGTCCCATTCATGCTGAAAAGTAGTAATAGCTTCAACGTAGTTCTACCACCTACAATTCAGTGATGAGTAACAATTGACAATCAACCACGGCTTTTATATGAAACTGTGAGCACAATTGCAAATGGTACTTATCTTCTATAGAAGCCTCAGCTGGTTCGGAAAACGAACTCCTGAAATAAAAATTAATCAGTATTTACACAGAGTGCAAATTTGCTATCAAGTACCACATATTTATATTCGCAGCAACTGTGAAATTGTTAAGACAAGACAAGAAAGATACAAAAACATCGATATAAAAAGAGTATAATTTTTTACTCATATATCTATCTATCTCTCAGATTAGAATTAATCGTTACGGTCATTCCATTATCTAATAAAAAAATCACCACGCAACTAATCAAGTTCCAGGAAAACATTCGAAACTATTAACCTTCTTATCTACAATCTGATATACAGGTTACTGTAATCGTATGTAGTTACTTATTTAAATATAGAAATATAAAAGTAATATTAATATTTCTTTTCAGACATTAATAACAATGACACCGTTCGGCCTCCGCTCAAGACAACGAAGGCCGTTCAAACGCAACAAGAGACTTAGGGCTCCCGCATACCATCAAGCAAACGTTCACGCGGCCTCGAACCGGAACGTGATAACCAACACAGGAGAACGATGCTAAATGTACATAAAAAAAAAGTATATAACTCGAAACGATTTTTGTAATATTTGAAACAGTATACGATCTCCTAAATTAAGATTTAAAGTCAACTTTAATGTTAAAATTGAAAAAAAAAATGTAAATGTTGAAGCGAAGTGACATGGACGCTGTATCGTATGGTGCAATCACCTAAATATAAATAAATAAATGAGATATGGAGCGGTTTCAAACGGAACAATAAGAGAAGAATTGATGAATGTAACAATAAAGTGGTTTGATAGTTATCGTATAAATATTTATAGCTAATTGTGTATTGTTATTACATAAATATAAATAAATAATTGAATAGTTGTAAGTTGTAACTATCAGTGGAAGTACTTGGGTCGTTGTCGACAGTGAGGTAATAGTATGGGACACTACTTTTTTTTTTTTTGTAAAGGATTTGTGTATTAATAGGCTTTAGTTATCATTTTGAGAAACATTTTTGTTACACCACGGTCGGCCGTGGGCTGTCGGGATGGGTTGACAGCGTGACGGATTGCGGGACAGTCGACCGTCGCCGTCAGTTTCGACTGACGGACTGTTTTGTCAGTCCAGTGCGTTCGCCCACGGGCGGCCATTTCGAACTTATTGTGTAAATTATGTTTTGGAACGTGTTGCGTCTGTTACCTACGTACTAATTTATTCTGTAATCATAGTATACTGTCAAGCTCAAATCGTACTTCTGTACTAATGTCAATTTTTTTGTATTTCTTACAAGTTAATCAGCACACTCGTTTTTCGTTAACAGATAACGTACATATCTTTGAATTTATATATATTTATTATATTTCATATGTATATATTATACATATATATGTAAATTATATTAAAATGAAATGTCATTGATTTCTCACCTTGCCTTGGTGTAATATATATAGCACAATTGTAACCAATGTATACGATCACAAAACGATATTTTACAATGTTAATTAAAAAAAAAAAATGAGATTTTTAGGTCTATTTTTTGTCTTGAGAGATGCCTGATGTTTGCCTTCTACGTTACCAGGAGACCATAACAGGCTGTAGATTAAAGAATTGATGAATTTCACGTGAACTTTAAAAGTATTGAATCCGTCAGTTTTCCGTTTACTTCAGTCCAACATGATCATGTGTAAAAAGACCATTTATTATTATTGAATTACAGATAATCACAAGAGTCAATCGATATTTTAATCTACAGTCTTGAATCCTATAATATATATTATCTATGAATGATATGTCTCACGACTGTATGATAAAGTTTTCCATACGAAAATCGACTAGTTCCGCGGGTTCGCATACAAAATCTCTGTGGTGGATTTTTGACATAATTGTTATTATACTTAAATGAGGAGATATATATTGTGCACCACGGAACTTACCCACCAAGATAACATCGAATTTCAGTACAGTAAATCTCTTTAACAGAGACACTTGGGAAAAAACCTCGAGGAAATTATTTTGGTCACAATTATAGAGAAAAAACACACGCTTTCCATTTCCATATTATCCATAGAGATAAAAAGCATTCTAAACGATTCATTTTACATCTGTAGTTTTTATCTTAAATCTCTACATATAGGTGCTAAAGCTACACGTGTGTCCTAATTTCTCTCGTCCGTAGACGAATTAAAATCTATTCTTCACTTATAAACAACATTACTTCATATTCAAGTCTCACTGATAAAGATATTTACTAGAAATAATATACTTGTTCAATAGTAGTAGTACCTTGAACAACAAAACGGTATAACGCACGGATTGGAATTTTTGAAATAATATATAACTCTATATGGAAAACTTTTAAATTAAAAACATTGTTAAAAGTAATGCTTCGCATTACAGCCTTATGCCATGTATACGAGTGGATGCTATGAAATGTGAAATTTGATAAAAATACATTGATAGCGTTTATCCGAAACAAGCTTTATTATAGTATAATTAAAGATCAATTTCAATTATTTGTGATGCGATTGTTTGATAGAGAATATTTAAGAATCCCAGATACTATTAAATTAAATTTTATTAGGGTGAACTACATTTGGTTAAGATTAATTGAAAATCAAAATGCACATTGATGGAATAACATTTATCTAGTACTGTATCGATTAACTGATTCTTTTCGCTTCCCGATGAAATAAGAAAACAATCGCACCACAAACTGATGTCATATTTAGAGAGAGAGAGAGAGAATAAAAAATTGTTAGCTTGTGTAAATATCATCAACTCGCGGTCTATGGGTAAAAATAACATTCAACCTTTTGTTTTTCGTTTTTTAACTGCTTTATTATTGGCAGAGAACAAGTCAAATTTATTTAATGATTACAGTCATACGAGACCTTTAAAAACCTGCATGTCTTTGTAATGTAAAGAATTGAAGTAATCGCGAATTGATTAATGAAATAATATATGCATACCTTTGTCTTTCGAACTGGCTATACGTTATTGGGCTGATGGGCCTTCACAACTTCACGGAACTAAGACATACATTCCTTAAATTTTCTATGTATAGGTCGTTCTTGATATGAGGAAATATTCTATAGTACTTTTTCCGAGCAGCATCCAAAGCTAGTCGTAAGAAGCACCATCGTTCTATTCGCCTATCCACTAAAGGTATAACGATCTTCCTATCACTGACAATCGAGATCACTTCGAGATGATAGATGATTTTGAACTCTATTAAATTCACCATAAGGCTCGTTACTTGGTTGTACACTCATATTAGACTCTATCACCGATGTTAATTCATTTTAGTTGCAGTCGAATTATTTTTGTGAAGATCACACAAAAATTTATAATTTTCGGTTTATGCTATTTTACCTATACGCCGTCTTATTAACATTTCTTTCTGTCACTCAGTATTAAACGTATATTTTGAAGCAACACCGGCCTTTGTTGACGACGTCATCATATTATTATTGTTATTTGAATTGCGTGTAATATATCTTTTTATTAAGAAAAAAAAATAATAATTAAAAAAAACAACCTTAAATAGTAGTTCTTAGGCATTAACGTATTAATTGAAGAATTTTATTATGATTTATCTTTAAATTATATATGTACATTATATAATTTGAGTCATGAAGTTATTGTAAATATAGACATATACTAAAAATACATTGAGAAAAGCGCCTACGTCAGCGGTATGCTTCATATTATACCATTTTCGATTATATCATTATATATCTATTTATACATACGTATGTATATATATACATATAACATTTATATATTTTTAATGTATTGTTTGGCGATGAATATAGGAATTGTGACCGGTAGGTACGAAGTGACCCTTACCGCTGGCGTGACGGACGGACGGAGTGGTGGAAACTGACAAAAACATTGTCGGCATTATGAATGCTACGAATTGTGTAAAAAATATTAAAACCTAAAAAAAAAAACATTCATTGTTTCATTTATCAGACACGTTTCATTTACCAGGTGTTTTTTTTTTAAGCTTTCATTGCTATACCAACCCTGTGGAACCCTTAATCGATGGAAAAATAGCAAGTAATATTGGACATTTAAAGATCTACAGGCATCAGAAGTAATAATAATAACGAAAGGTTTAAAACAAGATAAATTATTAAAATATAAGAAACGGAGAAACTAACTGATAGTGACTCAATAATTTGGAAATAATCATGCGTTCCTTATTGCCTCAGATATTTTAAAGATTTAAATAGCATTTACGTTTTTTTTAATTTTTAAAGACAAAAGCTCAGAATTGTTTTTTTATTACAAAATGGCAACGACCATTATCTTACAATTTTATTTATTAAATTTACATTTAAGAAACAATTTTTCTTAAAAAAAAAAATTATGTACTAACTCTCTTAATTGATATTCGCATACAAAATGAGTTTGCAAAAATTCGATAAGATAAAGCGTAACAAACACTGTACAAATATATCTGTACGAGCTCACTAATTACGTACACATTCTGCTACTCTTGTAGGTCAGCTGTAACTACTTTTTTCTAAAATCTATAGGTACACAAATTTCTAGCTAAGCTACAAAATTTAAACCGTTATTTAAATAATTTACCCATTTTAAAAGCCCCTCCTATCACTGACAAAACAGTTGGCGAAAAAATTCGATAACATTTTAGGGTGGTAGCTAGCCAGGCTAGCGTTAAAAGAAGCCATACCACCCGTGCTATATTTTCGACATGACGTTTTCCTACGAAGCTCTAGTTCATTTAAGATTTCACACTTACCATAGAGCCACCGTCAATTCCTACTATTTAATTCCTAATTAAATATTAATATTTCCTAAATTATTCCTAATATTTAATTTATTATATAAAAATAAATCAGGCATTGACTTAACTGTCCAAACTTATTAATTACTAACTGTTGCCCGCAGCTCCGCATGCGCATTTTTTTTATAATTTTAAATCACTTCTTATAAGATCAGCTATCTGTTAGTCAAAGTTCCGTGAAAAATGGTTCAAACGTTTTGGAGATAGTACTGCAAACGAATCCATGGGTAAAAGGTAGTCCAAAATAAAAAGCTTTGATTACTTTTTATAACGTTATCTATCTATCAGTGAAAGTCCCATGAAAATAGGTCCAATCGTTTTGGAGATAGTACTACAGTCAAAGCCACGGATGACAGCTAGTCTAAAATAAAGTAGCCTATATCACCCGCTGTAATTGTAACTATCCGTCAATCACATTTATGTCAACATCGGTCCAACCGTTTCGGAGATTACCCGGAACAAACAGACAGACAGAAAGACAAAAATTTTAAAAATTGTATTTTTGTTATCAGTATCGTATATACGTTCATATCCAATCAGTAAAAAGTCGTTATTTTGATATTACATACAGACACTTCATTTTTATTATACGTATAGAAAATCGTTATTTAAATCAAATAATTACCACGTTTATGTTTTAATGACATGATGCTTCATGGGACTTGGTTTCCTTGAAAATGGTATTACCGTTTCAATCTCTTCTATTATCTTCAATTTAACCTGGACAAGTATTGAGTTTCAATTTTTTATTTGTATTTTATCACTCACAAGCATTTTAAGTTACTTATATTACATTTTATTGTTACTGCTTAGCGCCTACGGAAAAACATAACGATATATAGTTTATAGTATACTCTGAAAAGACCTCCGTCTGTAAATTCTCCTTAAAATCGGTTGAAGTTTTTTGTATAACTAGTTGCCCGCCCGGGTGCGCATGGGTGTACTAATAAAATCGGACCAAACCTTCCCTTTACAGTTTGAACATCTATTGAAATAAAATGGCAACTGAACGTTAAGCTTTCCTAACTGTTAACTGTTGTCGATACTAATTTCCCTACTGTCACACTTTTTATATGGAGATATTTCAACCCAAATTTTTCACTTTTCCATACGTTTTTTTTCAAACATTCCCATCATATAAACCTTGTGCTAACAATAACAGACACAACAAAAAAAAAAAAATTAGACAAATAAGTGTAGTCGTTCTGAAATGATACGCTTACATGTTTTCGGGAATTGGTTTTTATTTCTATATATGTGTACTTATATATTGGTCATATATAATTGGTTATGTATAGCTTAGATTGTGACATTCGAACGTTCGAAACGTGAAGTCGTCGCTACGCGGCGTAGTGTCGTTGCGTTTCGTAGCGGGCGTGGCGCCTCGAAAATGGCGACCGACAGTGAGTAATGGCACGCCGGGACGAGTCCAGTGACGCGTACCGTAGGGCTATCAAGTCTTCGACTAATTTATTGTCTATATTAAAAATTGATTTCTCATTTAAAATTTGATCCAATATTTATATACATAGAAATGACACTATATTTCTGGATAATCTTATTAATTTATTATTATTATCATTTACTAATATTACAAACCTGTTCATTTAAAATCAACTCCACAATGTCAGATAATAGATTTTCAAACAACATGCAAGTACAGAAAATAAAAATAACCTTTTACCTAAAAACCTTAAATACAGTATCTATATAAAAATATTGATTACCGATTCATATAAATAAAAATTAAACTGTCACTTACATAAACAACTGAGCTTATAATGACAAAAAACTTTCACGCGTAATTCAATTACTTTTCAAACTATTTTATATGGGTTACAATATCGTTACGCATTTTCATAGGGAGCAGCAGCAATGTCGACATTTAATAGAAGTAACTTAAAGTCAGTGAAAGGGTCATAAAGGTTAAATAGTAAGCTTATGATAATATAAACAAAGGACAGTCGAGTATTATTACATATAAAACTTAGTGACCTCAAAACAGTTTTTGGCGGGATCTTGGTCTATCATGTAGTGGCTTTTATATTTTATTCATAATCTTGTGTTATTAGACTCTATATTTTGTAATATTGGTGGTGTTTTACGTAATATAGTTCGGTTATTATGCACAAGTGAAGTGGATGGGAAATAATACCACGGAGCATGCATTCTGAGATGCCACCAAAACTCCATGGAAAGTTCTAACAAGGAAACCACCATCTTGTTAGAACATTATAATTATCACAAGACACTTACTTGAAACAAAACATTGACACTGGCAAATGTTTCTGCGTTGCCAAAACAAGAAGAAGAAGACCTCAAAACAAATACAACACTATTCTCCCATGAACAAAGTCACAGGCATAAATCATTTTTTTAATATGGACTAAAAATATTTCACAACTTCATTCTCAGGAATTGCTAGAGATGAAAAGGCATTATAGTTATGGACAGCCCTACGGTTTTTCCTCGATCCGAGCACAGTAAGCAACGCACCGATTGTATCGCTCGCGGATGCTCGGAGCGGCCCATTTGTCAACCTTAGCTCCCCCCCTCCTCCACCCCCTTTCAACTCTCACCCACCCGCATACCCCTGCTTACCCCCTCTGCACTCTGCAAGCACCCCCAACCCACGGCGACAAAAGGAAAGGAATCCGATGAAACTAAAGCTGTATCAATTTATGTCGTCTTAATTCTTATCAGAATGTTCTTATTGTATTTCAACAAGAAATGTATTTCGTTCGTATCATCATCAGTGCCAGTTCATCATCACCATAATTAAAACCTATCACTGCCAGTTACAAAGTATTTTACCAGTTTTTCGTCACAAGATCATCTTGGCAGATTGGACCACTACCTATATGTAAAAATAACTAGGCACACATTGAAAAGAGATGGCAATATTCTTCACACAATTGTTCTACCAATTAAAAGCAGTTCATGAAACCCATGTTACATCCCTAAAACATATACTTAACTTTAAAATGAACAAGCTTTTCCTTACAGTGGTTTATAGTCCAGTTGCTTCGTTGTTATTTTTAATTATGTCTGGTGAAAAGATAAACCCGTACGAATTTCTTGCCGGTTCTTCTCGATGACTGGGTTGTTTGCTGAACCGGTGGTAATTTTGATGTTCATAAGCGTCTTCTCAGGGCTTAAACTGAATAGAGTATTTTCGTTTTTGATTTCCATTCAGGAAAATGTACCGTTCTTGAGGGATAACTTATTTCCACATTAACGCGAACGAAGCCACGAGAAAAAGCTAGTATAATATAATAGTAAAAACCGGTGGGCAGTATATTCCCCTCCAGTTCTTCTTTCAGCCGTTGTTGTGACAGCAGAAGTTGTAGTGGGAGCATGAACTTCCTTCATCATGTAGACGGGTTCTAGCCTATCCACGGTAAAACTGAAAGTAAAAGGAAAGACTACCAACTACAAAAACTATAAAAATTAAAAACTACTGAACAAGCGTGAGTCTCCATACTACAACTTACCTATACCTATGTCATTCTAGTGTATAAATCTATGTTACTGTAACATTGTAACAAAATTCGTTCAACAGTGCTTTGCGTGAAAGAGTTACCAACATTCATCTAACCCCACAAACTGTCTCCTTTAGGATATTAATAAAACCGCGACACTCAATATTGCTTAAAGTCGAACCGGTGAGCGAATACAAAATTCCATTGTTTTCATATAGATATTAAATTAACCGATTCCTACCCGCTTCGTTGGGTAATAAAGAAATAGCAAAGGTTCAGTCGAATCCAACAATAGCAGCTTAGAACCATCTACTAAAAAATTCTCCACCGAATTGTCATGGTCCTATGCAAATATGTCCAGTTGTTTTGATATTATTTAACCTCCAAGATACTGTATCTTCGTTACACAAATATACGCATGGACATTTTCTACCGATTCCAAGTTGCCAATTCTTCTTTTGTTACTTAAAATCGACGAATCTTTTTTTCATATTTACAATTGCTTTTACAAACTCTTTATATCTATTAGTTATATATTTCAATACAAAGCAACCACATTTGGTGATATCTAAACTAGTTAAGTCGTGGTGGTTCAGTGGTTTGACCGGTGGAATCAATTAATTCGAACCCGAGCATGTATCAACGAATTTTTCGGAATTCGCGTACATTTACTAATTTACATTGGAAACACTATCGGCTGACAGTGAAGGAAAAACATTGTGAAGAAATCTGAACTTGAGAAATGTTCTTGTAGTAACCACTGTATGTGGGAAAAATATAGAACTGTGGATTTCTCAGGGTTTGAAATCGCCAATACGTTGTGAGCTGGCGTGGTGATTATGTCCTATACGTTTCTTCGGGAAGAGGCCTATGACCCTGCAGTGGTTCTCTTACAGGCTGATAATGATGGAACTAAAATCACTAAATACCGACATACAACATAATAACTATAATTGTATTAGTTAATTTCGTCTTCATTATGAAATACATTAAAAAATTGGTCTCATTGTTTAGGTACAAATAGACCCTGTTATAGATATTTAGAAATAAAATTAACCAAGTATTGTTAATATTTAAATACATTAACAATCATTTAGTACCTAGTTCACACGAGGGATGCTGTGGGCATGGTTCAAAATCAAAATCAAAAATACTTTATTCAGTTTAGGCCCTGAGAAGGCGCTTATGAACGTCAAAGTTACCACCGGTTCGGAAAACGACCCAGTCATCGAGAAGAACCGGCAAGAACACTCGATCTGGTTTATCTTTTCATTAACATATTATAACTCACATTTTTTTTTAAACATTTAGTTGATGAATAATCAATTTTAAAATATAACATCAGCCTAGTAGTGGATATTTATATTGGATTGTTAAAATATCAAAAATGTACAGGTATCAATGTTTAATAGATTTTTTTTTATATTATAGGGGGCAAACGAACAGGTGTGTCACCTGATGGTAAGTGATCACCGCCGTCCATAGACACTAAGCAACACCAGGGGAGTCGTAAGTGCGTTGCCGGCCTTTTAATATATGTGGGCCTCCGGCGCTCTCACTGGCCGAACGAAACGCAACAGTGCAAGCACTGTTACTTCACGTCGGCTTTCTGTGAGAGGGTGGTACTACCCCGCGCGTCGGGCGAGCCGACCCATTCATGCTGTAACCAGTAATAGCTTCAGCGTAGCTCTACCACCTACAAAATACAAAACTACACGTAATACATTTTTCAAAATACTCCCAAAAGAATTCCATATAAATAAAACTTTATTAAAAAAAATCAAATAATTAAATATGTTAGGTAGAACTTTACAAGGTTCAAATAAGTTGATTACTTTAGGTGATATAATGTGTGTACAGTAAATATTTTCTTATACTCGTATATAAATAAAGAGATACAGATCAGTCGTTGTGCGCACATTATTTATAAACTACTGAATATGTACTTAAATGTGAACGCGCACTTTGATTAAAAAAAAAAAACTTTATTTAATCAAATAATATCAATAACAATACGAAATTATTTCTTACAATTTATACAAAAATTATGTATAATTGAAAAGAAAATTCATATTTCGCTTTATAATAATCATGCCGAAAAAGAACAGGAAAAAAAAGAAAAAAAAAGTCATGCCAGTGATCCTCCGGAGTCAGAGTTGTAAGAAGAAATCCTTATAGCTTACGACAGAGACCTGGAACCAGGACCTGGTGCACATGGTACACGGATCTATCGTACACAAACGCGTCGTTACAATCCTCACCACCTTTTATCGAAGAGTGAAATATCCACATATGACATCCATCCATACGAAGTCAGGAAGTTGAAGGTATAGTGGAACTACAAAATGATGCCAAGGAGGGTTGATCGTAAAAATTAAGCCAAATCGTACATCACAGCATGATAAACATGTTGTGCTGACCTTACTTAGGTGGGATAAGGTTTTAAGACGGTCATTACTTAATCAAACAGCTGGTACAATTATGAACATTGAAGAGTTGAATGAATCTTAAACTAACTTACTATTTCGGTACTTACTACGGTATTTGTACTAAGTTACACGTGGCTTAGTGCCAGGGTGGGATGTATAATCATACGACATCGTCTGATATCTTGTAACTACACCATAAGACCACCTCTTCTTATATAGTTATCAATTGAAAATAATACAATACCGATTACTGGGAACTCAAAGGCGGCATGGCGTGATCTTAGCTTACTAATACTGTACGATGGGGAGGTACGGCCATCCATATCTAGATTTCTATCAAGTTATTTTTATTTTACTTTCTAGACACTAGATTCTTATAAAAAAAATTATTTAAAGGTTTTTATATTATAGGGGACAAACGAACAGGTGGGTCACCTGATGGTAAGTGATCACCGCCGTCCATAGACACTAGCAACACCAGGGGAGTCGCAAGTGCGTTGGCGGCCTTATAAATATGTGGGCCTCCGCCGCTCTCACTGACTGAAAGAAACGCAACAGTGCAAGCACTGTTACTTCACGTCGGCTTTCTGTGAGAGGGTGGTACTACCCCGAGCGAGCCGACCCATTCATGCTGAAACCAGTAATAGCTTCAGCGTAGCTCTACCATTTATTAAGAAACTATAATTTTTATAAGCAATACACGTACAGTTGAGTTTACTTGCCGTGAAGAAGTGTAGGAAACGGTGTGATATTTATGTTTGCTTCCTCTGTATAGAAAATATATTCATAAGATAATAAACTACGCAAACTAAGTCGCGGGTATCAGCTAGTTTAGACATAAACTAAACTATTTAATAGCAAAGAGACAACAGCGCATTAAAGCTTGTAACGCATGCGAGCAGAGTCGCAGGTAAAGCTAGTTTTAAATATAAAACCGAAACGTTTTCAAAACATTTGCATATTTCGATTAAAATTTCAATGATATATTTTAATTATGTACCTTATTATTGTATTTCCCGAAATGGAATTAATATAAATTAGCAAAGTTCTAAGGAATGTTTTTTTTTTGAATTTGTAGCACTTATGCGAAACGTAAGTATGAAGGGCCGATGGAAGCCGTCGAGTAATTTTCGCTTAGGTCTAATTTAAGATGGGCCGCGTGCGACATGTTTATTAGTTAATTAAAGTTTTACGCGGAAACAAACAGGTTACCTGGCAATCAGCGTTCGCGTACAGTTCGCAAAACTACCGCGCGATCACCACCAATGTAATAAGGGGAGTGCAATTTTCTAAATTATTTATGATAGTTATATTTAAGCATTATAATTAACGCCCTATTTCTTTATATTTTGTTGATTGATTTCAAAGAAATCTAGAGAAATACCGTTCTTTAAAATAAAAGTACAAGAAAAATGTTAGTTTGTTTTTTTATTATTATTTGGCTAACTCAAGCCATTGTATTTGAAGTAAAATATCTATCAATCAATAATCAATCCATTAAATTACATAACATAGAAATGAAAAAATAAAAATAACTACAAATAATGGCATACAATTACACAAAAAATACAAAGTACATAACAATTCTACTACAAACAAATGATAATATATGTGTATGACATCGTATGTGTTTGTGTATGTATGTGAAAATTAATATGCATTCGGTTTAGGAATCTGCCTTTTAAATATAGTTAATAATACTTTTTGTGACCTTCGCCCTAAAGGATCCAATACACTGATGAAAAATACTAACTTATGACAGCAAAAAAATAATGTAATGCAACGTATAACTGTTAATTCTGCTGTAATAACAGATTATGATTAAACGCCAAAAAAAACCTATAAAAGCATAAAAGAAAATGTTTGATTGATGTTCTTTATATAGCCGTTTTTTTTATCAAATATTGTCAAAAAACTTTAAAAATGTTCAAATGAATAACACTCCAAAACATATTGTAAACCGTGTTAGTTCATCAACCAGTAGCAGAGACTTTAAATACAAAAACACTTCACACAGTATTAACTATCAGTCTTATTACAGTACCGTTTTACTTACAACAGCCTAAAGGCGATATATTCCATGTGTTTGCTCTCGATCTTGAATAACGAATGCCCGACATACCTCTGAATGCCCGCTATTGTGATTTCATCCCCACCAATTTACTTGCTTATGATTGGTCGTTGTAGATTGACAGTATCTCGACCAATCATAAGAAGTACTTTAAATATAGAACTTTATTATAATCATTAGCAGTTATTTAACCAACATGAAAATAATAATTGATATATTTAGACATTTATAACACTTGCTTATGATTGATCATTTAAGATTGACAGTATCTCGATCAATCATAAGAAGTACTTTAAATATAGAACTTTATAATAATCATTAGCAATTATTTAACCAACATGAAAATAATAATTGATATATTTAGACATTTATAACACTTGCTTATGATTGATCATTTAAGATTGACAGTATCTCGATCAATCATAAGAAGTACTCTAAATATAAAACATTGTTAGAATGCTTAGTAGTCATTTACCTAATATGAAAATAATAAGCGATATACATATTTAGATATTTATAACAGCTCGGCCATCCTTTTTTCAACGAGTCCCTCGTTGGTAAGAAAAAAAATCGTTAAGTACTCCAAGTATTTCATTTAGAAATATGTAGAAAATATAATGGCGTCACATACGTTTTGTTTAAAATAATAATCTTTAGGTGTTTAAGTCCTGAAGGAAATCAAACTAATCACGCATTATTATCAATACAACTTTATCGAAGAGGTCTTACCTATAGAACAAGCTAGATTTAGACATTGCACAGACCAACTTGGCCTTGGCCTTGACCACTCATATAGAGACAGGTTTTTCAGCTAGAATGTAAATCGGGAGCAGTTTTAGTAGACCTTACTGCCGCATATGCTACCGTATGGCGAGAGGGTTTATTATATAAGCTGTTGACTGTGGTTCCGTTTTGTTCAGCTTATATCCAATAAGATTTCACAGCGATTATTCAGAGTACACCTGGGTTCTTCGGCTAGCGATTTCAGATTGTTAAATAATGGCCTTCCTCAGGGTTATGTTTTAGCCCCAACTTTATTTAACCTATATATACATGATTTGCCAGGTACTACCTCCACCTATATATACATGATTTGCCAGGTACTATCTCCACCTATAAATTTATTTACGCTGATGATATATGCCTGATTATGGAAGTTACATTATCAGAAGACATGAAAATTCTGGCAGAATACCTCAAAACTTTGCGTTTGATACCTAGCGTAAGTAAAACAGAAACATGTTTCCATTTGAATAACCAATTAGCCAGGAGTGAGCTAAAGGTTTCATTTAATGGCATACAGTTGCGTCACAACCATTACCCCAAGTTCCTGGGTGTTGTACTTGACCGTTCACTTACATACAAAGAGCATTTTGAAAAGACTTCGCGGAAACTGCAATCTAGAAATAACGTGCTTCTAAAACTGACTGGAACTAGTTGGGACGCAAACGCCGATGTATTGAGAACTACAGCCATTTAGTTGGTGTATCCTGTAGCGGAATATTGTTCCCCGGTGTGGTTAGGTAGCGCCCATGTGCAGAAAGTAGACCCCGAGCTGCACATTGCGATTGCGGGGCGGAAAGGCAAACAATCCAACACATCATCGAGGAATGTCCTTTTCGACAATACAACGGTTGCCCCGACAAACTGATCAATCTTACCGACGACGTCTTTAAATGGCTGAGAGAATTAAATGTTTAATTGTAATTACAAAAATGGACACTATTTAGCCATACGATTAAAAAAATATAACTCACTGGCTTAGTGATACATTAAATTTAGTATCTAATTAAAGATTACTTTACATTATGTCATAATCCATAACCTTAATCAGCAAATCTTTATAATTTAAGGGTGTCTGTTACCCGACATCCCTGGCATCGTTACATTTTTTTTTTTTTTTTTTTTTTTTTTTATATATTGGCAGTATATATACTGATCCATGCCCTTGGCCAGTATATACACTGTTACACTAGTTGCTAAAACGCGAGGCACCCGTTACCTGGTACCTCATACCGATTCATCAGTACGTGACTAACCAATGAATCGGTATTTACTGATCCATTACGTTGACCAGCAAATACTTTAGCCATTTAATACTTGAACCATTTACGATGATACATGACACTAATCACGGGTATCTTGACCAGTAGCGTGGGATGACTATCTCGGAAGACTGCGTGCACGACGTGCGGGGGTTGCTCGCAGTGTCGAGGCGCGCAGATCGCGCGCGGTGCAGCTGGTACTACCTGGTACCTCATACCGATTCATCAGTACGTGACTCTAACCAATGAATCGGTATTTACTGATCCATTACGTTGACCAGCAAATACTTTAGCCATTTAATACTTGAACCATTTACGATGATACATGACACTAATCACGGGTATCTTGACCAGTAGCGTGGGATGACTATCTCGGAAGACTGCGTGCACGACGTGCGGGGGTTGCTCGCAGTGTCGAGGCGCGCAGATCGCGCGCGGTGCAGCTGGTACCGTTAGCCGCGCTTCTAACCGTCTGACACAATGTTTGTTACCGGTGCCACACATTAATTGCCAAAATGTGAGGCACCCGTTACCTGGCGCCTTACACAGATTCATCAGTACGTGACCCTAACCAATGAATCGGTATTCACTAGTCGAAGACATTGACCAGCAAATATTTCAGCCATTAAATACTTTCATCGAAGCCTACAATCACGTTAACATTGCTTTTAAGGGTGTCTGTTACCTGACATCCCTCCATAGCCTAGCCACATATTTTTATATTGGTAGTGTATTTATTAGTCCATGACGTTGCCCAGTAGACACTGTTGAACTAATTGCTAAAATGTGAGGTACCCGTTACCTGGCACCTCACACCAATTCATCAGTACGTGACCCTAATGAATCGGTATTTACTGGTCGACGACATTGACCAGCAAATATTTCAGCCACTAAATTCTTTAGCTATTTACGATGATACATGACACTAATCATCGGTACCTAGAATCACATTAACATTGCTATTATCATAACATCATATTCTTTTTTTTTTTTTTTTACTTTAAGCATACTGTGTAATCAACGACAACCAATTTGATAATCGATTATTAGCCAGCCTCTAATAAACCAGTTTATTTCTGGATTGTACAATATCAATGTTCATTTGAATGAATACATTAATTTATACGTCAATTTACAAATCGCCACAACCAGAATCGGAATCGGTTGGTACGGGTTCGTTGAAACGAATCCAACGATATGTTTTATCAATAGCTACTATAGCCGCAAACCTCTAACTAGACTTTGTGAAAGGCATATCCTCGACCACGAATCTATCGTTGGGAGCACATTTTTAATTCTAGGTTCGAGCTTCTTTGACTGTTCTATACACATCGCACCTCTTTATACTCTAACCAAATCGCCTTCCTTCTAATTCATTCCCATCTTTTTATACCTACCCTACCGTTTTTTTTTTTCTTCACCTGTTGTGTCCTAATAAGGCCACCAGCGCTAGTCCTAATATTGTCTAAACTCTCCCTCACTTCAGGCGTAAAGTCATTTAGCAAAATACCCAACTGTAAGTCTGGTAAATGTTCATCCCATAAGCCATTTGGCCCGTCTAGATTTATTGCTACATTCTTTCGGGGGTGTGGCGACACGTGCTTTATACCGCATGATTGAGTAAAAGTTTTAAATTGTATACTAATGAAGCTTGTCTTTTGGGCCATAATTAAACTGGTTGGTGCGACAGAGTAACTAAAATGCTCTCTGAATCAAAATACCGTTCATATACATTAATGCGTAAGACGAAGCACAAGAACTGAAACAGATTTGCGCTAGTTAACCCGGGCGCTAGTTAACCCGGATCACCCTTAATTCGCCGTATTTAATGCGCGTCTCTTACACGAATAAGAGTGCGCAAATAAAATAAGACTCCACGCTTAAAACACCTGATTCAGACTTTATCATTTTGACAGAGGGTCCTTCCGTGAAAGTGTAGTCTTAATAGTACCGGGCAATTGTTTAAAAAGTCATCTACTACCAATCTCCACGTAATTTTCTACTACACTCCTGCACCTCGATCATGACATTCGCATTACCAAGTGGGCTATATGGTACGTTACCTATCCCCTAATAAAGGCACCTCTCCTACCTTCCAGTCTTATGCTAAACGTTAAGCTTCACCGAGACGGACCAAAGTACCCTCATTTCCTAAATCAACCAGATACTCAAATCAAATATACTTTATACAATTTAGGCCCTAAGAAGGCGCTTATCTTTTTAACATACACATATATTATATATGTATATGTTACAATCAATTTTAGTGGGTGTACAGAAAGGAGTCAATTCCAAACATCACCATCGTTCACTTATCGATCCACTCTATAAAAGCCCTTTCGACATCAAAACCCGCTTAAAATGGCACTACTCATAATCTAGCAAATCGGTAATATATTTTGGGACTTTGTTATGCAAAAAATCTAACACTGTTACTGGTTTTACCGAGTCTAAAACATGGAACGATCAGTTTGTCAATTTCTAGTTTTTGCGAACATACTTTAAATTATCAAGAACGTATTGGGAAGCCAGATTTAAGACACCGAATTCTTGAAACTTAGCCTTTAATGATTCGCGAGGTCCCTCATTGTACATTACTCGAACTGCCCGTTTTTGCAATCAAAATTTAGTGTCTACCTCAGCTGCTGTCCCTCACAACAAAGCAGCACTTTTTGCAGTCTTCAAATTGTGCTTCTAATCTAACACCACGATCTTCTATATTGCTATGATACAGTCGACTGCACGTTTTCCTCACATTTCACATTGATATAAGAGCAACTCCCTATGGCGTACCTTTTTGTGGAGCATTTTAGTAAATGAGCATAATTATCCCTAGTTGGGGAAAAATCTTTTAACTGTAGTTTCCATTCTGGCCTAAAAAAATAGAAGCGAGGGAACCGTGATAAGTTTTAGCTACCCCTGTTAATTTTGGTAAGGCGTAATGGACTATTTACTTATCGCTCCACCCTAGATCCGTGCAGATTAGTCAACTTTGTGAAGGCATGTATTAACCGTTTGTTCTTTGCATAAAAGGATCAAAATCCAGGCATTACAGTATTTAAGACCCGATACCTATTGCGATCGCTTGTATTATACAAAGCCCTAAGAGCACAATCGAATATTTCAATGAATAAATTGTTATTTCACTCGGGATTACGGCGACGTGTTACTTCACAGGACGGTGTGCGAAGGCGCAAAGTTCTGTGCCTAGGTGAATACCTCGATTATGCACGGCGCGTCACCTGCCATTCCAGAACACGTGATCGTGTCCTGGAGCGCCGATGACGACGATATCGTTAGCTCGCCCTTCTCATATAATGCAAACTGGAGCGGGACTGACCAATCGCCCGTGGCGATAGCCTTACCCTGGACCACCCGGACTGCAACCGACTGCGGAGACTGCCACAATTTTTTTTTCAGTCTCGAGCACATACGCCCGCGACCATGGATACGGTTTCATGTTGTGTCACGAAATCTTTGTGGAGGCGCCAGCATTTTAAGAGTACCTTCATTCATCCACGTAGTCACAGACTCAACGTATATTACAAGAAAAAAATACACTACAATTAATACAGGATTTTTTTTCATTACCTACGGATATATTATTATTGCTTTAACAAAACAACTTACTATAATCAAAAGAGCTAAATTCGTCAACAAGCTGGGTCAGCACATCTAATAAACGCTTACACTTGTTATTTTGGCCTTAGCAAGTCTTGATGTATCAAAAAAAATGTATGCTCGTAGTTACTACTTTAAACTTTAAAACCGTAGGTCTATACACAACAAAAATAAACTTGTTGTCTCATTCTTACTTCGATAATCACGACCTCACCTCATTTGAAATTGAAATAAAATATTCTTTAGAAGGATCCACGAGGGTAGATAAACATAACGAAATAAAATAATAAATAACCCTTACGTTTTCTAAGTATGTTCACCAAATACTTATGCGTATTTTAGATCTTGTTGTGGGCACTAAGTTGCTAATCCCGCTTCTGAGATGTAAACCGTGTTAGTTCATCAACCAGTAGCAGAGACTTTAAATACAAAAACACTTCACACAGTATTAACTATCAGTCTTATTACAGTACCGTTTTACTTACAACAGCCTAAAGGCGATATATTCCATGTGTTTGCTCTCGATCTTGAATAACGAATGCCCGACATACCTCTGAATGCCCGCTATTGTGATTTCATCCCCACCAATTTACTTGCTTATGATTGGTCGTTGTAGATTGACAGTATCTCGACCAATCATAAGAAGTACTTTAAATATAGAACTTTATTATAATCATTAGCAGTTATTTAACCAACATGAAAATAATAATTGATATATTTAGACATTTATAACACTTGCTTATGATTGATCATTTAAGATTGACAGTATCTCGATCAATCATAAGAAGTACTTTAAATATAGAACTTTATAATAATCATTAGCAATTATTTAACCAACATGAAAATAATAATTGATATATTTAGACATTTATAACACTTGCTTATGATTGATCATTTAAGATTGACAGTATCTCGATCAATCATAAGAAGTACTTTAAATATAGAACTTTATAATAATCATTAGCAATTATTTAACCAACATGAAAATAATAATTGATATATATAGACATTTATAACACTTGCTTATGATTGATCATTTAAGATTGACAGTATCTCGATCAATCATAAGAAGTACTCTAAATATAAAACATTGTTAGAATGCTTAGTAGTCATTTACCTAATATGAAAATAATAAGCGATATACATATTTAGATATTTATAACAATATGCTTTTATGATCAACACCGAATGAACGCGTTCTTCATCAGGTTTGTAAATACAGCCGTGTGTTTGTAAAATACCAGTGTAATAAATTGTTTTTTTCTATCTTCCCCCATCTATTCGCTACATTACTTTGAAGTATTAAAGCGTAGGATCGAGCACACTTTTAAAAAAAATGTTGTGTTATCCAAATAAAACAATAATACAGTTAAATGTAATTTATCTGCCGACGGTACAATATCAAAAACACCTGAAACAACGCACAGTCCAAACAATAATCCAAGTTCACGATTTATCCGCGGGATACCGATTACTCGGAGTCGACGCGCTCCCCCCTCAGCCCTCTCCCCCATCCTCCTGCCCGCTTCTCGGATCCTGATAATTAACAAAATAATAGACAACTGCGCCTTAATGAGTTTTAGGAGATTTACTATGGAATTATAATATTCTACAATCAAGAATAAATACTACGCCGTAGACATTAATTATGTATTAATTGTGTATTAAAAAATCATTATATATCAACATTGATATAATTCGTTTTTTAGAATTATACACCAAATGACCTGAGACCTGAGACGCTGTGGTATTTAAGCCTCGTATCGTATGTATTATAGGAAAATAACCTATACACGATAGTATAGGTAGAGAGTCTATCACGTAAGCTATGCTATGTGAAACTAACAAAGTATCGCTATAATGAGGTTATCTCATTTATTCTTGTCAATCAATTCCCTTTAAAAATCGTTGACTCGTTACGTATAAAATCATACTAGGAATAATACAAAAAAAACATTTATTCCAATTATATATACACTATTGCAGTCGTCATGGCTGTATGTACACAATTCTGTCGCCTTTCCAATATTATCGAAGAAAAACTACGTCACAGCAACCCACGAAATGTCATTGCGAACCACGAAAATGACTGAGAATCATATTTTGTCTAAGTATTATTATGCTGAAACTTGTGAATTTTTTATGAAAATAATTTGTCTCGACAATCATTGAATAGTATATTAGTTTAAATGTAGTTTTATTGATAAAAGTTTAATATTATATTTGTGGAAACAGTTTCGTCTTCTTCACAAATAATAAATTATTTTTTCATAATATGGAAAAGATAAATATATCCACTGCAAGTTAGCCTAATGCTACACTCATACCTGCGTGTATCGGCATGAAGTTTTGTCTATGATGAGACTAAATGCAGCTGTGGGAAGATATTATCGTTATGCGTTACGAGCTATCGGATTGCGTGACGATACACGCAGCACGTTAACTGGGGCCACAGTTTCTACACACATCAAAGGAACTTGGAGACGCTAATTTCGAATTACTACTGTAATGATAATAGTGTGCAAACGTTATTCTACGCCTTTATCGGAATTAATTTTGAGGTTACTTTTTAGTGGCACAAATGACCGAAGCTTCGTCGCGCAGATATGGGAGTAGCATTAGGAGCTATCCATATACTATCTAGGACTTTTCCGTCCTTTTTCAGGGGTACAATTATTTGTTACATTATTTTTATCTATTCCATAAAGTTTAGCTTTAATGTAAACGCCTTAAAATTCATTCTCACGACTTCAATAGAATACCTGGAACTCCAGAAGTGTCTCTACTGTATAATAAAAATATAGATGTATTATATATTTGCAAACCTTTCACAATACAATCAGAACAAAACACAATCAGACGCGAAAAGCGAATTTGTTTTATAATAATTATAAATCCATATATCGAATGATTAATTTCACACCAAACACACACCAGAATTATGAATTGCGATAAAGAGTACCGAAAAGTAAGGTCAGAGGACAACCGTTTTAACAACGGATGCAATGAATTGCATTTTAAAGCTCCACCTCCTCTCTCCCACCAACTCCGGCAGGGTCCGGTCGGCCAGCGCGACTATTTTATGTTAAATAGGACCGAAATAACTAGTTGATAGCTCGCTGTGGACGCCGGACTCTATTCTAGACAAATGCTAAAATGAAAAATTCTGTAGTTTGGCTTATTTGGTTCAGTGTAACCGGTTCGAGTTATATTTAATTGTTAGCATTAATAATAAAACTCATATTTGAAAAACTAAAATGTGTACATTTTACTGTTACATATTTCACTTACTTTATTCTGTTATAGGTCGTAGTAATTTTAAACTCAAGGGGAAGGTGTATAAAACTATAATAAGACCAGTCGTGTAATATGGATCCGAGTGCTGGGCTACGAAAGAGACGGATGAGAAAAGATTACATATGGCGGAAATGCGAATGTTAAGATGGTTGTGTGGTGTAACAAGAATGGATAAGATTAAGAATGAGTATATCAGAGGAAGTTTGAAAATAGTACCAGTGACAGAGAAGTTGAGGAGTAATAGGTTAGCATGGCACGGGCATATTATGAGAAGAGATGAAAGTCATGTAACAAGAAAAGTTTAAAAGAAAGTGGACGGATATAGGAGTAGAGGAAGACCGAAAAAGGTGTGGATGGATTGTCTGAAAAATGATATGTGTATAAAAAGTGTGCATACTGAGATGACATCTGACAGGGGAGAGTGGAAAAGAAAAACATGTTATGCCGACTCTGCTTAGGTGGGATAAGGGTAAGATGATGATGAGGTCGTAGTAATTTTGTGTGCTCAGTGGCAGTGATCACTTAACATCAGGTAGACTGTATGTCTTGTGCACTACATTATTTACGAGAAGTCACTAATGTACGAATCAGTTAGAACATTTATATGAAACGATGCGAATGTTTAAAAAAATCAAAATTATTCAGTCAAGCTCGAGAATGCCAACACATTACCAGCGGGTCATCGAGAATTAGATCATCAACCCAATCATCGAGAAGAAGCAGCGAGGAATTTGATGTCATTAAAGAAGCACTTTTTTATTACAACTATGTGTTTTTATTGATATTATAGAAAATAGTATTCTACTGGTTGTGCAACGAGAGGTGTCACTTTCAGACATCACAATTATAAATGCGAATGCTTAAAGAATACACATACACGTCGCGACATATGGAAAAATTCTCTGAACTGGTGGAAGAACAAATGTATATACAAAAAATTACCAGATCTTGCTTCCAAGGATTTCAGTGCTCCATCCGCTAGTGTACCGAGTCGCCAGTTTATTTACTACAGCTAGCCTTACATTGGGCTAATAAAAAATCGCCTCATAGGTGAAAAAACTGCCAAATTATGATTTTTATTATATAACTAGCTATTACTGGCGACTTAGTTGCGTGCAATGTAGCAAAAAGTTTTCATTTAGTATAAACGTGCCCATGTGGTGCACACGGTACTGGCCATTGCTTCTTCAGTTTATTATATTTGCATGGCACCCAATTTCATTCTAAAACGAAAGTAGCCTAACGTCTAAAGCCTCATAATATCAGCTATCTGCTATATATAAGTTAAACTCCTGTAAAAATCAGTCCAACCGTTTCTGAGTTTGGATAGAACAAAGAAATAACAAAAAATGTTAAAAATCTTTTTTTTTTTGTAATAAACTCCATGGGCAAAATACCAATTATCAAAAAGCTGTTATTTTGATATTACACTAACTAAGCTAACTAACAGACACTTCAATTTTATTTATTTGTGTATATTTATCACTTTTGAACCTGATTACTAATAATTATTCAATATGGAAACACGAATTTAATAAAAATCGAGCGATTAATTCTGACATATTAATTGAAATCTCAAAGTTACTGTTTAAAAAGCGGATTAATACGCCACATTTCACATAACATTACCGGTATAATCCTGGTGGTTAAGCATAACGGCTTAGTTCAACTGCACGGGTATCTTAAGATCTTAAGCTGTGTACACACGCACGCGAGCGTTCGACCGTTCGGATGACACGCTTCAACGAACGTCTCATTATCGGATACCACTCAAGCATATACGACGGTTTGTCTCCAATCTTTTATTAGAAGCTAGCTTTGGTCCGTGGCTTCACTGAACATACCATTTTTCTGGTAGAAAAATATCTTATGTCCTTTTTTGTACCCCTGACAATGTGTATTGAAAAACCTCATCAGAAGATAGCCCCTCGGCTGATTTATTGAAGACCCAGATTTCAAAATGGCGAATTATGCTTTTAATATTTATTTATTTTACGACATCGTACATTGTAAATGTCATGATTTTGTAAAAAAAATAATCGTGCAAATGGAAAAGTAATTTAAAAATATAGTTTACGTAAAATTCACAACACATAGTTTGTTATTTTTCAAAGTTTTGTAATAAGCATAAATCACGAACAAATTCTTCTTCTTCTTGTTTTGGCACCGCAGAAGCATTTGCCAGTGTCAATGTAACACAAACAAATTCGCATTCGCTTTTATAATATTAGTTAGAATTACTTATTATTTTTATTTTATTTTTATATTTTAAGAACACTGGAAACACATCCTTTAAGTATAATTTTATACTATTCAATTCAAATCTTCAGTGTTCTAATAAAATGATTGTCTCCTATTAGGTGGTCTTTCAGAGTAAATTTATAATTTTGTGACATTTCAGAATTCATATTCTATATTTCAATTTCTAATTGCATTTGTGTACAGTAACTTAACTATATTATGCAAAAAAAAACCACCGAAATTACCAAGATTAATTAATTTATTGCAGTTTATGCAAAAAAAAAAAAATTAGGTGACGGACAAATATGCCGCCAAAACTTAGTCATCACCTTTTGAATACGTGGTATTTACGTTGTAACGTAAATCCATTGTAAATGTCAAACTAGGTTCAAATTACGCACAGTTGTGAGTATTCCGGGGACGCGCGACAAATTGTCTAACTCGACCGCGAACCGCGCGCGTTACATCCATCACGGCGCGACGCGACACGTTTTGTGAAAAATGTCGCGTTCACAGTCGAAACATGCGGCGACGGATGACCACCGTACCCAACGACTGTACCCT
This sequence comes from Antheraea assamensis, assembly GCA_035772565.1. Classification (NCBI taxonomy): domain Eukaryota; kingdom Metazoa; phylum Arthropoda; class Insecta; order Lepidoptera; family Saturniidae; genus Antheraea; species Antheraea assamensis. The sequence goes on from JAQQSE010000138.1 coordinate 857,826, forward strand.
CCATACACATACGTAGATAACATTTTACAGAGGCTACACAAAGATCCATGATTTTATTTAAAATCTTTTCAAGTTAAATTTTACCCCCATTATCATTATAGTTATTTATACTACAAGTATTAAACACTTATTTCTTATCATCTCTCCCATTGTTTTGATAGAAATAGACCCAATTGTTTGGCGCGTTAGGAAAAAATGATGAGAGTATATTTTTACGATGCGCTCGCACAGCGCCGTCACGAAAAACCGACATATAGTCCACATATATAGTCGATATAGTCGACCTTTTATTTTAAAAAAGTATGTATGTATTAAATACTTTTTTTCTATTGTTAGTGTCGTTTTTTCTACAAACGTAGAATAAGGCGAAAGATACAATTTTAGAAATGATTTTTATCTTGTTACCCCAAAGAAGTATAACTTCTAACGCGTGTACATAAGTACACGCTACATTTATTTTTTAGTTTTAATTCTTAGACACTCGGTATTTATTTAGAAAAAAAAATATTATCACGATATCTTGATTGAATAATATAACGTTATTCAAGTTTTAATAAACTATTTTTATAAAATGCTCAACATTTACAAAATGCTCAAGAAATTTTGAAAGCATTAAACATAATTTTGGCTTAAATTTTTTTTTGTTCTTCCTCCTATTATATAAAATATATTGTTAAGATAATAAACAGCATAAACGAAGTCGCAGGTATCAGCTAGTTTGGATATAAAATAAACCATGATATTTTTAAACAAATTGAATAAAAACAACACCTTAACAACCGGTTAGTTATCCATGCGATCGAAAAATGAAATTTAAAACATCAGCCCAGTATTGGTCATGCGAACGGAAATAGCGGATTTTCAAGCACAAAAAACTGGCAAAGATTAATCTATTCTGTTTGATAAATACAAACTGCCAATCAACAACAAACTACCACCAAATACTATCATGTTCCAACAAGATCCCATATAAATAAAACTTTATTTTAAAATCCTCTCAACCCGTTAGTTACGTCTTTCTGCATTTATTTATCTCGACCGCAGCGCCCTCACAAACAGAGCGGCCTTTTAAAAGGATTATTCAATTAAGCCGCATACATTATGATCCACATAAGTTATGTCCGATATGTACGTAAAAGGGACTGCAATTTCTTTATTACCTCATTTCGATTCCGTATGTGACGTCCTTGTCAATATAAGAAACAAGATAGATGTCACCACTTCACTAAACTTGACTAATGAATACTGCTCTTATAATAACCTAAGTTATCGTAGACTGCCGTTGAAATTCGAATCTTAAGTACGAAAATTCAGATTCGAATATCGAACTGCATCCGAGCGAACGTTCGATTCGACGACATACAAAGTCGTACGAATTAGAACAAAATTCAAATTATTGTTCCATGAATATAAAATAAAAATTCGTTCGAAATTTTTTTATCGAATTGCGACCGTTCGTTATTGGGGCAATGGCGATTGTTTACACCGGTTCCCTGTCTCGTTCTCACTAGCGTGATATCCGTATACGTTTGTCTCATGTCGCCGATACGTGACTGGACATTCAGATGTTCGCTTGTGCCCAGATAATGGCTGGTAGGTTTGACAATAACATTAGTTCGGATACGAGCCGCTTTGATTGGATTATTGAAAGATATCGACACGTTAGTGATTTATGGTCGCTTGGTACAGTAACAATGAATATAATCAAATGTGTTTTTTTTATCAATTTTTTTTTTTTATTTTCTTCCGCACACAAAACTTTGTTATAAAACCTAACACTGTTACCTAAAAAACTATTAATGGTTTTACTGAGTCTAAAACATGGAACGACCAGCTTGTCACAGTTTCTAGTCTTTAAATCATGCCGGTCTTTTACGAACTCGAGCTTTACAAATTTTTGCAAACACACGTTAAATTAACAAGAATATATTGGGCAGGCAGAGTTAAGATACCGAATTCTTGAAACTTAGTCTTTAAGGATTCGTGAGGTCCCATATTGTATATTGATCGAACTGCCCGTTTTTGCAATAAAAATATGGTGTCTACCTCATCTGCTGTCCCCCACAGCAAAATACTATAGGACATAGGACATTAGCTATAATAATCCTAAAACTAGGGTTACAATTGAGAAATCACATTCCATCAGGAACTCCAAAGGTTTTAAATTCCAATGATCTTTTCATTCGTTCAGATTTTTCTAACAAATTAGTACTCATTATAATGCAAAATTAAAATACACTTTAGCCTCTAACAAGTAGCTTATGAACGTCAAAACTCTGCCACCGGCTCGGTAATGAACACAATCGTCGAGAACAACCGGCGAGAAGCTCAATTTCGTTTTTATTTTAATACATTTTTAAAACAATGCATTGTAGTTACAATGGTCTTTAGAGGACACATAGAGAAGAGTGTTATTTCCACACATCACAATGAGTCACGTAATACTGTAACCGCTGCTTGACTTCGTATCCGGCAAATGAGGAATATGTTTTGGAACCTTATTATAGAGCCTAACACTAACACAAAAAAAAACCGTTGCTGTTCTTAATATGTCTGTAATATGGGATGGCGAATTTGTAATTAATTTTAGTGTTCAAATCAGTCTTTTACAAAATCTAGGTAATTTAAGTTATTTAATTTTGGTGTTATAGGAAAAGCCTGCACTCTATCGCCTTTTCTCTTGTATTTATCTGTTGCATTTCTTTTTCTCTAAGTCATATCTATACGTAATACTAGCTGATCCTCGCCCGTGTCGTTGGACATTAAAAAAATGACAAGAGTTATATCGAATAAAAAAAAAGTAGCCTACAAGCATCTACAGAAAATTCCCCATTGAACGGTGAACTCCATTTTGCAGGAAATTATATAGAAACCAAGGTTTATTATATTTTAATTGTTGATAAATTCAATATATATAATAAAAACAGTTATTTTGAGGCTCAATCGCGTCATAACTATTGAATGTATTTGTATAGGGCTATGACCATTCTATGGTAAATTTTTCACAGATGGTTCTGGGCTACTTCTTTTTTTAATTCTATTGACGCTCTTGAACAATACTGGTGGAAATTAGCTAGTTTCTTTTGTATATATTATAGGGGGCAAACGAACAGGTGGGTGACCTGATGGTAAGTGATCACCGCCGTCCATAGACACTAGCAACACCAGGGGAGTCACAAGTGCGTTTCCGGCCTTTTAATATATGTGGGCCTCCGGCTCTCTCACTGGCCGAACGAAACGCAACAGTGCAAGCACTGTTACTTCACGTCGGTTGTCTGTGAGAGGGTGGTACTACCCCGGACGAGCCGACCCATTTATGCTGAAACCAGTAATAGCTTCAGCGTAGCTCTACTACCTAGAAAATTAATGTATAATTAATCTATATATGATATTTTTGACTTGATAAACAATAACATTAAACGACAGTGAAGTTTGAGATGGTAAATGCGCTATAATACATTGAACACGACTGGCTTAGAAGAGTGCTACCAGAAAAGTCGAATGGTATGACCGGTGGAATATCATCCGATGTTCACAGGATCGGACCTTGGTAGGTAACAACGAATTTTTCGCAATTCGCGAACATTGTCTAATTTCAATTGTTAGCACTATCAGCTAGCGGTGAAGGAAAAACATCGTGAGGAAACCTGAACCTGAGAAATGTTCTTGTAGTGCATGTGGGAAAATATAGAACTATAGACTTCTCGGAGTATGAACTCAACTCAGGCTGACGTGGTGATTATGTACCTATACCTTCCATCGGAAAGATGCCTATGGACCTACAATGGCCTTCTTATATGCTGATGATGACCATGCTATTTTTCATCACAACTTTCTCTTCACCCAAATGGATTCGAACCTACGTCGACCGATGTTGTGTCCAATTACATTTACCATTAAACTACCATTGCTTCGAATAGAATTTGTCATATTGATAGAAGTAAAACAAATCATAATAGATAGGGACAGTGTTAAATTGAAAGCCAGATATGCAGGGATGATATATCCAAGAGTGAAGGAATAGGTAGGGGCATACGTTATGAGTTAAGAGAGAAGTACATTACACTGAGGAAGACGCTTTGCTCTCCGGTTTAAGTACATTTCCTTCATTTCGGAATTCCCTCTCACAATCATTGTAGCAATTTTCCGGAGCATCCGTCCTGAGAGGCCGCGGGTGCGGCGGGGGCGGTGTTCCAGGAGCCGTATATTATAACCTACACAGCATTAAGTCAATGCCTCTCACAATTTATATATAAATTTTGAATAATTATGGGTCATTTATTAATTAATTTTGAAGCGACAGTGGCCCAGTGGTTAACGTGTTCGGACCGCGTCTATCGGCGTAAGATTAAATCCTTACGAATGAACCGATTTACATGACTCTTTACTTAAGGAATCTCTAATCTCTATCGAGATTTCAGTGTACGTTATATTTCTATAAATGTATATAGAACAAGTTATATAATTAAAAGTAAATCAAATCAGCACAAAATGTTTAAAAATCTTTAAGCTGCGAGCATCATTAGTTAAAAACAAGAAAGTTTGTAATGATGGATAGATTTTTGTTACGGTAAGACTAATAAACAATTTTATATCAAACTTTACCTTAATATAAATAGCGTATATAGACATAGATATACATGTACATAGACTGATGTACATAGATAGATGTACACTAGACTGTTCTTTATAAAGATGTCGTTGAAAATTGGCCAAAAATATCAAGTAAATTCGATAAAATTCTCTCATTATATCGGTATATCGGTGTGGACTGCGTAAACCATTATAGTTACACGACAATATTATATGCTGTCGTTTATAAATATACAGAAGCAAACAAAGTTACGAGTTATAGCTTTAAAAAAAATTAATATAAAAAATGTAGGTCAAAAAGTACATAAAAGAAGAACAACGTTACTATTATACTCGTGCTGGTCACACGGCACGAGTTGTAGTGGACTGATATACAGATTGACCATCCGACAAGATCCGGGCATTACCAAGAAAGACTTAAACTGTAAATGCATGCGTATGTCAATAACGCCACGTAACTTAGTTGGGTGATCGGCTAGCGACTCAATAATCGTACTTGATGCAGAATTTATTTAATCTTACCTAATTATGATAATAGTAACAAATGAAAGTGAAGTGAAGTGATGTAAAATAGCCCATTACCAAACAGCAGAATAATTGACAACTGTTTGTAATCATTATTATCGCATTATTCGAGTACTTCGAATCTTATTTGTATAATAAACTTAATATTATTATAAAAAATGTCGTATTAAGAGTGTTCACAGCTCCGCGACTAACGTCAGGCTGGGAGGGGGTATGAGGGTGGAGCCGCGATCCGGAGGGGGGTCGGCAGTGACGTCGCTTGAGCGTGTGAAAATTACATTCCGAGAGAGGCTCGCATATCTATCACTTGCAAATTTAACTTTAGTTCTGAACGCCACTAGTACCTACCTACTGTGGAATTTGTATACACCCCGTATTTATATACGAGACGTATATACTAACAAAGCTTGCATTGAATTTATTATATGAAACTATTCAAAGAAACAATTGAAACAATATAATCAGTTACGACACGTTCTTTTGATTTCCAACTGAGTCATACGTTTTCTTTTGCTTCTGTCACATAGTTTATTAGACGTAAAATAAAGGCTTCGGTTATCGTAGAAAAGACGAACTTTTCTATATTAATCAAACCTTTCACTTGTGCCTTTAGCCCGGTGAAGCTGTAAAAACCCACCAGGCCAACAGCGTATAGTCAGTTACGAATAAAAAAAACCACTTATGTCCTGTGCGTCTAATATATGAGGTACAAAAACATATTACATTTACACATGTACGTCAAATTTTAGACATCTACTAAAAATCCCCCAGATTTAATACGAAGAGACTTTAGGTCTATAATGCTTTGTAACAATCTTCGTATATGTCCGTCCCCTCTATCTTTTGGGCTTGATAGAAAATGAATCTGCTATCAAATTGTTTAATGATTTTGTAAAGTATATAGCCCGTAATCTCAAGGTATTTAACGGACTTTGAAATTACCGTAACTTTTCCTTACACTTAAGTCATGACTTACTTATTTTGTGACCTCATTATATCAAGTTAATGCAACGCGTCAAAAGGAAGAGAAGTTACTCGTATCAGAATACAACCACTTTTCTCTCTTCCAATAAATTGTTATTTCTGAATATATTTATACAAAAACAACAATATTGAAATAAATACAAAAATAAAAAAAGTAGTGTGTACTTCGCGTTAGAAGTTATACTTCTTTGGCGTAACAAGATAAAAATATTTTCAAAAATTGTATCTTTCGCCTTATTCTTTTACGTTTGTAGAAAAAAACGACACTATCAATAGAAAAAAGGTATCTAATACATAATACTTTTTATGAATAAAATGTTGACTATAGATATAACTTTATGGTGTTGGCTTTTCGTGACAGTGTAGAAATTTACTCTCATCATTTTTCCCTAACGCGCCAAAAGAAGTATAACTTAAAAAAATATAGTATGGTTTATTATATTAAAAAAAATGATGTTTCCTTCTATACAAGAATTTCTCTCATACCAAAGGTGAAAGACGAACTGCTGTGTAGCATGAATGCGGTGGTGAATATAAATAAATTTACATTTATTTATATTAAAGAAGTAAAAAAAAAATATCATTTGTGCATTTACAGAAGAACCATGTTAATATCTTGCGGGACGAGTGATTAAGACCTAGCTTTCTAGACTTGTAAAATCATCATATTCGATAACATCACCATTCCTATTACAAAATAAAACTACATAATTTAATAATCATTTTATTACTTAAAAAATAAACTAGACTTTAAACTAATTTACTCTAAAAAAATTCAACATAACGCCCTTGACCACAGTCGGGTACCTAGATAGTCTTGCGTTGTCAAAAACCAACCAATTTCTTGTTCACTTGAAATTTCCTATTCGATTCCGAGGAGTTCCCTGATGTATTTTTAAAAACTAAGGAACATTTTAATTTAATGAAAATAGAATCCTTTTGAAAATATCCTTTTCCAATAAGAAAAAAAATCCAAATCGGTTTCCTAAATGACAAAGTTCTAGGATGACAAATATTATAAAGAGAAACGATCGAATTGAGAATCTTCTCCTTTTTTAAGTCGGATTAAAAAAAATGAGACTGCATCAAATTACTTTTAACTTTGAAAAGTTGGAGGACGTAAAACACCGGACTAAAAGACTAGAAACTGTGACAAACTGGTCGTTCCATGTTTTAGACTCAGTAAAACCAGTAACAGTTTTTTAGGTAATAGAGTTCGGTTTTATAACAAAGACCCAAAGCATATTACCGATTTGCCAGACTATAAGTTTAAGTGCTATATTAAGCGGGTTTTGGTGTCAAAGGGCTACCTATTATAGAGTGGATCAATATGTGAACGATGGTGATGTCTTAAATTGACTCCTCTCTGTGCATCCACTAAAATCGATTATAACGTATAACGTATTTTAAATATATAAGTGTATGTTAAAAAGATAAACCCGATCGAGTTTCTTGCCGGTTCTTCTCGACGACTGGAATGTATTCCGAACCGGTGGTAGTTTTGTCGTTCATAAGCGCCTTCTTAGGGCCTAATTTCAATAAAGTATTTTTGATTTGATTTACATACAAAATTTACATCAGTGTGATGGCGAACAGAAATTCATTACGCTAGTTCCTTCTATCTTTTTAAGTATGTGTTACAGTTGTAACTTACATATTTTGTGACAATGATTTTACCATTTTACATTGACTAACACTACACACGTCGGTTTCGCATGGCGTGACAATGGCGTGGGAAGTTTTTAAACAATTTTAATCCACCCTGTATCGCTATAATATTAACAGTTCATCTAAATCATACAAATAAATCATAGTATACCTTATATAATATTCTTATATTATCATGTAATTAAAATGTATGTAAGTCATATCTAGGACATACTGTAATACGTCACGGGGAGAGAAAAGTGTCTGAGATACAGTCTAGGCCTAGTTCAGGCGCTAGATACATAGATGTGTACTGTACTGTATGTTCGAAATGATAAACCCTTTTTTGTATCACACTGTAATTTGTTCAAATAAAGTTCTATTTATTTATTTAAATCATAGAAGGCTACATAAGAATCTTCGCACAAACAAGTTTTTCTCCGTTCCGTGTAATTTCAATGTATAAATATATTTTCAAATATTTACTCTAATGATTATTTTATTAGAAATCCAGAATTATTTGAAGCGATGATAGCTCAGTTGGTAGTGTATTCGGACATAGCGTCGATGGACGTAGCTTCGAATCCAAGCAACTGAGTCGGAGCTTTCGGTGTAGAAAAACATCGTGATGAAACCATAGAATGGTGGTAGAGCTTTGTCTAATTCCGTCTGGCTAGCTAACCGCCCTCAAGTTGAAAATCTGTCGTCAAGCACCTGTTGGTATGTGTTTCGGCAGCTGCACTTGAGAGCCAGTCTCCCCCTCCAGGTTAAGCGTGACTTACCATCTCAGACCACATCATCATTTAACATCAGATGAGACTGTGGTCAAACGCTAATCTATAAAGTATATAAAAAAATAATTTAAGTTACCAAATTACATAGTAATTTTTATGTTACTATAAAATAAATGTAATACAAAGGTAATCCAATTTTTTTGTAAATCTCGCTCCATATAAAAATATATGAAATTCGTAACACAATAATTGATATTACAAAAGCAAAAAACTTTAGCATATTCTGTGAAGAACATATAACCTGTAATATTTTCGCAACATAATTGGAATTAATAATCTTATATTGAATATAGTCTCAACGTTACATTTATCAAACTTAAAATAATAAACAAAAAAGGGATCTTAATTATAACGTTTTAAGTCAGTGAATGACGCTGTATTTTCACATAAAGTTGGGAGTCTTAAGTAGTATTTAAGTTTGTATTTTAATTGCATAAAATTGTTAAGTACAGTTTATGATTTCGAAAAGCTTCTTATTACTTCCCAGATTTCGTTTTTTTTCGAACTTACTACACTGTTGACCTGGCAAGGCCTCTACAGTTTCACTGGACTACACCCAGATTTCCACCATCAGGAGAGTTATACGTTCTTATTACAAAAACAAAAATGAACACGCGTTTAACACGAGTTTTACTAAGCAGTGTCTAATTTGAAATGCATGTTTAAAACACTTTATTACAAAAGAGTGTCTAATCGGTCTCTAGCTAAATATCTGGCTTTCGTTCTCTGTGCAAGCAACTCTGAATAGCGTTCATTCAATTCAATCTCATCGTTCAAAAACGTTCCAATTTACGAATAATATTTTTGTTTATATCTTCACTAAGAATATTTATTTATTTTAAGTAAAATTGGTTATAATTATTGTGACATTTGTTTTAAAGAAAATGATGTAATTATTAAAATAAGCAATATATAAGTTTAAAATAATACCCCAAATGCGTAAAATGGAACAGCAGTATAATCCCAGAATAAATACATTGTGAAATGTCAATAATGTCATATTATAGAAATTGTCATTTACCTCAAAATTGTCTAATTTATCTACATCTTACAAATTAATTACACACACGAAATCCATAATTCTCTGATGTTGAATGACCACTACAGTCTCTAGTGATGTCTAACCAACCTGAAGGAGGACTCTAATGGAATCTGAACTCATGCACAAATATGTCGGAACTACTAAGCTAGAGTTTCAAACGGCTCTTTCTACAATAAATATCATTGCACTCTCTATTATAACATTAGCAGCGTAACTATTACATTAATGGTAATTCTGTAGTTAAAGCTTACACGTCTAGCCATAGCTAGTAGTGATACGATACGTGATAAACGTAGTTAATTGTATTATTTAGTATTCATTCATGTTAGGAGTCCAGAATTGTTCAAAGTATGAAAAACGGTACAAGTAACGCCATGTAGTAACCGATAGCGGAACTACGCAATCGTTTAGAATGAAACCCGTTTTTATTTCGAAGTATCGAACTTAATATATTTTTTGAGTAATTTTATTTTCATTCTTTGACTAATTTAATTTAACTTTCTAATTTTATTATACGTTATAATCATTGAACATTAAACATTTTTGAGTTGCTATTTATTTATGGAAACACAGATTATTCAAGTTTACATACAAATTATATTAATTATATCAGATATCAAGTATGTTTTTATACTGGAATAGTATTAGTTATATGCTAAATACAAATACATAATATTAATGAGGAAAAAAAGTCAAAAAAGTAAACAACAATTTGTAACTTTACGAATATATTTTGAAAACAAATGAATGTGACTGTTAACTACGTCCGTATAAATGAAATACAAATTATTCATATTATCTACAAGTTTTGTATGAGAGAGATTCGAGGTACTTTGTTTTACGCAGTCAACACATTCAGTTTGAAAATTTTTAAGTGATTTCTTAAGGTTACGTGTGGCGTTCAATAGAAATCTTCGTTACTTCAATACAGACTTTTTTATACTCTTCACCCTTTAACGATGGATTATAATATCACCCTTGCCTTATTTCTCAAACGTTACAAGTATTGTATTACTTTCTATTGTTAATTAGAGCATTTTTACAAAAATGCGTTTATTCGAACCACGCGTGTATTTTACAAGTGAAACTTGTATACATATAAACTTGTAATACAAGTCCTTTTTGCGTTGCTTTTTCAATGCCCTTCGTATTTTAAATTCTGATCGCCAACCTTTTTGTGTGATGAAAAGTGGTCACGGTGAACACTACGTCGCGTAGAGTGTTGAAAACTCCAGTACTCGTCCAATCACCTAAGTTAAACAAATTCGGGCGCAGTCAATATTTGGACCACGTGACGTTAGCATAGTGATGTATTTTCTGAAATCATTTATGTCCGTGTAATACAAAAGATTCACTTCCATCGTGTGTCTTTACGACAACATTCTGTTTTTTACATGGAATTTTTTGAACCCAATTTGTCCAATTTTCCCTATGATTTTTCATACAAACCTTGTTCTGACCCCGTTACAAACCCAACAAAAATTATCCGAATTGGTTCTGAATTGATACTCTATTGCTTTTTATTTTTATACATAAAAATGAACAATTATTCAATACGAAATTTATTTATATCTTAGGGAATTATTATTTTCGCTAATATATATTATGTCATCGCTAATATATATTATGTCAATTATCGCATTTCTTGTTAATTAATAATACTATTTTAATTTATTGTAATAAAAAAAAAACGAATCTGTAATCTGGATACTGGAGAGCTCGAAAATATCTACGCATACCACTTTTCATGAAGTTCCATTGAACAGAAGTTGTTCTGCTACAGCGCCATCTAGTGCCGAATTATAGTAAAATTAATAACATAAAATATTTCACCATGAAAACACGTACCAACTTTACCAAAACGGTATTGATGTTTATTAACAAGTGAATCGGAACACCAATGTTTGTTAAAATGACATGTGTATACTGCGTAATAGCGTCTAAAATGTAAATTGATAAAAAAGCGATAGTTTGATATTCTTTAGCAATACAAACTAATTTCAGTTACCACACGTAAAATGTACAAATCTCAATAATCACTACATAGTATAAAACAAAGTCGCTTTACTTTGTCCCTATATCCCTATGTATGCTTAAATCTTTAAAACTACGCAACGGATTTTGATGCGGTTTCTTTTAATAGATACGAGTGATTGAAGAGGAAGGTTTATGTGTATAACCTGTATGTATGTATAATAACATAAATTAAATAGTAGAGAAATACTGTTATTTTTGAGGTTACTCCAAATTTAACGCGTGCAGGCCACGGGCAGTAATGAATAAATCGAAACTACTGGATCGATTTTAATCATTTTTTCAGTGAATGACATAGGCTGTATATTTTATACCCGTGCGAAGCCGGAGCGGGCCGCTAGTTATATATAGAATATATTTACATTTTTATCGATAAAATCAGCTAAATACTCTTTTCTCCACTTCATGCTGGTTGCCGAAAGGGCTTCTATAGATTCACCGTGCTTGAGATTCAGCGCAGAAGGCATTCAGCCGAAATAACAACTAGCGCAAGAGTACCGGCGTTACAGAGCTTTGGCTTGTACGAGTGTTTTGCATGCAAATTCCAATAATTTAAATCGAACTATTCAAGCGACAGCTAAATAACCAAAGATGTGTACATTTATGCGTACATACATACATGCTGCTTAAACGCATACATGTATTTAGTATTCGTTTGAATATTACTTAACCTGAACTTTAGTCATTTGGCAAAATAGGAAAAGCTCATACCCACCCCCACCCCCTTCCTATGCTTACATAAGTATTGTACACACGTATATATCTACTATTGGAAAAAAACTATTAACTAAATTCCAAAACCGACTATTAATTCGCTATGCAACAATTGCCTGCTGCGATATCGATGGTCAGAGACAAAATTATACTTTTTCATTCAAACTCCGATACCTCAGGTTAGAAATAGACATATTAATGATGAAAACAAGCAAATTAAAGGTAAATGAACAAATTATATGGTCCATATGGTAAATGTATCGGAAAAAGATTCGAAGTCTTGTGGACAACAAAAAAAAAACAATTTTTTTTCACTATATTTATTTATTACAATTGAGCAGTACACATTAGTTTAAAAAAATATATATATCATAAAACCATACACTTTCAAGCTTCAAATATTTTTTTTATTTCACTCTCCTAAACGACAATTTTTAACGAAGATACAGACAGCCATTCGAAAAAACTGTAATCTTGTTATTGCTTAATTTTCTACACTACTCTATTTCCTATAAAATGTCTTGCAATTTTCGTATCAACAATTTCAAAGTAAATAAAGGATTAGTAAATATTGCTGACATAATCGTCATTCGACTCTAGATACGGAAACTTATAAATGGCCTCGATGCATCTCTAAATACTTAATTTAATTTTTTTGCTTAGTTGTAAGTTTCTGTAGGAGTTTAAAATAAAATAAAAAATTACGATCAGCCATATACCCCGCTAAATTACATTGGTTTTCTGTTTACAAAATCTCAATAGGTATCCACCTTAGTGTAGTAACGTAACCCACTTTTTACCATATCAAAGTCGGCGAGATGAAAGCTGATAGATAAGTTGCGCGTGCGCATTGTAGGTACATTGTAAGCTAATGCGTCCATTCAGACGGACAGAGCTATTGTGTGTATCTTCTATAGATAATATATTTCTTACGAGTCATGTATATTTTCGCCTTGTTCGTAAGTCATGGGTTACATTTAGGATAATTGCATAAGTTTTATAAGTCATTTTTTATTAAATTAATACCTACATACAGCATACAACAAGATTTATTATATCCGTCTCCTCCGCAGCTTTTACAGACCACCTTACATTTTACTAGAGCACCACCGACGAGGGTGTTGAAAAAGCTGTCGCTTACAAAATACATGATTTGCTTCCTGATTTTTTTCTATTTTCGAACTGACCTACACTGTTAGCCTGGCAAGGCTGCTACAGTTCCACCGGACTACTAAGGGGAGCGCTTAAGGCACTCACCCGATTTATTCAGGCGATCAGCGCAAGAGCACTCGGTGCGCCTCGATTTGAACTGTCTCTGAATTTCCCGATCTGACTAACCTAAGCTAAGCTATCTATCCATTTCATCATTTGCTTCCTGACATACACACATGTGTCTCACTGATTTTGACATGTATAAATAGTTTAACTAGGTCAGCTTAGAACCGCGATGTAGCATCCAAGGCAACAGCCCAAGCCGAGGTTCGGTTGTTTTGGCAACCTTGAGCTTGTTGCTAAGTGGCCGAGCGCCTTAAGAGCACACCTAACTAGTCCAATGAAGCTGCGAAGAACCGTCGGACCAACAATGTAAGTCAGTTCGAAAAAAAAAAACCGTTGAAAAAGGAGAAGCTGATATGGTTTTTAATTGGTATTGATAATCTTGCGTAATTTTACCATATATACGTGTGTTATTGGAGGAATCTTGCGTAAAATAGTTCAAATTATGTGAATGGGAAATACGGAGCCTGAATTCTGAGATGTAACAAAGCTCCCTGAAAAGCTTTAACAAGAGGTTCACTATTATTGTTTGAATACTGAATTAATAATTACCGACTGGAGCATCATTATTTAAATCATGAAAATTGTTTGCCATATGAAAAGGATCCCTGACATTATTTGAGTTAAAAAGACAAACAAAAGGTTTCCTACGAAAGTAGCCAAAAAACGAAAGAATACTTTTATCGCTATCTAGCGACCCGCCCTAACTTCATGTAGGTGCAGAGCATACTAAAAGTGACGTCATAAGTGGTGTCTAAACGGCTTAGAATTTAAATATATTCTCATAAAAAAAAAAGTAATTATTATAAAATGATAATAACACCCGATAAGTCTAAACAATAATAAAATGTTAGACAAATTATTCATAATGAAGGCTTGGTCAACGATCTCGGAAACAAAAGGCCTCCGCGACCCGTCGAACCCGCTTTCGTGGCTCTCTATGTAGGTAACTAATTATAACCTAAATAATTTTATATTCCGGCCATTAGTCGTCCATTCACGGCCGAGAGCCGAGACGGCGCGCCCGTGTGTGCACTTTGTAGAAAAAAAAAAACAACAACACGTACTCGCCCAAGGAGGTTACGCTTGCCCGTAGCCGTTAGGGCTGGCAAAATGTTAAGCAGTGTCTCATTTCAAAATAATCTGTTTTAATTTAAAATTTTGTATATCGTATGTTTCATACGAAGACCATGAGTTATATTTCATATTACTAAAGATACTAATATCAACCTCCGATGCAATCTTGATCAACTTTAAATCAAACTTAATACCAACAAAATATACGCCAGCGTCAGCCACAGTTGGCTTATAGCAAAACAATGAAATACACCCTAACGTCATCTAGTGGCGACTTACAGTATATTAGATAGCATAAAAACCTTTTCAACAAACATTATTAATTTCAGATATACTAATATCCATTTTTATATGTACAGATAGATCTCACGTAATGTTGAATTACGATATGGTCCGATATGATAAACACGCTAAGCCTAGAGGGACTGGCTCTCAAATGCAGCTGTTGGAATCCACCTGTACGGTTTAGAAGAAAAAAAAAACACTACCACCATGCCATAATTTTATTACGATGATAATATTAAAATGTGAATATCCCAC
The DNA here is from genome assembly GCA_035772565.1 of Antheraea assamensis. Classification (NCBI taxonomy): domain Eukaryota; kingdom Metazoa; phylum Arthropoda; class Insecta; order Lepidoptera; family Saturniidae; genus Antheraea; species Antheraea assamensis. Next base: position 873,051 of record JAQQSE010000138.1, read on the forward strand.
TCTTGGTCAAAGACCATTTTATGATATTTTACTATTACAGAAATGTTTCCAAGGTTTCTTTTCCTTCAGTCAATATATTTTCTAATTATACCCAAATTAGTTAAATAACCCAAATTGTAATAAGCTTGACAGACGTTCAGTGGTGGCAACATTGGTGGCTTCCACTGCAGTTTCTGCGTCGACTGTAATTTATACAATTCAATACATGTAGATTATACAAAATGTCAAATTCTTGGAATACGAAGAGTGTCGTCAGAATCGCTATTATACTTCAAGACAATCACAGAGCACATTTCTAGTGTGACATACATACTTATTAACTCTGTTTGTCTGACAGTTTCTAAGCATTCCACGATTAAGCCTCTGAACCGATCGGAGTAACATTTTGCACAGAGGTAGCCTGTAACCTAAAAAAGCATTATTACTTTCATCCTGGCTGTATCAAAAATCAACCAAAAAAAAATCACAGTAACAGCTAGCTATTCTACGTTAGAGTGAAAAACAAGAGATAATTCTAAACATATTACTGGAAATAAATAGAGTTTTATCGAACATTAATGTTGTATACTTATTTACTACATATGAAATATTTCCATATGGTAGCCCTGACAATTCAGTCGTCCTATTCCAACATCAAGCCATCCATCTTCCGTCTCCCTCTACCTATAATAAAACATAATTGGTTTTAAATGGATAGGATTGGCGATGGGGAGAATAATAACCGAAGAAGCAATTACTGGCCAGAAGAGCGCACCTCAGTTATTGAGGTTCCTCTCGAAAATTACTCTATGCATATTTATAAGCGCCTTTATGTGACCATAGACGAGGGCTTAATTTTTTAATTGGGCGTTATATTACGATCATTTTACAAACAGCCTTGTTTAATTTTTTTTTTTTTTTGTGTTTGTTAATTTGTAGATTATTTGTTTTATATTTTCATTTTATTTTAAGCAATTAATTTAAGGTTCGAATAATATTAATTAGTTTCTCAATGTTTAGAATATTAGGTATTGGAATTTATTTGTGTTTTAATTTTGCGTCATAATTTTCCAATTACACGTACCTACTAATGTAAAATCTCAAACATCTAAATATATAATAATCAAGTGAAGCTCTTGTTTATGATAGATTTGTATTTTAAAATTCTTTAATTGGTTTGTAGTTAGGAATAACCGTTGCTTTACATTAAGACACAATTCGGTAGTAACACGTTGAGCTTAGAGGGACTGAACATCAAGCGTAGCTACTGGATCACACCTATAGGCGACGACTTTTAAAGTTGGGGATGGTGTTTGACCTATTAAAAGATACGTTATCATTATACTCAGGTTTCATAACGGTGTATTTCTTCATCTAAATTTCAGGGTCACTGTAAGCTTCGTAGTTTCAGGCAATGGCAAGGAGTTCATCCTCTCACCTTGGGAGCTAACTATCTGCTTTGGATGCTCTGGTTGTAGAATTGTATCTTCAAGAGGGAAGTGATCAAGTTTGTAAAAGGTCAGCAAAGAGCATATGATTCTCCTGATATTTTAACAGTGCATATAGTGTACCGCCGCGCTGGTGTGATCGGTTATTATGAGACAAACCGCAGGCTTATGTGTCACTATTGCGGTATAAAAATATTAAGAAATTCGTTGCATTCAATTGAACACTTTCAAATACCTCTAATTTTGTTTTTTCTAGAAATAAGCTAATGGTATTTATGTCATTATATTATCTTTCACTCTTTCCACACTTAATCCTAACTCGTCTCCTTGCATACACCGAAATGTCCATATCATAAGTCACTATATTGTAAACCCATAACGGTGTGTTAAATTAAAAATGTACGTCTCTTTGACCAACAATTAATGTTCATGAAAGACTCTTAACCAGATATGCCCATTTAAATGTTTACTTATATTGACTATAATTGAACTATATACTGAATAGGTTATACTAAAAATATACTAAATGAATCATAATTATCTGTAATAATTAACATAACCATTAATTTATTCAACTAAAACTCTGTATTTTTAATTCCCCACCTCAAGGTATAGACAAGGAACGGCGCGGCGTGTTGTGTTGTTTTGTTTTTTTTTTTTTGTACAACCAAACAAAAGCTACGGGGCAAACAGCCGATCGAAGCGGTGGGCGTGTTCCCGCGTAGATGTGTATTAGTAAATTATTTCTGCGAAATTGTGGGGAGCAATTAGTTTGTAATTGCTCGACGCCGCCCGCCGACTGGCTCGTTGCTCGCCTCGGTCCGTCAAGATAATGCCGCGATAGAAGAATGCACGTCGCGCCGATTGATTTACGCTTCCTCATGCTTGAACCGCTATGACACCGCGACTGTAAACGTCAATCACAGACCGCATACAAATAAGAGAACTCCCATTCTGGTGCTAGATGATCCATTTGGATACAGATGACAACACATAAAAGAGTAGTGACTTCAGTGAAGAAATAAAATAGTTTTGCATACATATACCATATAGAACTAAAATATTTTAAACTAATAAGAAGTCATTCTACTTAACCCCTCGGCTGATTTATTAAGACCCGGATTTCAAAATGGCGGATTATGTTTTTTTTTTAATTTCACGACATCGTACATTATTAATTTCCCGGTTTAGCAAAAAAAGTTGCTACAAATGAAAAAAATACATTTACCTAAAACTTAAAATTTTCCAATACATCATTTGTTATTTTTCAAAGTTTAGTAATAAATCAGATATTTTTAAAACTTATGCTGGCACCAGTCTGTCGACCAGTGCCTCATGAGGCCTACATTCGTTTGTATGGTTTTGGACAGTCCAGCGGTTAACAGGTAACCTACAAATAAGCACTACATGTTTTAATAAAAAATCACGCTGTATAAGGACGCACATGATATATTGCCATCATGATAATACAATATTATCGTCGAAATCAAGAAATATAATATTACAAGTTAATTTGATTTTGACTTCCGTTTAATTTGACTTTATTTCAGTACACTAACAAACTAATTTAAAATTTGCTACACAACAATATTTATCGTAAATAAAAAAATACGAAATATGTTACTATGAACTGCGTTACCAACCACTCAACATTATTAAAAATCTGCTTTCTATCTCTCTTTATATTTATCAGTTCCTGTTACAAAATTCTAAATCTCGTCAATTATATTAGTTTCGCGTTGCGAACTTCAAATAAACACCTCAAGTTCTCTAGGGATATTTCATTTCGCAATGATTTGCTTCAAAACGATTTATTAGTTAGAGAAAGTTCGTATATCGAAATAGACTTCTATTGTTCCATTTTCTAAATTATTTAAAGGACAAAAATGCAAACAACATCAGAAAAAAAACAAAAGCGGTAATTTAATTTTTATATTAAAAAATAAACTACAATAATTGTACTTTTTTATTATCGTACCCGGCAAACTAGATAATACTCAGTTTAATAAAGACTTAGTATCTAAAAATCAACAAAAAGTTGAATATCCATAGAAAATGCTAGTTTGTGTGTATCTACACGAGTACAACAAAGTAGATTTAAAATTACGTACAGGTTAAACTAAGATATTATTAGGTATATGATTAAAATGTTTTAAACCAAAAGAAATTTACGAATATTTTGATCTCTAAATATTACGAAGATCAAATCAAGAAAACGATATTAAAACTTCTTCAATCAATGTATTTTAATGAATAAACTCGATTACAGATATACAAATGAAAAGAAAATAATTCCAAAATACATTACATATGAATTAAAAAATAAAACAAAATCTAAGTTGCACAGGACCACAGAGTATTAATTAAAAAAAAACTACTGCACCGAATCCTCGTATACATTCGACACACGGACCTCACTCAATCCGAAATGCACCGATCAAAATGCAACACATTTTTTTTTTCGTTTAATCGCCTTGGGTACGCGGTCCGCCATAAACTGCCAGCAAATTATACGCGTTGCTTTTATTTTTAATTACTACTCACTGAGCCACCGTCTTCGCCAGCGGGCCTCCATATTTGAATTATGGCGCGCGGACACGTGATTGGTCAGCGAGGGACATTAACATTCAGTACTTTGTATTTATTAACGTTGCGTTCATGAAAGGAAGGAAGATAAAATCTAAAATACTGATGGGGTTGAAAAATATTATGTGTTTTAATTAATATTGTTGTCTCATTAGGCGGTTAAATTCATATTCTTACTATACAATATAGAATCAAGCTTTGAATCAATATAGTATAAAGAAAAAGTTCTAAACGGTTTAACAGACTGTTCCCTCATAGTCATACTTTTTATCATCAAAGTATGTCATAGAATACTATACGTTGACACTTCCTCAAGTACTCACAGATAATGCAAGCACGAAACATTTCGTACATAGATTTTACTTTAAGTTTAAGTACATATATGTAGATATATAAATTTCAATTATATTCATTCTTGGAGTCCAGACAACATTTTTTTTTTTAAATTTCACTCGGACGAAGTCGCGGGTGACAGCTAGTTTAAAATAAAATAGCCTAAGTTAGTTCTTATAACTTCAGTTATCTGGCAGTGCAAAATCGGTCCAATCTTTTCGAATATTCTACACGAATGAAGTCACGAGTAACAGCTAGTCGAAAATAAAATAGGTCAGGTTAATTCTCATTACTTTCATTATAGGCCAGTGTAAGCTCCTCAAAAAAGTGTCGAATCGTTTTGGAAATTACATGTTGGACATAGTGGCGGGTAACAGGTGGTATAAAATAAAATAGCCCATAACTTATTTTTAACTTATTACTCCTTATAAAATCAGCTATGTACCTATAAAAACTTCATGAAATTCGGTCTAGCTGATTGGGAGATTTAACTGCGGACAAAGATGCAGATAACAGATATTCTAAAATAAAATAGTTTAAGTTACTCCTTATAAAGCATTGTGTTTATTGTTTTCTTTTCACAATATAAGTTCATCTTATTCGTTGGATTATTAAATAGTTCATACTTTTTCTAAAATCTATGGTTTTACGTATATCATTCGATTACATCAGTCAGAGTTATAGGTGATGGTTAAGGCAGTTGTCAAATTTGTAAGAAATCGCAAATGTAAAGATGTTTATTATATACAGTTACTATACGCGCAAACGTTATCACGACCAAACAACACAACTAAAGTACGCCTGCCACATACATTTAAATCGGCCGAATGCCTTAAGCGCTCCCCTTAGTAGTCCGGTGGAACTGTAGAGGCCTTAAGAAGCCAACAGTGTAGGCTATTTCGAAAAAAAAAAATACTGTGTGTTTCTTAACTAGCAATCTCGTACCAGTTACGAAAGCTAGAAAGAAACGTGTAAGTAGATTATTTGGTATTCAAAAAATTTTGCCGACGTCGTAAGCTTAAGGATAACTCATAGTAAATTTTTTAATAATCGTTTTATTGAGTACATGGCAGGATGCATAATTTAAGTACAAACTTTTTTTTATGTGATTGGAGGTAAACGAACAGACGGGTTACCTGATGGTAAGTAATCACCGCCGTCCATGGGTCACGCACCTGCGACACGAGGGGTATCACAAATGCGATCCGGGACTTTGAGGGAGGTGAGGGCCTCCGGCGCTCTCACTGATCGAACCAAATGCAACAGTACAACTACTGTTATTTTAAGCCGATTTTCTATGAGAGGGTGGTACTACCATCGGATGAGGCGGTCCATTCGTGCTGAGACCCATTCAGGGATACATACAGCATTGCTCTACCACTACCGAAAATTACAATTACAAAACAATTCATTTTTTAAAGGTTACTTTGTCATTACTTACTGTTAAAGCTTCAAGAAAACGTGTACGTAGATTATTTGTCATAAAAAAAATGTCTTCTGTTTTTCGAACTGACATACCCTGTTTACCCTGGGGCCTCTACAGATTCATCAGACTACAAAACAAAAATGTTCGACCACGTAACCCTATGGATAACTCATAGTAAAACAATTAAACATTCTTTTTATTGAGTAAGTGGCAGCAAGCATAATTTAGATTCAAACTACAAAACAATTCATTTTTTAAAGGTTTTTTTTGTCTTTTCTCACTGTTTATTCAGGGTGAGAAACGGTTACATCTTAAGTTAAATAGTTACGTGATTTACAGTTTCCATAAATTAAAATTCGTTCAGAAAATGTTATGTACCTCAATCAGTACAAATAATTTCGTTACATGCCAATATAATTAAATAATAATAAGAATTTCACCACCTGGATAGGATAGCGAATAAGTAATTTATATTTGTACTTTATTCATAAATAACATAACAATATAGAATGTAATACAATCCAACGTTTCTGAACATAACGAGGAAATGTCAAAACAAACATGACATAACCATTACATGAATTTCACGAGCTAATGCTCGTTTTCTGGTACTTCCGTATAATGTATTGCGTAAATTGAATGTAACTGTAGCATTTTTGTGTTGAGAATTAAAAAGAGAGATCATGACTTACGCTATGATGCGCCACTTGCGTCTCACCTCATTGTTATCACAGCAAATTCGATACGAAACGACTATAGCTAACTTAACTCAAGAAGAGTTCATATTTAAACCTCCTTTGGCTCAATGGAATAAAGTTATAAGAGAAGCTGAGAAAATAGTGGGATATCCAACCTCTTTTATGAACCTACGATGGCTGCTAAGCGACGAATTTGCCAATTTAGCAATGCATCTGCGAAAAGTTGTAAGTACTCGACTTTTTCCTTTTTTTTCGCGTAAACAAAAACGAACATGTGTTTAAAATATTTTTCTAAGAAGTAATCAAAGAAAATAAGTTTATACATTGTATCAAATCATTATAAAATTAATTAAGTAGTTAGATGTTTATTATGTAATATTTTGTGGTAAATATTGTATATCTTTAAATCAAGGTTATAATTTCACTATTATATTAATCTAATGCATTTCCGAGGAAACATTAACCTGCTGTATTATATGAAAGGAATATACGTAATGAACTGATAATTGAGTGCTTTTCTCTGTATTCATTGTTCCTACAAGGAAACTAACCACAAGTGTGTGTATAAAGTAACTTTTTTTTTATGTAGAACATTTTATATCATATACCTTTTATTAATATTTTAAATTTGATTAACTTAACATTTCTACTTTAAAACGTTCAGACTATTAAGATCTCAATCAAAGCTTTCTCCTAGCTAGAAATTAATATTGTACAAAATTATCTTCAAATCCATTTAGATGTATGGGATCCAACTTTTGAGGACAGCTAGTATTAGCAATAATTAAATATTGGGATAATTGTAGTCCAAAGCAATATTGAACATGCTGAATATAAAAAACAAGTTAAAGATTCTTAATAATACAAACCTCGGGCAAAAGGTTGCCTGGATTAGTCAAAAAATAGCAAAGTTGACAGTTAAGACACAATAACATACTGGCATGAAAGCTGAACATAGAAGGGAGTATATATATAGTCTACGAAAAAGTGTTTCCAACCTCAAATTCAGAGTCTAGCAACACTTACGTCTCTTAAGAAAGTAGATTTATTGGAACCCCCAGATATTTAAATAAATGAAATATTTCAAACCAATATTGACTTTGTCAGTACAGTATGTGGAATAATGCACCATTACTTTTACTGATAATAAAAACAAATGTTAATGCAGTTAGTATTAATGTTGTACCAACTATTGTTGCCTTTTCCAAATTTATTTATTAAGTCTGAAAAGTAGTTGTTGATATCTTGTTTCTTATTTGTAAATAGAATGAAACCATAATATAAAAAATAAATAAAAAAGTTTTTTTTTTTAATACATTATAGATTTTAGCATTTAATCACAATCTCAATTGTGATGTGTGATGTGAAGCTGCCGGAACACACCAACAGATGCTTGGTGACAGATTTTCAACTTTAGTGTGGTAGGTAGCCAGGCGGACTTAGAACAAGCCCTACCATCATGCTATGGCTTCATCATGATGACATTACCTTCACTGAAAGTTTTTTATTTATTGTGATTTTCTTCACATTCTACAGTTTCTCTTCTTTATAGTCAAAAATTGTGATACCAAAGTATTACTCTGAAAAATTGTGTTGTGTTTAGTCTGACAACTTATTTGTTTATTTTAATATTACTTGTGTATTATTCAAAATGAATAAGAAGAGTAATATAAACTACACATTCTCTTGGTGCAGTGAATTTTACAGCACCTAAGAAACATCATTTTTTTTTTTTAAATAAAAGTAGCAAAAATTATATTTCCTAAATATTACCCAGACAGTATTTCGATTTTAATTTTAGAAAGTATATTTAACATTTATAAACACATATAAAAGATACCTGTTTGATATAATTAAATAATTAATTTAATAAACTTTATAAATAATGACTGCATTAAGTATTTCTTTCAGGGTTGGCTAAAAATGCCTATGTATTTCCTGAAGGTATACACAAATATTAGCTCAGTTTTTTTCATCTTTATTTTTTTTTATACATAAAGTATAAAATATAATAAGTGTTTGACCACAATCTCATCCGATGTTAAATGATGATGTGGTCTAAGATGGTAGTAGTCACACTACACCTAGATTACTATCGTGTTGTTTTAAGTATCATACTGAGACTTTTATGGTATAAAGTAGTCAACATAAGATTCACATAATTTGAACACTTTGTTGATTGGCATTTTACTGAGAAACTGTGACGTATAATAAATTTTTATTATCGTACACATTATAAAATTGTGATAAACACCTAAATGTCCAGAAAAGTTTTTTCATTATTATAAAACGAACACAACTAAATTTTGTCACAAAATCTATCCGAATTGATTATTCTTTCACTGCCTAATAGATATATTAAAATATTTCATCTTTGATAGGTTAGATCATAAATTTGTATTATCATACATATAATAAAATTGTGATAAACGCCGAAATGCACAAAAAAGATTTTTTTTTTATTATAAAATGAACACAACTAAATACTTCCACAAAATTCATCCGAATTTATTATTCTTTTACTGCCTCATAAATATATTAAAATATTTCATCTTTGATAGGTTGGCAGCAACCACCCCATTGTGAAAACAGCTAAAACAATCCTTTACAATGAACACAACAATCTTCAACCCTGGGGCCTTGTGATTTTACTTCTATCTAAAGCAGTCAATCCCTCAGGCTCTCCATTAGAGACTTCAGTATTAACCCAGAACCAAAGGATACTAGCAGAGCTAACTGAAATGATACGAACAGGTCACTATGTCCACCGTGGCTTATTAAATATACCAGCGGACTGATCGAAACTCTGATACGGATACAGCTATATTTGCAAACAAAATAGCTATACTTATCGGAGATTATTTATTAGTAACAGCTAACAGTATGCTGGCACAGCTGAAGAATCAAGATCTATCATACATAATATCAACGGCATTGAGGGATTTGAGCGAAGGTGAATTCTTCGGACACAGAGACAGTCAGAACTTGCCGTTGCCGGGGAAACCAGTGAACAAAAATAGTGAAGATTACCACATATGTAACGATACGTCACCGTTAAAAGTGAATGACACTTTAGGTTTGCCGTTACGCGAGTGGACTTTAAGGACTATGTTCAATGGTGGTACGTTATTCGGTAGAGGCTGTCAAGGTGCCTTGCTGTTGGCCGGTTACGGTGACAAAGAGCAAGAAATAGCATATAAATTTGGCTGCCACCTATGCTTAGCATGGCAAGCATCAGCAGAGTTACATAAAATAACCTCTGAAAATAAAGAACTCTATTCCTTAGTTAGCGCCCCAGTTTTATTTGCATTAAGTGAGAATCCTAGTTTATATGATATTGTAGTAAACGTTAGTAACATAAAAGAAATCAATTTAGAAGAATTGCGTGAGAAAGTTTTAAACACGGTAGCTATTGAACAAACTAGGTTATTGTATGAGGAAAATGCGTGTAAAGCTAATGAATATATACAAATGTTTGGTAACAGTCAATCAATAGACACGATCCAGAGAATGATAAGAACAATGTAGGTAATATATATTTTCGTTTGTGAAACAAAATATTCAATAGACTTTAATGAAGTCAACATATATGTGCGGTAATGTAGCCATTGGCGTTACTATTCACACTTACACAATTCCACTAAGAGTGAGCGAGACCCAAGTTACTGAGAAATCTATTTACGAGGCATACAATTTTATAAGGAAATATATAACAAATTGTACAGTCAATTAGTTATCCAGATAAAAATAATCGTTCGTGATATTATTTGTGACTTACTTTTTTTAGAATAAATATTATTTTGCTTGCCGTCCTATTCACACTTACACAATTCTACTAAGAGTGAGCAAGATCGAGTTACAGAGATGTCTGTTTACGAGACATACAATTTTGTAGAAAATATGTTACATGTTATTTAGTTACCCAAAAAAAAAAATAGTGTGTACTTATGTACACGCGTTAGAAGTTATACTTCTTTGCGTAACAAGATAAAAATCTTTTCAAAAATTTTATCTTTCGCCTTATTCTACGTTTGTAGAAAAAACGACACTAACAATAAAAAAGCGATATTTAATATATACTTCCTTTTTTTTTAAATAAAATTTTGACTATAGCTAATTTCAGGGTGTCGGTTTTTCGTGACGGTGTGCGCGCGCATCGTAAAAATGTATTCTTATCATTTTTCCCTAACGCGCCAAAAGAAGTATAACTTCAATAAAAATAATCGTTCATGATTATGTCAGACTAAATGTTTTTTTTTTCTTAATGCATTGACGTTGTGGAATCTTCCTTTGCGCATATGTATGTGCATATCATTATTTAATATTAATGCAATTATTTGTTAGATAGTAACTATTATTAAATTATAAAACGTTTAAGAAGTAAAAATACCTTTCAGGTTAAAAGAAAAATAACCAGTTTCACAATTCTTTTACTTTTTTTTTAAAAGATTTATGGCTTAGATTATTTTTTTAAATGTTGTTATTGTTAACGTTATAATGTTACCATATTTTATAGAATGTGATGGATGTTATTAAAGTGTAAATTATTTTTTATCCTCTCGTTTTATTTACTTCTTATTGTTTAGTTAGTAATGTCAACCATCTTATTTGGTGTAAACTGATTTGATACATAGTTTCCTCCTTGCCTGACACAAATCGGAGTTATGAAAAAGATGAAATAATTTACAATGTTGTTTTTTTCTATAAGAATATTCTAAACACTCCTCAAAAAGGGAGCGGTGATGTTGGATTACACAACTTATCATAAAATATTTTCTATACCTAATCTAACATGTTATCACTCTGCAATGAGATATCAAGTCTTACAAAATGTGAGTATTATTATATATAGATTATAAATCCGTAAATAGTTTGTATTAGGATAAGTCAAACTTAAATATATTTTTTTATTTTTATACTTTATAGGTAAACGTTTTGACCACAATCTCATCTGATATTAAATGATGATGTGGTCTAAGATGGTAAGTCACGCTTAACCTAGAGGGAGACTGGCTCTCAAGTGCAGCTGCCGGAACACACCAACAGTTCCGCTTGGCGATAGATTTTCAACTTGAGGGTTGTAGCTAGCTAGACGGACTTAGAAAAAGCCCTACCACCATTCTATGGTTTCATCACGATGTTTTCCTTCACCGACAGCTCCGACTCAGTTGCTTGGATTCGAACCTACGTTCTTCGACGCTGTGTTCGAACACTCTACCAACTCAGCCATCATCGCTTCGCATTTTATTTACGTGTGCTATTTAAAAAAAATCAGAAACATTGCTATAAATTTATCTTAAATCATAAATACGCACTGCATAAGGAAACACCAGGCACAGTGACTCTTCTTTAACTTGTCGCGATTCTCGATCAGTCAATGCGTAACAGACTATAAGTTTCCAGGCCGACATGACAGTGATCAATTGCTGGGCCTTTCAGTAGTTAATATTATTTTGCTAAAAATATATTTTATTAATTAGATATATTTATTCAGGTGAAATTTTTCATTGTTTTAGGCCAAATACTCAAGTGCCAAAGGCCATTACGATTACTTACTCTCACAAATGTTGAAAAAAATGTCGAACTATTTTATCGAAATAATTATTTCTCTATATATTGAAGGGCTTCATGGTGTATGGTCATAGCCATCTTCTGCAGCGCAAGCCGTGCATCTTCCACCTGCAAATTCGCACTATGCTGCATAATAGCAGACAACTCTTCGTCCAAATATATTGACAAATACTCCAATGATCTAGTACTTCTTACCGCATAGTACAACTGTTTGTATTGCACAGATTTGTTCTCCAGTTTGGATTCCAAAATATGCCCATAAATTGTCGGATATTCCCACAACGCCAAAATAACCGGCGCGCCAACCAGCGAATACGAATATGGATGAGTGAAAAAATCTTTCACATCCAAGTACACTTGCCAAATGAACGCCAGATGTATGCCTAGTTTGTAAGCGTCACGTTCGATTTGCTCACCGCGGTGCGCCAACTTCATAGCCGCTTGACATCCCTTGGCGAGGATGCTGCCAGACGTGAGTATAGTTCGGAGCTTCCACTCATCTATCCCTTGTCCTAGGAATTCGTTAGAGCCTAACCTCTTCAAGTTGTTTTCATTCTCCCAGATGTAATGCTGTTTAACTTCGTTGCTACCTATTCATATAAAAATTAACTTTAATAAAATATGAAATTCACCTTGTTTCTTTGTTTATTACGCGTTCACCCTTTGACTACTCTATCGGTCATCACAAATGTTGCATAAGTTTTTTTTTTTTTTTAATTTATTAAGGGCAACAAGCAATTGAACTCAGATATACATATAAGAAATATTACAGAAAAATTAAAAAGCATAGTTCTTAGAGAATAATCCGCTCCGCCGCCTACAGAGTAAGTATACAAATATTTTAATGGGCAGTTATTATAATACAATAGACAAATGATACGATACTTAACTAGCAAGGTTAAACTACACTATACAGTATACACTACATATACTAACTATACAGTATAAAGCTGATTAAAATAAAATAAAAGGAACAGATAAACTAAACTTTCCAAACATACAACAGTTGATAGTTTTGTCACAAGTAATAGACACAAGTAGAGTACACTATTTGTAGAAAAAATGCACTGCACCCAAGATATAGATCAAATCTGCATTAAAGCGAATGAAGCTGCAAGCAAAATTTAGTAACTAACTATAACAAAACGCTGAGAAACAGATACATTGCTTAATTGTGTTATTATAAAAAGAATTTAAATAACACCTATAAAAAAAGAGAGGATCTAAATAAGTTGTCTTTTTCATCGAATACAAAATCGCCAGATTTCACACCAATATTGATGGTTTGAATATAATAAATAACTGGCATTTTGTTGTTATAAAAGCATAAACCATAAATAAAAACATGCAATAATATAAATCTGTCCTATTAGACGAGTTATACAAACCTGCTATTGATGCATGAATACGTAAACACAAATATTAGATAAATAAAATGAAGACTATTTTCTAATTCATCATTCTTTCTTTTATATCAGGAGATTTAGATTTGGTTATAGACCAAAATAATTTACTCGCTTTTATCTACGTCTACTATTTTAATATTCATTAATTTTCTTTTCAATATACACACCTTTAGGTTGTGTCGGTAAAGGATTGTTATTGGAATCATGTTCTCCAAAGAAATCGCCCTCGACCAGGTCTCTAAGTCCTGTAGAGATCAGCTCGGTCACTTCATTATTGCGTAAACCGCCCAACTGCTGGAGACATGTTGCCAGTAAATAGTCACCTGATTTTAAAGTGAAATAATATTATATGAATTATACGGAATACACGTGTGGTCTACCTACCTCTTTGAAATATCACTGATTAAAAAACACATTGATAATTGGCAATAAATTAATTGTTTTTAAACTACAGGTTTTATGGTTTGACCACAATTTAATCTAATGTTAAATGACGTCGTAATAAACACGCCAAGCCTAAAGGAAACTGACTCTCAAGTAGGTACAGCTTTTTTTTTTTTTTTTTTATTAACGTGGGGAAATCCATTATGGATACCCATCCTCCCGGGGGAGAGAATGGGTTATGTCCGACACGCACGGACTAAAACCCCACGGTGTACCGGCCACCGCTTTAAGTTGGGGCGGCATGGGACCGAAGTAGGTACAGCTGCCGGAACACACTTCAACTTGTGACTTGAATCTTGTCAACTTGAGAGTGCTAGCTAGCCAGGTGTACTTAGAAAAGCCCTATTAGTATACTATGGCTTCATTACGATGTATTCCGTCACCGAAAGCTCCGATCCTGTACGCAAGGATTCGGACCTACGTGGATCAATGTAGTATCCGAATACGTAATCAATTGAACCATCACCCTTTCAATAGATGAGCGTTAGAAAATGCACCTATTCTATCATGTTATGAAACCTGGTCATTTTTATAATCGTAAATTATGAAAAGTCTCAGTATTAAGGATTACGGTAAGAGAGGAAAACAAGCCATCGCACCCGTCAACAGAACTATCTTATTCCCATACAACAAGTCTTTGAACTTGTCGCCGTGTTTCTCCTTCTCTTGCAAGTTCACCATAGTTTTATGAATCATGTGGCCAGTTCGCTTCATCTCGACGATCTCTGCCAAGGCTCGTTGCGCGTGTAAAACTCCTGAATCGTAATGTTCTCCTGTGTAGTCCTGACTATTGAAACTGGCGGCTTTGGAGATCAGAAGAATGATAAGACCTACGGACTGAAGGTTACTCTTTGACCCGATCAAGAGATTTTTAGCTGATTTAAGGAGCGGATGGTTCGTCCCCACCTGAGGAAAAGAGAAGTCAATGTTTAAACTCCAGGAGCCGATGTTAAATTGAAGCAATCTACTGGCAGAATATCAACGATTTTGGGGTTCAGAAATATTGCTAAAAAGATTTTTTAACGAGTTTAAATAAATGTATTAAATTATGTACCAGTTTCCTTAAATGAATAGCAGTATTCGCTATCTCATCGTTAAACAGCCAACGAAGATTGAGGAAGGAGGTAGGATAGCCCACTATCTGCTCAGCCTCTGATATCACATCGCGCCAGTCGAGTACTTCATGCCGCTCGAGGCCGAGCCCGCTCCAACGCGAGTACCGCCTCGTTCTGGAAAGTTAGCTCTTATAATTACCTAGGCTTATGAAGAATATATAACCTAAATCACATGATGGAATCGTATATGAATTAAAAAGACACGATATTCGTAGAGATAATTTAAAAATAGCCTACAATTCTTCGCGTGTAATTTGGTGGACCGAAGTTATACACAATGAATCCACTTTCGTTGCAAGCATCGTCCACGACAACTGTAATAGTTGTTTCGTTTTCATAATGGATATTATAGAAAAATGGGTGAAGCCTATGTTTCGAAACTGTGACAAATTTTTAATAGTCGCATGTCATAATCTTCTGTCAGTCATTTAGATTTCACAGGCATATATTTTATAATATTGAGGTACAATCCTGACCAAACTTTTTAACCGCTCTGAATACAGTAGTGCAAAAATAGACGTAGAATAAATACGTATGACATTAGATGTATAGCATTGAGACAACTTAGAGATAAATAAATATAAACCTAAATGGCAAAAGACGACCATGCATAACGGTTCAAGGCCTACGTATTTTGGCCACAGGTTAATGCAATATAGCCAGCTGATCGATTATGTTTCTAATCAAGCTCAGACATCCAAACTAGTAGGTAAATAATATTGGCGTTTTGAATTTTTTTATCCATTTAAGAACTCCAACCTGCAGACATCGGATGAATGTTAATATTATATAGTGAAATAATAATAAAAATTGTAAATTTGAACAACAATTTACTCGGAATATCGGCATCGATTGAATCTACTCATAATTTGCAGACTAACGTCTTTTACCACTCATATATAAGGTGCTAGGTGGTAAGAGATACGCTGAAACTATTACTGGTTTCAGAATGAATGGGTAGGCTCGCCCGGGGTAGTACCATCCCTCTCACAGAGAGCCGACGTGAAGTAATAGTGCTTGCACTGTTGCGTTTCGTTCGGCCAGTGAGAGTACCGGAGGCCCACATATATTAAACGGCCGGCAACGCACTTGCTACTCCCCTGGTGTTGCTAGTGTCTATGGACTGGCGGTGATTCACTTACCATCAGGTGACCCACCTGTTCGTTTGCCCCCTATAATATAAATTAAAATATATATATATATATATAAATTCGAATAGAAGAAAAATTGGACAAGTAGCGAGTAAATCGTGCCGCCTAAAAATTCTGTACTAAGTACTAGTTTTTCATGTATTTTTTTTTAATTATAATCTCTTACTTAACTTGCGTTACGTAGTATCCCAATTAATGTTATAAATGTGATAGTGAGTTTGTTCGTTACACTTTCACGCCTTACCTATTAAATCGATAGTCATCAAATTTTCTGTACACCTAGTTTGGGGTATAGAATGAGATATAGGATATACCTTTCGCCTAAAAAGCAATGTTTTACAGATACGTCGCTCTAGGTGATTTCAAAGATTTTATTTAAATTAACGATAGTTGCTACTTGATTGTTAAATCAAGACCTATACCAAAAAAGTGTCAACACAGCGAGATTTTGACAAGATAGCATGGAATACACCCTGATCCCTAGGACTGAGACCAGAGTGGCCCACAGGATCTCTATTTCTGATTAATTCTGAACAAAGATTACAATGTGTTGCAGATTTCATTGTTGCAAACGGTAATTAAATAGATTATATTCTTTAACATTTTGTACAAAAAGAAATATAGCCAAAAAATCTAGCTCTTGCCTTAAAATATTATGATAAATTTCAAATCTAGCATTTCAGTAGTTTTTTTTTTAAACCTTGAAACGATATAAATAGTACTCACCTCGCCTTAACATCTAATTTTCCGACTGGACTGTTATGATGACATACGAAATATTCTTACTGTAGATTCGCAAATTGTGCCTTGGAAAAAAGTGATTTTAACCTCTCTTGATTAACAACATAAGTGACTCTGTACATTAACGCGCGTTAAAAAAAAACGCCCGTTTGCGCGGCAACTTATTAACCATTAAACGTTCGTTATAATCGCGAAGCTCCGTAGTCTGCACCCCGCTGTGAATTTGATTAAAAACTTATAGATTATAGGTAAATCCATGAAAATTATTATTATGCACAAGATAAAAACAGGTTGTGAATGGAATGATCGTCGATTGCTTAAAATGACTTTGAATTCACTATTTCGTAAAGGTGAATCATACGTCTATATGAATAAAATTATAGAGGTGTCCTGTTGTGTGTGCATCATCCAATAGCTACTAGATAGATTTCGAACAAGTTTGTCAGTTTCTAGTAGTTAGTAGATTTCTGAGACACTTGGCCTTATCTAAAAAAAAACATCATATCTTCATTTCATACGAAATTTTTAGTAATTACGATTTTTATAAGCACTACGCAGTTCAGCCATATGTTAAGTGGGTCAAGCGGTATAGCGTAGGAGGGGGGAAAGTAAACTGATAACATTGTTTACAAAAAAAAATTGTAAGCACAGCACATATTTTTGCTTTGAATTTTTCTTTATAGTTTTTTCCTCTGTCCGTAAAATATATTGTCAATGTATTAAACAACACAGACGAAGTCACGGGTATCAGCGAGTTGGTAATAAAGGTATTATTCTATACTCGGTTCATGCGAAACTGGTTTCGTTGTTAATTGTAAATAAGTATTTTATCAAGAATGGCTATAGGGTTGTTTTTCGTTTTTTGTCTTAACGTTATCAGTACTATTTAGCCGCTATGGAAGAGTTTAATGATATTTAGCCCAAATAATACTTTGAAAAGCCCATTATCGGTAAAATCGGTTCAACCTAGATTAGCTCAGACACACAGTACTTCCACTTTACAATTTAACAACGCATACGACTTCGTTTGCATTAACTATTTTTTGAGTGAAAGC
This sequence comes from Antheraea assamensis, assembly GCA_035772565.1. Classification (NCBI taxonomy): domain Eukaryota; kingdom Metazoa; phylum Arthropoda; class Insecta; order Lepidoptera; family Saturniidae; genus Antheraea; species Antheraea assamensis. The sequence goes on from JAQQSE010000138.1 coordinate 891,004, forward strand.
TTCTTTAGCCGCCTTGAGTTTGATTTTTAGTAGGGAAAAAACTTATGGGTTCGCGTTACCGATGACCTCAACATTCTCGTGACGCGTCACCGATGACCTCAACATGCTTGTTACGTATTGCACTTGTTAAAGTGAAAACTTCTTTGGTAGCATTCAGCGATTTTTGCTTGGGAAAAAAAACTTATGGGTTCTTGTCACTGATGCCCCTGACGTATTGCGCTTACGGCAGACTAGCGACGCGTAGTATAGCGACCTGTGTACATGTAATATTTTATATTGAGCTCGTGCAGCCTATCTTATGTCTGATTAATTATTAAACTGTATAAAAATGTATATAATTATTGCTCCGAGTCTCAATTGATATGAAAATGAGACAAATTTTAATAATTTCAATTTACAAATTATGAAATTTTAATAATTCATCAAGCTTAAATCGCTTAAAAACCTCGGACAGGATAATCCTTCACTGAAAACAGCGCTTTGTACGGTGACCTTTTCATAAAGACGTAACAACATAAATATATTGATTCTAATCTATATAATTGCTATTTGTATGTTGAGAATAATTATTAAGCACATACGAAATTCAAAAAACGAGAAATGTTGCCTCAATTAAAAAGAAACGTGTATGGTATAATTAAGTTGAAAGTTTAATAAGTAGCTACAGACGCTGAAATAGCTGCAATACTTATTGTAAAACCTGTTAATTTTTACCAGTGTTGCCTGAGTATTTTTCCAAAATCGGTCGTATTTAAAGCGAAAAATTATGAATATTTACGGAAACGTTTTTACTTTAAAAATTATTGAGCTATCATAAATGTATTTAGGAAAATGAACTCTTCAAATTTTTACCCTTCGTTATTATAGAATACATAAGTAAATTTATATTTTATATTAAAAGGATTTATATGCTTTTTTGATGAGCATTTTCGGACCCTTGTTCTCATCAGTACTAAACAGTAATGCTTTTGTTTTTTTTTTGTGGTACATTGCTAGCTTCATAGAAAATTGGTATTTTATTAATTTCCACAAGGAGCATTCATTTTCTAGTAATGGCGCTAAATTTGTAACAGAAATTTTACAAGAAAAAGACTAGTGATTTTGCAAGTTTTACAAAACTAGCATTTAAGGCAGTAGGATTCATTGTCAGTCAGTTTTAAGAATTATATTGAGGTAACAATATGAAACAGTATATTTATAACTATAGTTAGTAACGTAGGAATGCTTTAAGTAAGGCAATTTATTAAATTGCATGTGTGAGCGCCTCCCACGCCTATGTTCACCGCTGCGGCCCCATGCCGCGGCCGCCCGGTGGCACCGGCCGCTACTCCTGCGCAACATACTTATGCCAAGTTTTATCGTTGCTATTAAACGCTTATTTATCGACAACACAAATCTCTACCTATAGTACGCAACGATTCGAAATAAAACGGACGTTGAGCTGGAGTTTTCGGTGAAGGAAAACATCGTGACGAAGCCATAGCACGGTGGTAGTTTTTTTTATACCCATCTCAAATCAAATCAAAAATACTTTATTCAATTTAGGCCCTAAGAAGGCGCTTATGAACGTCAACACTACCACCGGTTCGGAATACATCCCAGTCATCGAGAAGAACCGGCAAGAAGCGCGATCGGGTTTATCTTTTTAACATATACTTATATAATTAAAATTCATTATACATTACAATCGATTTTAGTGGATGCACAGAGAGGGGTCAATTCCAGACATCACCATCGTTCACATATTGATCCACTCTATAATAACCCTTTGACACCAAAACCCGCTTAACATGGCACTTAAACTTATAGTCTGGCAAATCAGTAATATGCTTTGGGACTTTGTTATAAAATCTAACACTATTACCTAAAAAACTGTTACTGGTTTTACTGAGTCTAAAACATGGAACGACCAGTTTGTCACAGTTTCTAGTTTTTAAATCATGCCTGTGTTTTACGAACTCCAGCTTATCAAAGTTTTTGCGAACATACATTAAATTATCCAGAATACGAGTTATAAACTTCATGTTGAAAATTTGTCGCCAAGCACTTACTCATAGAGGTATGGTACGGCAGCTGTATTTGATAATCAGTCCTCCATTAGATTTAAAGTGTTAATTCTTGGCCACATAGTTATTTAACCTAACATGTCTTATTGAGTATTGAATTCTGGAATCAATCCCTTTTACTATTAAAATCCATACTACAATATAGAACATATTTTATACCATCATCGCATTCTTTAGAAAAATTGTCACCGTCCCATAATTCCGTCATTAAAATAATTATGTTATAGGTACTTATATAATATATAAATAAGATGGTAGAGGTCTGTCCTGGTAATCAGGTGAGTGCCTTAAGCGCTCCCCTTAGTAGTCCAGTGAAACTGTAGATGCCTTGCCAGGTCAACAGTGTAGACAGTTCGAAAAAAAACTGTCTTTGTGCGCGTATCCTTCAAAGGCTACTGGAACGATATCGACCAATTTTTTTGTTTCCTTCTTAGACAACTCGTCCTTAACTACAATAAGATAATCACGATATATTCATTCAATATAATGTTATTAGTATTTCAAATAAACTATAATTTTTATAATGACTACCCGTTTAGCAGTATGTTTTTCTTTCGAACTGACTACCTACGCTATTGGCCTGATGGTCGCGCCTTCACGGCTTCACCGGACTACATTCGACGTTCTGTTTTGTTACCGTGGAAAACTAGGGCAAGCGGTGTAGTGTTTATGTTGTTTCTTCTGTACATAAAAAATAATGTTAAGATAATTAATGACGTAGACGAAGTCACGGGTATCAGCTAGTATACAGCGAAAAGATAAATCAGGGCGAGTTTCTCGCCGATTCTTCTCGATGATTGGGTTTTCCGAACCGGTAGGTAGTTTTAACGTCCGTAAGCGCATTCCTTAGGTTCAAATTGATTTAGGTTTTGCTTCCATAGACCTTAAAGCGCTTTTTTAACATATAACTGCAGCCATTGATTCAATGCATACATTCGTTTTGAAATCATGTAATAGAATATTGTTATTTATTACCCATGTGGTATAGAGAGAACATCATTTTAATATTAAAATCGAACTCATTCGATTTACGAGCGCGCAGACCAGTAGGCGCCCGACCACACCCACCTATTATCTCGTATATGTTGTTACCCATTTCTTTTTTCTTTCAAGGTACAAAGTTTTAAACGGTAAGTCGATCGATGGTTATTAAAATGGTATATACTAAAAGGAAATATGTTTGAATATAACCCAATATATTTTGACTATTCGCATGAAATATTAAAAAAAAAAATTACCACACCAATCGGTTTTGTTGCATTAAGTATTTATTACCTTATAAATCTATTCTTAAGCTCAACCTCTAATTGTACTGCTGAGTAATCTAAAAATAAATAGCACATAGAGTTTTTGGCGGGATCTTAACCCTCGGTTGATTTTTTAAGACCCAATCTAAAAATGGGGGATTATGTTTTTATTTTTATTTTTTAAAATTTCACAGCACCGTACATTGTAAATTTTATGGTTTACTATTAAAAAGTTCCTACAAAGGAAAAAAAATATTAAAATACATTTTACAAAAAAAATATAATTTTGCAATACATCCTTTGTTATTTTTCAAAGTTTTGTTATACTCGTAAATCAAGTAGTTTTTAAAGCTTATGCTGCCGACTGTCTATTGACCTGTGCTGCATGAGATTTACATTTGTTTGTATAGATCTTAAACCTTTATGATTTTGGACAGTCCAGGGATTAATGTGTCTTTAGCGCCTTTTATATTTTATTCCTAATCTTATGTTATTTGACTCTATATTTTGTAAGATTGGTAACATTGTACGTAATATATTCCAGTTATTACGCGCAAGTTAAATGGAGATGATGAAAGAAACTCTCCGTCAAAGTTCTAACAAGAGAGCCACCATCTTGTTAGAACATTTAAAAAATCACAAGAAAACTTGTAGTATTATTATCGACAATGGCAGATGTAATCTAGAAGAAAAATTGTCATCTCGTATTAAAAGATTTAAAGACCATAATATCTTATTTGTTATAGATATAGAGCATAGATGAATTAACTCTCATACATGGTACAGCATTTTCTGGTTAGCTACCACTTTTGGAGTCGAAATTCTATAGCTCAAATTATGTTTACCCTCGGCCAGTGCTTTGATTCCTATTTAAGTCTTCTTCTTCTTCTTGTTTTGGCACCGCAGAAGCATTTGCCAGGGTCAATGTTTTGTATCAAGTAAGTGTCTTGTGTGTGTGTGTGAGTCTTGTGATAATTATAATGTTCTAACAAGATGGTGGTTTCCTTGTTAGAACTTTCCATGGAATTTTGGTGGCATCTCAGAATGCATGCTCCGTGGTATTATTTCCCATCCACTTCACTTGTGCACAATAACCGAACTATATTACGTAAAACACCACCAATATTACAAATATAGAGTCTAATAACACAAGATTATGAATAAAATATATAAACCACTATGACAGACTAAGATCCCGCCAAAAACTCCCTATTTCAGTCAATAATTGAAATAGTCAGTAAGAGGAATCGCATAAGCAGATAGCGAAACTGCGATCTTTAAGTTTAGTGGAATTATTCTAATTTAAAACTGATAATTTTGTGTACTGTGTGTGTACCACTACTGGGTACAACTTTCTGCTTGGAGGAATCCACTTACATAATCATCTCTTTGGCCACATTAGTTGTACTAAATGAAGAGAATTCAACAGTCACAAATTTTCCCATATATATAGTGATACTTCGGAAATAATCCCAAGGAGGATTGATGTCAGGCAGGCGGCCGATCGTAAAAATTAAGCCAAATCATACATCACCACATGAGAAACATGTTGTACCGACCCTACATAGGTGGGATAAGGTTAAGAAGAAGATTCTAATTTAAAACTTAACAATGTTGTTGAATAACAATTCAAAATCAAAAATACTATATTCAGTTTAGGCCCTGAGAAGGCGCTTATGAACGTCAAAGTTACCACAAATTGAACATCGAGGTAAATGACCACGCTGGATTATGCAAAAAGATCCTCCTTATTATTGTATTGGATAGGCAACAATTATAGAATAATAATTGTATAACCATTATGTTGTCAGCCCTGGATTTAGGGACGGTGGGGGTCAGTTTCAGAGAACAACTAAATCATAATATAATACGACTAGACATAAAAAAACTTGCTCCACAAAGCACGCGGCACACGGAAACCTCGTTGGTTCACCGGCGTCTTGTAAGAAAAAGACCCCACACAGGCCCACACCACAAGTAAATTTATGCACCAGTGCAATAGTGAACTTGTGGACTCGAGATGCCGATTTGAGATTTGCCGGTATCAATAATTGACGTCTTTTACTGGCTCTCTATTTTTTCCCGAGTATATAATTTAATGTCATATAAATGAAACATTTATTAGGTATAAGATAATAAAAAAAAGGTGATTATTGTTCAATTCACAAAAAATGCCGACTATTACATATTTGAGAGATTTTTAAAGTAATTTATCTCGAACGCTGGAAAGAGGGACGTCACTATTAAGTTTCTGTTCAGGTTTGAAAAAATCACTGGATGTTGTAACTGCCATAACAAACAATAAATACTACCTATAACGCTCATAATGAAAATATTAAGGTACATTTATAGCAATATAAATTCTTTATTAAGCTTTGAATGCGTGCAATAACTGTCGTTAGAAGTATTTAAATGAATTTAAACTAGTTTTTTGACGCTTTGATACTCAAAATTCATTGAAATCATGGAAATTACGTGAGAATTTTCACATAAACACGACTTGTTTTTTGTTGTGCGTAATTTAAAATCTATGACATATTCTAAGGTGTTCATTGTAATGATAAACTATAAAGGGCTATATTAGTCTATATTCATTGCCTAGGTATACATAGTGGTGGGCTGTTTTTTTGCCCTTTTCGGACTGAAATAGGTCACACAACATAGTAGTCAGATGCGAAATACACATATACATTTGTGAAACGTGCATGGTCACACATGCACTTTTCTCGAACTCGTATGTGTATGAAATGGATAGATAGCTTAGCTTAGCTTAGTCAGATCGGGAAATTCGGCGACAGTTCAAGCCGAGGCGCACCGAGTGCCCTTGCGCTGTTCGCCTAAACAAATCGGGTGAGTGCCTTAAGCGCTCCCCTTAGTAGTCCGGTGGAACTGTAGCGGCCTTGCCAGGCTAACAGTGTAGATCAGTTCGAAAAAAAAAATCTATATTAAATGTTCAACGTAACTGAAATCTTTATTTATTTAACACTGTTTTGATTAAAATAGCATCGTATATAATCTTTTTTTTTTAAATTAGTAATACGTAAAAGATAGAAACAATTATTGTGAGTAGTATTATTTAGGAGACAGATATATACTATCGCGGACATCGGTAGACATTTTTAATATGTTAACAATGAACATGAATGAAATCTGTATAAATATAAATAAATATTTGTAGGTGGTAGAGCTACGCTGAAGCTATTACTGGTTTCAGCATGAATGGGTCGGCTCGCCCGGGATAGTACCACCCTCTCACAGAAAGCCGACGTGAAGTAACAGAGTGGTTGCACTGTTGCGTTTCGTTCGGTCAGTGAGAGCACCGGAGGCCCACATATTTAAAAAGCCGGCAACGCACTTGCGACTCCCCTGGTGTTGCTAGTGTCTATGGACTGCGGTGATCACTTACCATCAGGTTACCCACCTGTTCGTTTGCCCGCTATAATATAAAAAAAAAAAAATTGAAGTGTTCGTAATGTTAAAATAGCAGCAAGAATTCACGATGACCGATTGAGTAATTAAAGTGTGAAATCATAGCAAACAAACAGACAAACCAAGTCACATTCACGTTTATAATATTATTTAGGATATCATATGCCTGTATCAAACGTCAACATTGAAAATCGCTTTACCTCATGTTAAAATTTTACTTTTCTACTCTACGAAACGAATACATTTATATTGACGTGCAATGCGCAAAAACATAGATAATTCATTATAATGGTAATAAATTCGAAAGAGAGTACATATTTTCAACGCATTATTATTTATTGCCAAGTGTTGCCCAAGTAAATTGCCACAGAATATACCTTTGGGGATTTTGGAAATAACACATAGATACAGCAGATCTTCATTCTTCTAGCGATACAGTTATAAACGTACTGTCACATTAAAGTAGATTCAGTGATCTTCGAGTCGACGCGCCGTGGGAATCCATATCATGGATTCACAATCTCGATATGTTAACGCATGCAAATAACAAGGGGAAACGGTGTATGTCGCCGCGGCAACCATATTTTAATCATTCGAATCCATTCACCGTTGATTTACTTTGACTAGGAACGAAAGAATTTATTGAATTAGACGAGGTTGTATTGTATTTTAATTATATTAAATTATACAGCTATATTCTATTCTACATTTATTTTATTGAGCGATAAACAACGTTAGTGAAGAATTTATTATGATACAAAAGCCAGTTATTTTTCAATTGTTCCTTAAAAAGTTCAATAAAACTTTACAGAATAACAAAAAGGATAATCTAAATATCATAATTTATTCCACCACAAAATATAAAAATAATCTAGGTATTTATGGCCTCTATAAACAAAAATATACATTGCAGCTTTTTTTTAATTACATAAAATAAATTAAGAAACTATAAAAACGAACAACCTGATAACATTATCAAAAACCACTTCGTTATGTAAAAAAGAGGTAGTTTTGTTACCATGGTTACATAGAAACTCGCGACTGTCCCAATTAGCAACGCGTTTGGCTGACGATAGGAATCAAGCTGGCGGCGGCGACTGGCAGGCAAGTCAACTCGCCGTAATAAACAAAAATAATGCCCAGTGAATAATTGAATGCGCTCCTTTGCATCTCCAGAAGCCGCTACTAAAGTCTGAATATAAAGAAATGTTAAAAAGTACAACAAAGTTTTCATGTTCGAGGTACATTGAGTACAGATTTCTTATTTATAAAAAGATCTACTATTGTTCACAATCGCTTTCAATTATCTATACTCTCTTAGTAATTACCTGAATCCAGTATGATGGTGGAGACCAACTTGAAGAAACCTTCGCTTAATGTATCGCCAAAAAAATAACAAAGCTAAAGGGTGGCAGGACGGCATTGTACCAACGCTTCTTCTTTATACTGAGTGTAAACACCATGTGATCATTTTGCCATAGGACTTTTTCAGAATCGTTACGCCAATACATAAGAGCACATACTATACTTGATTTTTAAAATGACTTTATATTTTGTAAAAGGTGCCATTAAAAAACAACTAAATGGTACTATCCAAAGTTATTGTAAATAATATCAGTGGTCAATTAGGATATTACTATGTCCTAAACTGTGGCTCAGAACCTTTATCCATGGCTAATTAAAAATATTCTATATCAATACATATTATAAACAAAGTCGTCCGCCGCGTCTGTCTGGATGTTCGCGATAAACTCGAAAACTACTGAACGGAGTTTAATGCGGTCTTCTGCAATAGATAGAGTAATTTATGGGAAAGGGTTAGGCATATGTTTTTTTTTTGTAAATTGGTTGAAATATAATGATAATTGCTAAAAGAATCGGAAAAAGTTAAGCCGCTTTAAGTTTTTTTTTTATTATCAAGGCAGGACAACATCCGCCGGGCCTGCTTGTATATAATAAAATCTTTAGATTTCTGTGTCATAGAATAGACGTCACATTGAAGCTGAATCAATGTAATTTTCAAATTAATATAGGTCTAACCAGATGATGTACCAAGCTACCCTTTTCTGTAAAGAGTAAGGAGTTACGATAAAGCTACAATAAAAAAGGGTTTTTAAACCAAATAGAATATGTAGTTCCCGAGAAATACCAAATACATTTTCACGCAAAGGATGTTACGTGTAGCTTCATCTAGTATTTGACAAAAAGGAACGCTCTCCTGTAAAACAGTCTGCGAATAAAGAACCATCAAATACAAGATTGCCAGAACGATTCAGAGATAGATAGTTCGTAAGTTACCTAAATGAACAAACTTTACTAGCCACTGTATTGAAGTCACATCCCCCACTGATTTAGTAAAGACTTTTGAAATCGAATGGAACTGTACTTTATCTCGTCGACTTCATTTACATTCCTAAATAACTAATACACCTTTGCTTTTACTAAAAAAAATCTCACATCCACTATCATGTACTCAGTGTCCCACGAACCTATCACCAGCATCGCATTCCCGCCAAAAAAAACAACAAAATGGCCGATCGACGCGATCTCGGATGCAAATGCTGGTCGCAAAAGCGCCGCCGGCACATTTAACTGTCGCGAAGTCCACTGATGTTGATTCCCTCAAGTAGAATCATTTTTGCTCTATTTACCGGTACGTCCATTGTACGTGTTACGATTGTCCTCGAATAGGAGAGTCGTTTAAATGATTTGAAATGTTTTATGAGCATAATGGGCACTTTAATGCATCTGTTCGTCCCTTAAATGGAAATGAAAATGATAAGACAACATAGATATTTCTTTAGCATAGAAATTGGTTTGTTGTAACTAAATCAGCCAGAGTAATAGATTAGTCCTTTGAAAAAATATGTATTTCAGTGGTGGCCACTTACATTAAGAATATGTAAATACTTATTATGACATTTGACTATTATATTTGATTTGATTTATGATATTTGACTCTTTGACTTTAAAATGCAGTTTGTGTCATCTATTTGTCATTTGTTTTGTATTTTGACGCCATTTTAAATATAGCGTGTCTATGTTACCGTGGATTTAACTCCTAAAAATGTTCACAGTATGATTTACTGCGATTTTAAGTGTATTTTGAAGCGTCAGCAAATTGTCGCTCGCCTTCAAACTGCTTTTGGCAATGGAGCACCATTTAAGTCGATTGTTTATAACTTACAATGAAAACATCGATGCTGTACGCCGTACGATTGAAACAGATGGGCATGTGATTTCGATTCGGGCCTCCTTAAGCATAGGCATGGGTCAAATATAATTAATCCTACAAGAAAATTTGAGTGTGAAAAACTGGATTCAAAAAACGGGCCGAATCATTTGGTGCAGTTTCATGCCTAGCAGGCAGATTCAACGAAGGTACGTCAAACTTGGTATGGGGTGCAGTGACAGATGATGAAACAAAGCAACATTAGACTGTTTGGGAATTTCCAGATGAACCAAAACCAACCAAAGTGGCGAGTGAGCGTTCTACCGCTGAGCGAATAATTATAGCTTTTTTAAAATAAAACTGGGCATGTGCCTACTGTCGCTTTATACAGTGAATAACAAATTCCTACCATTTTCAAAAATCAAGTGTTATTTACGCTGTCAACGACTTTCAACTTCAAAAGAAGCTGTTAATTAAAAAGCATAAAATTCAAGATTTAGATGTGACCACGGAGTGGTATAAATGTTTTCAAAATTTGATTTACCCGTGTGAAAAAGTGCACCAAAGCTATTTTGAACAACAATCAATTATTTTTGACCAGCCATCGTTTTTTTTCTTGTTCATTTCGGAAACTTTTAGTGCACCCACGTTTTAGAATAGGTTCGACATAAGCGTATATCGTGTGTAAATGTAATTGAATCGGTCATTTCAAAAACCACAAGTCACAACGTAAGAATAAACAAATTTTGAAAAATCCTTAAGAGCTGAATATATTTCATCATCATCTTACCCTTATCCCACCTAAGTAGGGTCGGCACAACATGTTTTCCTTTTCCACTCTCCTCTGTCAGATGTCATCTCAGTATTCACACTTTTTATACACATATCGTTTTTCACACAATCCATCCATACCTTTTTCGGTCTTCCTCTACTCCTATATCCGTCCACTATCAAACTCAAAACTTTTCTTGTTACATGACTTTCATCTCTTCTCATAATATGTCCGTACCATGCTAACCTACTACTCCTCAACTTCTCTGTCACTGGTGCTATTTTCAAACTTCCTCTGATATACTCATTCTTAATCTTATCCATCCTTGTTACACCACACATCCATCTTAACATTCGCATTTCTGCCACATGTAATCTTTTCTCATCCGTCTCTTTCGTAGCCCAGCACTCGGATCCATATAACACGGCTGGTCTTATTATAGTTTTATACACCTTCCCCTTGAGTTTCAACGGCATTCGTGGGTCACAAACCACCCCAGACACCTTTCGCCAATTCATCCACCCTGCATTTATCCTATTCCTCACGTCCTTGTCTATTCCACCGTCATTTTGGATTAATGAGCCGAGGTACCGAAAATTGGAGCAGGCTGGTAAGAATACACCGTTTAAGGTAATATGACAAAAACTGGATGGACCTCCGAAGTCACAGAACAAATGTTCAGTTTTCATCCCACTAATCTTTAAACCAAAATTCTCCAGTTTCTGTTGCCATTTCTCCAGCCTACTCTGGACCTCGGCAGCATTTTCACCAACAAGAACAATATCATCAGCGAATAGCATACGCCAAGGTGCTTCCTCCTGTATGTCTGATGTTATTGCATCCATGACAAGAAGGAATAGATAAGGACTTAAAGCTGATCCCTGATGCAAACCTACAGCCACATGGAAATTGTCGGTAATTCCAGCCTCGGACCTAACATGTGTTTGAGCTTGACTATACATACAACGGACAAGTTGTAAGTACTTCCCAGGCACTCTTTTCTCTTTCAGCGCCCACCACAGAACATAATATAATATATTTGTCGAACTGTAATAATTGAAAATGCGATGAATCTTCATATTTAATAAACAATAATAATGAAAAAACCTAAAATACTATTTTTCAAATTATGATGTTTTAGCAAGAAACAGGGTAAGCCGGTAGCTATATAATTTGAACAAAAGAGTCATATTAACCATACTTAAGCAATATTCTTGGCAAATACAGTAAAAATATTTTTTTTTATGTGTTACCAGTATTATGTTTTAATACTATTATGGTACGTGCTGACATACCATCATTTGTACCTATATCGGCGCTATCTTGAACATTTGTGATCGTCCAATTATAAATATGTTTTGATAAAAGTGGTTACGCCCTTCAAGAATACTAGTATTAGAAATAAAATTTGTATTATGTACCATGACGTGGTCATTTGCCCTTAAACACCGAATGCATAATTTTGACATCCATACGTGCACCAACAATATCCTTTCCTGTCTTTTTCTTCGTAAAATATAGAAAGTCTTCATATACCTGTTGGCACAATTCAGGGTATATTGTATTACCTAACTATTGGTTGTCGAGTCACTGGTAACTAGGTTTGCGCTATGGTAATAGATGTAAAAACAACTTAAATCACAGAACTTATGATGTTTTAGCACCGAACATCAATTATAGGCCTTAAAATAGTTTGAAAAGAATGAAACTTACTTACGTGGTTTTTACCCAGAATATAGGTACATCTACATTTAAGGAAGCATTCAAAGAAACAGATTTATACTGTTTTTAAAATAACCGATTAATTTATGCTTGCATCCAAATATTGGCTCGCTATTCTGATGGTTTTAACACATTTTAATAAAACGGTATAAAAACTCAAGCTTGTAGTACGTAATAAGCCCGTAATCAATTACAAGTACAGATTGCTAAAAAGTAACTTTTGCATGAGAAATAGCGTCTAAATGCTGTTTGAGCTTCGAGTAATGGTTGTATATATTTTAATGAATACATGATATATCACTACACACATGGTATTAAGACTCATTCATAGAGATACATCGCTCGTGTAGTAGTAGCGCCTTACTATATTATAAAACCTTAATTTAATTCCTACTCTTTGGGACCTCCAAATCCGTAAGGTCTTTGATTTGAAATGCTCTCAGACTCGTAAATTCCCTCCCACCTCCCTCAAGTCTAACTATTCTAAAGACAAGATTATTCTGACAAACGAAAAAAGCCTTTCCATACGGTATTCGTGCATGCGGACCAAAGAATAAAAGGTGAATGTACCACTCAGATTATTACAGATATTTAGTGGTGCATGATGGTCTATGGTGGTTTATTTATTTAGTGCACGTGTCAATAATGGAAGAAATAAAACAACTCGTTTAGAAAATATCATACAATTTATTCAATAATATTAGAATATTTATTAACAATATCCCTGTAGAAGGCGAAAATGAGATCACTTGAGGAACGACATCTCTCCAAAGCTTCTTTGTATGCGTCCTCACTAAAACTACCCTCTGTGAATGCTGAAAAAAAAAAATCATATAACTTCATAGCATCAATTCATGGGAGTATTACCAATTACATTTTTTAGCCCAAAAATCCCTCTGAATATTTTGTACGCCTAAACTACACCTTAGGTTTGAAAAGCCCCCGAATTTAGGGAAAGTCCCTCATTTGTTAACAATGTATCCTAGGCATGCTTTAAGTGGACCGACTTTTAGCCCTTAATATATACTTTGAGCAGTTCCCGTATAGGGTTTTACAACCCCCTGAATTTCGGGGAAGCGTCTGAGCTGGTAAAAGCGTATCATAGAAACTTGTGAAGTGAACTTTTCTTTTGTTCTTATTACCAGTTGGTTATGAAAAATCAGCTTCTCATCCCCCGACGTTTGTATTTAGATAATTCACAACTGTCTGTTTCTATGTTATATATAAGTAAACTAGACTCGCTTTCTCATATCTCAGGAGTGAGTTGGAACACATCGTGTATCATTGAACGTTTTGCTGGAAAAATCCGTGTGGTGATGATTCTCCATCTGATGAAACTTGCACAGGCCCTGCCACTCTAATACATACGGCTTTTTTAGTCTTTTATTGTTAAGTCGTCAACTCAACCTATAACTGTGCACGACCAAACTCAGAAACACCGGAATCCTGAAGCCAGTTATAAAAGGTAAACAGCCCTCAATGATTGAGCTCTAACAGCTGTCCATTGCGTATTACCAACCACATACATCAAGCAGAACACTAGAGCAACTATTTATTTCTTTGCGATTTCTACAAGGTACCACCTTACTCTTACATAATTACTAATATATTTTATTATATAATATAATAAATTAATATATCTATAGACAAGAATGTGTATTTGTTTCATTGTTACGCGTTCCCACTTTAACTACTCCACCGATCAGCACGAAATTTTGCAAATACGTTGTCAGCAGTGGTACAGAAAAGGACATAGGACACATCACATCCAGAAGAAAGTATTGTTCCCTAGGCATAGGTGAGAGTACCTTAAGGCAAGCAAAGCCATAAGCAAAAGCTTGTTTTCCTATGATTTCTTAAAATGATGACCCAGCTGACCCTGACTTACCCTATAACCTCAAATACTAACCAGTAACGAGACTCTTGTCACGACTGTCGAAGACAAAATTCATAACAGCCGATGCAGTCTCCAATTGGGCGTGTGAAGGGTCTACATCGATATTACCGTCCTCATTTATCGCGCACGGGACAGCGGCGAACACGCAACGCATCGCGACACCAGAATTTAGTAACGCCAGACACGTGCAATTGATAGAACAAGCCAGAAACTAAAACAAAGGTAAATAAAAAAAACTTGAAGAAAATAAAATATTATATAAGCAAAATTGTAGTCACTTTTGCCCCTCGAACCCTATGCTTACGTAAATATTGGCATAATTTTTACAAAATCTCTCACAAGAACGTAAATATTGGCATAACTTTTACAAAATCTCTCACAAGTCCATAACTATTGGCATCATTTTTACAAAATCTCCCACAAGTTTCTTTACGAGTTTTGTTTAAAAAAAGGAAATATTACTGACGTTATATCATAACGCTTTCTTTGGTGATTAGCAATAATGACAGAATGTAATATAGGTCACTTAAAATCGATAAAAAGATTGCAGAGGTAATGTCAAAATTAAGATAAAAACAAAATATAAAACAGCCCAAAATGAATACAAATAAAACACATAGTGTCCGTGAAATAACAAAACCATGTTCACATAAACGAAATTGCAGGAACCAACTTCTGTAAAATACAATTTATTGGTAGAACTAATTTATTTAAGAGACCGCAGTAAGCAACTGTTAATTTACTAAACAGAAAGAATAGAAGCACAAAATAGTATATTAGTTAAAAAAATAATTTCATAGAACTATTAAATAAATTATTTTAAAATTCATAATTTCTGATTACCCCTCCATAGTCTTCGAGTTCTTGGACAGTGATTGTTACTCCGGTACGAGGGTACAAACTACCCAGCACAACCATTTCACAGGTCTGTCTGATAATATTCTCTTTATACCTGGAAATGTCAACAAGAAAATTCCATATGAATACTTTGTAATTTAAACTTAATATATTAAAATTATTGTAAATATTTTACTTGTTCACTACATGAACTGGTATGAGATGTTGTTAAGTAAATCAAATGTTGACATTATTGAAGTGTATTATTTTATTTGATGAAGTAAATCATTTCTACTGCTTCAAATTACTATGAATGATTAATCAAATGTCAAATTTCTACTCATTACTGTTAGTGTATGGACAACATGCAGTAAACCACATTACAATTCGCACGACAGTGCACGTTGACATTTGCCCTCTACGAGTGTGTCCATGACAAATGACGAAAAAACCGTTATATGCAGTTTTCGATTAAGCAAAATACCGTGATGACACCAAAACATGGTGGTAGAGTTTTTTCTATGTCTGGCAGATTAGCTATCACTCTAAAGTTGAAAATCTGTCACTAATCACAAGTATTCGCTTTCAGCTATAGTTGAAAACTAGTTTCCCTAGGTTTCACATGTTTACCATATTGGAACACCTCATTATTTAACATGAAATGACAAAGTAAAAAAAAGTTCATTATCAAATGATCTTATTATTATGTAAAATATGTTCACATTTATGGGGGCCTGTCACTTACTGTAACAAACCCTCCGGGTTCTAAGAAGTGTGTCACTCCCAGTACATTTGCAAATTTTTCTTATGTTTTTTTTTTATTTAACATGTTTAAGATAAAAAGTCATTCGTTTCATATTTCATCATTCATTCATCATTATATATATGCACATGAACAGGGGGATTCATCATTAGTGACGCGATATTGACCAGAAACCACCAGGGTCACAGAAATCGTGATAAGAAAAGAGAGGAGTGCAGTGTTCATGAACATTGGTAGGGGTATTTAACTTGCACTTGGGTTGTAGTCCCAAGAACCGCCTGGACTCCTCCCCTATATAACTATGTCCCTGGCACCCATGAGATGTTGAAAATTTATATGATATATGTAGAAGAATCATAACAACCTATTGTTCACTGAATGGAAATATTAAAATTAATATGAATCTTTGTATGAATTACAAAAGAACAAAATTGAATTCTTAAGTGTATACTAACCTGTCTGCAACTGATGGTTTACCACTTTTACAACTAAAAAGTACTTCTAGTGTACACTTTTCTATACTTTGGCTTTGCATTTTAATATCTAAGGGTCCATTGACACTGACCAAAGCCACAGTTTCACCTGAAAATAATAAAAAATAAACTAAAAGTTTACATGAAAAAAGTTACATACAACACAATTGTGGGATTAATATACTCACATGTAGTGCCCTAAAACAATATGAAATAATTAAAAAATATATATATATACTATCCAACAACTTTGAAATATTTTGAACTATAGCTTTCATACATTTTTTTACTATAATTAATGTTTTAATACTTTCTAGACCACTTATTACAGTTTAATAATTGATAAATAACAATAAAGGGTTATATTATTAGCACAGAAGACCAATATTTATGTAAATAACTCTTTTTTTCTTTATTCAGAATTCACAACATGTTGAAACTGTTAATGTCATTTAAAGTATAAAATCACAATAAAATAAAGCCTAGATTAGCAGACATGAAATAATGTAAATAATGTTCCTACCATAAATAATACTTCCCGAGATTACCTCCTAAAAACAAAGAAATTTTCTTATAATACATATTAGCAGACAGCGTACGAGCAACAGTTACAGTTATAATTGTAGATAATTCTAGATTACACAGGTATATAACACAATTTAAAGGCAGTAAATCAATGAGAATAAGCAAGCAAAATATTTACTTTCATTATATTTTCATTAACAAGTAAAAATGTCTTAATCCACTTTTAAAAATATACACATAAAGCTCACTAAAAAGCAATGCTACTACATTTATCATTTTTCAATTGATTTTATTCATCACAATTTACCTCTATCGTGGTCAGACACTGTTAATTGCCTTATTAATCAATAAAATGTTGCAGAAATAAATATTTATTAATTGGGCTTTACACACAAGTAGCTTAACCTATCCATCAGAACCATACTTTTATTTCTGGATATGAAGTTGCCTGTACTTCTGACAACGTGTATACATAAATTCATAATGATCGGTTTAGTAGCTAAGGCATTAAAGCGAAACAAACCCACTTTGGTATTTATATTAGTAAAGATATTATAGACCGTGGTGTTATTGGTTTTATACTTCGCATATTATCCTCCTCCTTAACATACAGATAAAGTGTGCTGTTTTATATAAATTAATTTTGAATTATATGTATACCTACCAATTTAAAATAATCTTGAGGTGCTTGAACGTACCTTGTGATAAAATTGCCGAACCATCTGATTTACTCAAGTAATTCATTTCACATTTCATAGGTTTCAGTTTAAAATCCTCCGTGTATTTTTTTGTTATGCCCATGATTAATTATTAAACCGATTTATAATGAAACGGGTTCAAGTATGGAAGTATAAATCAAACCACATTTGTTTTGTAGAAAATGTTGACAAAGTTGACATCAGTTGCATGTTACCAGAGTAATCGTCTAAATTCCCTAGAAATCTGCATAATATTTCCCAAACGTTTTTTCAGGGGGGTTGTAGTTGTGGATTTTACAGTTCTCAACAAATTGGACAACCGTGATGTATGATATTAAGTTACAAATGATTTCTAATAGAGGTGTGCAAATATTCAGAGGTGTGAATTATTTTGCAGCTGCCCGTAAATTCGTCCATATTTGTCACAAGTGCGTTGTTGCCCTTTAAAAGAAGTGTACGCTCGTTTCTCAAAGATTTTTAAATCTTGATGGTTTAGAAACACCGCCACTGGGAGTCGATTGTTATTGTTATCATTTGTATCCTACATGATAGCATATGTGATTTTGATGTCTTAGCTTTAATACTATAAAGTTTCATCAAAATTTGTCCAACAGTTTTAGTACGAAAAAGTAATAAACATCTATCCATCCTCATAAACATTCTCATTTAGAATATTATGTAAATTTGACTTTCAATCGGGAATAATCCTTCTTCTTTGGATGGAAGATACACTATGTCCGTTTCTGTACCCCTGACAACATGGATGCAAAATTTCATGATGACCGATTCAGTAGTTAAAATGTGACCAATAAACTCATTTACAAAATTACTTTGGAAACATGTGTAATATTCTAATGTATAAATGATATTACTGTAAAGTTTCATCAAAACCTCATGTCCCAATGGTAATTTTATGTTTTAACATGGATATCTTATAGGTAATATAGATAAATAATATACAAAAATCCTAGAAAGACTTTGCTCTCTTTCCGTAGTCTGTGGCTCAAACATCATGTCTCAGTGGCAACGTTGATTAGAAACGTCAAGAAAAGTTTATTCTGCCTCTTTCTTTCTTTATACAAAACACGTATGTTAAAAAGTATCGACAGTGGAAATATTATCATAAAATGAAAAACAAAGAGATGAATCAAGGGATAGTGATATATTAATTTTATATTTTTTTGGTTAATTACTTACATATATTATGAAATATTGTACATTTTGAATTATTATAAAAATGAAGACGAGATTCAACACTTACGATATAATATGCATGGTCACCGAATTACAAAGGTATATGTACACTTAAATTGTTTATAATAAGAATATACAAAAATTGTCACAAATACCATGCAAAACTTATGTAAAACGCAAATTAATCAAAAACAACAAGACATAGCTTGATATATAAACTATTATAGTACAAAATCAACCACCCTTTTCCTTTCTATAATATTTTTACATATAGCATAACCTATATCATAATATATATATCATATAATGCCAGGAAATATTTTAACACACAAATCTAGTAATTTAAAACCAAATAAAAATAAATCTTGTCTTGAGTTGTTAATTTTGGAATTTATAAAAAATATAATTTTGTCTTCAATCTGCATATGAAATACAATTATGAAAACACTAGAAGATTTATGTTTATATTCTAAGTTACATAACTTATGTACATTTTTAATATCATCTAAAAAAAATTTTTTATGGTATTTATTTGTTGTTTGGGGCCATATATTATTTTTATACTATTTGTTCTATATTAAATTTTGGTGAGCTGTGGAGTTCACACTTACAAAGGTTTTCAAAGCTAGGTCATGTATGCTCTCCAGTTTTTCTTGCGGAAATACATATCCGTGACCATTCTCTATGTGAGGGTGGGCTTGATGAGGGATCAGTGGAACATACATTTTTTAATTGTCACAAACTATCATCTTCCCTATATGATATCCTTCCTGCTAATATACCCCATCCTACTAATATTAATACATTGCTTACATATGTTTATTCCGCTTTTATTGAAACATTTACTGCTTTCATTTATCGTAATAATATAAAACTGTAATGTCATCTATGTTTTTATATGCTATGTATTTGTACCTATACTTTACTCTTCTGTGATTGTTCTGTGTTATGCCATTTTGGATTATTCTACTTTATACTGAACATTTGGCAATTAAGTTTAAACCGTGTATTTATCACACTCGACACTGGCGAAATTGCCTACATAGGCAGATGCCATATGGTAAAAAATACTAGATGGCATGTAAGTCACTTCAGTTTGAGAGTAAGTTAAACAATACTACAAGTGAATAGTATCATCATCAAATCAGCCTATAAGATACCCACTGCAGTGCCGTAGGCTTTTTCCTGAAAGAAGATGTGGGCATAATTACCACACCAGCCTCCTAACGTTATAAAGATTCCAAACACAGAAAAATCCACAAATTCTATATTTTTCCACATATGGTAGTATTACAAAAACATTTCTAAGGTTCAGATTTCTTAAAGATGCTTTCCTTCACCATTTGCCTTTACTAATTTAAAATAGTAAATTTACATGAATTCCAAGAGATTTGTCGATACATGCCAAAATTGTAGGTGGTAGAGCTACACTGAAGCTATTACTGGTTTCAGCATGAATGGGTCGGCTCGCCTGGGGTAATACCACCCTCTCACAGAAAACCGACGTGAAGTAACAGTGGTTGCACTAATGCGTTTCGTTCGGTCAGTGAGACTGCCGGAGGCCCACATATTTAAAAGGCCGGCAACGCATTTGCGACTCCCCTAGTGTTGCTAGTGTCTATGGACGGCGGTGATCACTTACCATCAGGTGACCCACCTGTTCGTTTGCCCCCTATAATATAAAAAAAAACAAAAATTTGAACCTGCGGGCATCAAATTAACATTCCATTGGTCAAATCGCCTGACCACAACTTATGATATACATTTTAATAATTATTTCAGGTTGGTGGGTATGAGGGTGAATCAAGTTTATGATATTGATAATCGTTCATATGTCATTAGACTGCAAAGATCTGAGGAGAAGTCAATACTTTTATTGGAATCTGGTAACAGATTTCACACAACACTTTTTGAATGGCCAAAAAATGTTGCACCATCAGGTTTTACTATGAAGGTATGTTAATAGAGATGGACATATGGTTAAACTCATGTACAGGGTTATCTGTCTTTGTGGTTTAAAGTTATAAAATAAATATTACGGGTAGCAAACACCATTGACCACATATCTTAAAATATCCATTATAGTGGAGATGTTATAAGATGTTATAAGCTAAAATTACAAGAATTCATAGACTATTCTTATAGAGTTTTTATTCTTTTAATCTCTATGCAGTACAATATGTCATCAGTAGTCATTTTATTTAATTTATATAATTGTTTTTATTTTCCATTGTAATAATATTTAATTACATTAATTCTTATTACAGTTGCGTAAACACTTAAAAAACAAGAGGCTGGAAAAATTAACGCAACTTGGTATTGATCGTGTTGTTGACCTACAGTTCGGTAGTGGAGAAGCTGCATATCATGTTATATTGGAATTGTATGACAGAGGGAACATTGTGCTCACTGATAATGAGTGGATCACACTAAATGTTCTAAGGCCTCATGTCGAAGGCGATAAAATCAGGTACATATAGGGAGAAGGCCATGAGATACATTCACAGTAATTTCGGGATCGTTTGAAACCTTACGGTATTGTCACAGATGGTCACATTTCTGTGGCCTGTCCATCCTTGATGTGATGTCATATGCTTTGCAATTCTCAATTTAAAATTTAATGCATTATAACAACTTTTACTAAATTATTTGTATCAAATAGTTCAGATTTTGGTTTTTTATTACAGTTGAAGTTAACGAGTTTTATTACTTTAGGTTTATATACGCTGTCTCACTGAGCTTATGGCTCATTTTTCCTAGTCAAATGATGTCTCACTTCGATGACCTGGGTCCCCTTAATATCTGACCTTATTCCATTATTCCAACATAATTTATTTTTATGTCATTTTTTTTAACTGTGTATATTTCTTAATAGGTTTGCAGTAAAAGAGAAATATCCCCTGGATCGAGCGAAAGTAAACTATGAAGCTCCATCAGCGGACATATTGAAAGAAATACTGTCCAAAAGTAAACCCGGTGACAATCTTAAGAAAATTTTAAATCCAAATGTTGGTGAGTAACCATTTACATATTTATGTCTTATGTCATTAACAAAAAAATAGAAACATTATAGAAACACCTTTTTTGTGTCCATCTGACTGTCTGTCAAAGTGTTTGGGGCTCTTTTAATAACCAGCAAAGTTGTATTCAATACTAGTTTCTTACTATGCATTATGTATGCAACTGCAAAATAAAGTATGTCATTTAAACACACTCAATCTTGCTTTGTATTTCTTTGAAAAAGTAAGGGTAATACATCTATCTAGATATATATAAAATAATAAAAATCTGTCATTGTGTGTGCTTACTACTCAAAACTTACTGGATAGACTGCGGTCATTTTTTATACTTTTACTCCTTATACTCTTAGCCCTTATGTAAAAGTGATATCACGATAGCTTCATATTACGAAGGTATTACAATTTTAAGAAACTTCGATTTAACCCTGTGTAAAGTGGGGCAAGCGGTATGGTACGCATGCGCAGCAGAGGCGAAACTTTGTAAGCAAAGTAATTTTTTTCTCTCAATTCGTTTTTATTTTTTTCCTTCAATATATGGCATGTATTATTAAATAATAAACAATGGAGACAGAATTAAGGGTATCAACTAGTAATCGTTATTTATATAAAATATGTAATAATATATGACGTACTGAACATACAGAGTCGGTGTTCTACTTTCTAGTTGTCCTGAGTCGTTTTTTAAATATTCTAACTCGTTATGAACATCCATGTTCATTCTAATATATAAAAAACTAGATAAATTGACTATATGCATAGGAAATTAAGTAGAAAATAATATTATTATTAGAATACGGTGCTGCCATAATAGACCATGTCCTTCTGGAAAACGGTCTATCGGGCAACATGAAGATTGCAAAGGAGCCCGGCAAAGGGTTCATCATTGAAGAACATTTAGATAAGCTGGTTACAGCATTAAAGCAAGCTGAACACTTATTGGATGCGGCTAAAACAGAGGTTGCGAAGGTATACTAGTTTTATTCACCTCTTTTAGCATATATGTCAACAAGTTAAAGGAGTCACTGTGTCGAGCACGAGTATATTTGTATGTATGTATGTTGTATGTCGAAACGAAAAAGTCACTTCGTCGATTATATCATCGTATGATAGCAATCCAGTCGGTTAATGACAACCCTGCTTAAATACTGTATATACACCGACTGATAACGAAACTCACACTATGGTAGCGGCACGCTATGGTGGCCGTTTTGACTTTTGTCCGCTCATGAAGTTTCAAATATATTTATAACTACGTTTGATAGACAAATTATTGTTCTTTATTATTAATAGTGATGTCCAGTTGGTTTTAAATGTTATCGAATATATTATTTTTTAGCTAGAAAATTAATGTAGTACACTGATTTTTAAATTATATAAATGTATAACTATATATCTATCTAACTATATAATATGGCTCCGCGAACAAATATTTTTGCGTTTTTACTAACAAACTACAGCATTATAATTATTAGTATTATTATTTACAACACAACAACAAAAAGTCTCACTTGCATCGCGGTTTAATAAAAACACACACTTTTTTTTCGTTATTTCCATTACCACCAATTCGATTGCTTTTTATGTTTGTTACCTCAGAAATTCTATATTCGCGAAGAAGCCACGGATATCAACTAGTTGTTAAAAAATAACTATTAGAAGTTGTGTGTATTATTCCTATAACCATTTTCAAGGGTTACATAACTCAGAAGAAGGAGGAACGTCCCAAACCGGAAGGTGAGGGTCCTAATTTCCTCATGACCAATGTGGAATTCCATCCGATGCTGTTCAACCAACACAGTCAGCAGCCTCACATCGAATATGAAACCTTCGACAGAGCTGTCGACGAGTTCTTCAGCAAACTGGAGGGACAGAAAATTGATATGAAAGTAAGCATTTCATAGAAGTAAGTTACTGTTAATATAATTCCCCAACTGTCATAAAATATCCAAATAATATTATTAATAATTCATTAATATTATTAATTAATATTTGCATTTTAAAATCAAACGCGAGTGACTCTGCTACTATTCAAATAGAATTGGTTTAAAGTATGAAAGTATTAAGAACTGTGAGATTTTTGTTATTTTTCTTTTTGCAAATAAAATATATTAATTTTTTTTATCAGTTTTATAATATATAAATTAAACAATAACCTAGGCCTAGCAGTATATACATTTTTTTATTACAATTGGTAAAGTCGTTTTTAAGCAAACAAAAGTAATACGAACAGACAAACAAAAACATTTTAAATTCCTTATTAATTATGTATTGATCAGATGTATATGTGACTCTTCGACCTGTTATACCCGAACCGTGCACCCAATTATGCCGACCTTTCCCTAACACCACAAAACTATACCCTTTCCTACCTAGCACCTTTCCAAGTACTTAGCATCAGCACTTTTGCCTTTCCTCTGCCGATCCTTAATACCACCCATCAGTTCCTTCTCCGACTCGGTCAGTGACAAATTGTGAACTTGTTTAAAATAGTAAATATAAAGATTGTGAAATAAATCTTGTTTTTTAAAAAGGGATTTTATATATACCCGTATAACAGACCCTTTCGCAACTGATTGTCACAAAAAGCAAAAGTAAGAAAATTTCTTACCCCATGCTACTTACGTATTGGCATATTTCCTACAAAGTACTGGACTTTGGACTCTCTTCTATAGGCTTACTCGTAGGAAGTATGATACTGGTGGTACTATTTTTTTTTTATTGCAATGATGATTTCAATACTTGGTTATTCCTTTTATAAACCCTATATAACCCTACACCCTATATACACAACCCTTAATGCAGTGTTGGATGGGATCCTAGTCTGAAATATAGTTTCAGTTTTTCAAAGACTTCTGTTATTTGATCCTATATCATGTCTTACATAATTTAGCTTGGTTATTATCCACAAGTGGATTTGGACATGAATTCTATGATGTTACTAAAAATTATCTAGAATATTCTAACCAGCCTCTTTTTGAAACATTGAAGTCATTACAACGCACACGACTTTGTAACAATTGAAGACATGAGTGGATGAAGATGATATGTTAGAAATTTATGAGTTATATTTTTGTTGGAAGTGAAACTTCTTATGGGAGGACTTTGAAATTCTCTTTGGCAACCGTTTTTGTGTGACGAGAAGTAGCGGGGCTAAACACTGTGTCGAACGGAGTGTTGATAACACAAGGTCTTGTCCGATCATTAGAGTTAAGCAACGTCGAGCGCGGTCAGTACTTGGATGGGTGACCACCTGAGAACACTTCGTGTCGTTGGCTTTTGTTGCGTTTTTCAAATTAGAATGTTTTCCTATAAGACAAAAGTTTCACTTCTGTCGTGTCTTTACGACACACCCTGTTTTTTTTCTTTTAATTTGTATTATGAAATATTATATATATATTATATTATAATACTATAAATATGTATATAGTTTGACTACTAAGGTTGTTTTTATTTCTAAGTCTATTTGAGCTAACTTTCTAAGAACAGAATACGTATATCCACATAACACTTTTATGTAGGCCATTCAATGAAAAATGTTTCATATCACTTTCATCCACTCATGTTTTAAATGGTCCCACTGATTATGGCAACAATAATTTTCAATAACGAGGATTGGTTGGTAAAGTGGGAAGTAGAAAGATAAGAACCCTTGATTTTAACTTTCAGACGGTGCAACTGGAACGCGACGCGATGAAAAAGCTACAGAACGTACGGAAAGACCACGAGAAGCGAGTGAACGAGCTCGAGAGCGCCCAAGTTTGCGACGTGAAGGCGGCAGACCTCATCACCAGGAACGAGATCCTCGTCGAGAGTGCACGGATGACCATCCAGGCAGCCATTGCTAATCAGGTAATTTACAGCCCAAGTGGGCCACAAGAGACCCAAGATATTGGCACGCTTGGACGTGTTCTGGTCTCGGAAAATCCGATGCATTCCAATAGTACACAATAGTTGCGAACTTCTTTGTTTTTTACACTTTCATACTTTATACACAAGCAATTATAATGAAAAAGGACATAGGATGCTTTCCATCGAGAAAACAAGAAAAGCTCCCGATGAATAGAACAGATATACAGCTAGTTATGTTATGTTAGTTGGTTCGGGCACCACGTCGAAAGCACCCGATGAAGAAACACTTCGTGATGAAACCATATCATGGTGGTAAGGCTTTTTCTAAGCTTGCCTGGCTAACTACCACCCTCAAGTTGAAAGTCAATCGTTAATCACTTACAGTTGTGCTCCGGCAGCTGGGGATGAGAGCCAATCCTCTAGACTTAGCATGTTTACTATCTTAGACCACATGGTCACTTAACATTTGGTGAGGTTATGATACAATAAAAGTTATAATTAATATGAAATTATTTTTTGTACATTTTGTAACGGAAATGTCTATTAGAAGATGAGCGTTCACGAATATATATTTTTTCTCTTTGTTTTTTTTTTAAAAAGACGCCTTGTTTTATTTTTATGAAGTCCTATATACATAACAAACATTTAATATATGTATAGCTATAAATGTAGTACGGAGGATACAAGATAGATGGCGTTAAAATGAATTTAGCCGTGACGGTATGTTTTCATCTGTAACAATATAGATGTCCTGGGAAGATATAACGACGCTGATAAAGGCCGCCCAAGACAACAAGGACCCGGTCGCGTCCTGCATCAAGCAGATAAAGTTCAACACTAATCACGTCACCCTGTTCCTCACGGATCCCTACGCAGAACTTCGAACCGATGTTGATCGATATCGATTTATCGTTGACTGCTTATGCTAATGCCAGAAAGGTAAGTCGAGTTAGTTTTTAATAACTTCATAAAATAATTTGCCAGTAGTCAGTTATTTAATCGATACACTTGCCGAGCATAAACTTTGTAATCGCTAATGGGTTGGAAAATTTAATTGACTCAACTTTAATATGTAATGATAATAAAAATAATTGATTTATAATTCACAACATTCCCGTAACCATAACGACAGGGGTTTTCATAATATAACATTATACAATAGTCCAATCTATTAATTAATATTGGAATAATTATTGGGTTTGGTATATGGATGGAGTGTAGAGGTAAGGAGAACCATCTTATAGGGGGAACATGTTGAAAAAGTGTTCATCTCTAAGGAACTGAATAACAGTTCCAAAATGGCGCTAGCATAGGCTAAGGGTATGATTAGTCCGAAGTAATTTTGTAAGTAATAATACTTAAAATATCTGAGAATAATAGAATTTTAATGACGTTTTGTGATATTAAAGTGCTTACTGTTATAAAACTTTTTAAAGCTATTACCATAATGTAGCACATTTTGACAGACATTTTTTCATATATATATATATGGTTCGCCTTACCTCTGAGCCTATATAAAATCGGGTGAGTGCCTTAAGCGCTCCCCTTAGTAGTCCGGTGAAACTGTAGAGGCCTTGCCAGGTCAACTGTGTAGTCAGTTCGCAGAGAAAAAAAAGAATCCTTACCTCTACACTCCATAGTTTGGGATTAATTTACTAAAATATAAAACTACTTTACTATTAATAGGGGTTCATATATTATTAAATATAATTTATCATGATACCTGTAGTATACGAACAGAATATTAATGTTATCATATTACATCGTACATAAAGGTACGTACAGTGGTCGCCAAACTTTTTGACCGCTCCGCAAATCGTAAATGTAGGTATAAATACGTATTACATTACATACATGCATAACATCGAGACAGTTTTATGTTAGTCCCATACCTGCGCGACGAAGCTTCGGTCACTAGTGCCGCTAAAAAGTAACCTCAAAATGAATTCTGATAAGGGTGTACAGTAACATTTGCACACCATTGTCATTTCAATAGTAACTCTTGTTTTTTCTTTTTTTTTAACGTGGGGAAATCCATTATGGATACCCACCCTCTCGGGAGAGAGAGTAGGTTATGTCCGACTCGCACGGACTAAAACCCCACGGTGTACCCTCTGCTACCATAGCAGGACGACAAGGGGTGACGGTAGCAAGTCCGCATGTCGCCCCGGCAGCCTGGTATACCTCGACTGTCTCCCAAACGGCTGAACCAGTGCAATGGAGGGACGGCCCCCCCGACCCATCTCCCCTTGGTTCAGCTTAAGAGCAAACGTGGGAGGCAGACAAACCGCCTCCCCTCTTCCACCCAACGTCTACGCAGACCTCGACGGAGGTCCTGTCACCGGTGGCGGCAACTTCCCTTTGATGGGAGGCGGCTTGCAGCTCGCACCCCCCATAAAATGCTCAGCATTTCTTCCGGCGGCGCCGCACAGAGCGCAGTGCAGCGTGGTGGCTACACATTCTGCGGCCCCGTGGCCGGGCTGCCCACACCGGAAACAAAGATGACCTCTATCCATCGTCCTTCGACGGGCACAATGCTCGGGTATGGCCAACGCCGTAGCACCGGAAGCAGCGCAAAGGCTTCTGTTCCAGAAGCCTTACGCGGGCCACACACCAGACTACTCGGAGGCGTCCGTCAATAGTAACTCTGCATTAGCGTCTCCAAGTTCCTTTGATGTGTGTAGAAACCGCGGCCCCAGTTATCCTGCTGCGTGTATCGTCACGCAATCCGATAGTTCATAACGCATAACTATAATGTCTTCCCACGTCTGCATTTACTCTGACCATAGACAAAACTGCGTGCCGATACACGCAGGTATGGGAGTAGCGTAATAATAAACAAATGTCAATGTTACATTCCTATAACAATATTTGAACTATGTTTGGTATTAGACCCTTGACTGTATCATGCGCTAGTTCGAACTTACGGTTATATTCGGAGCGGCTTACAAGATTGACGTTGACTACACAAGGTTATGTCATCGAGAAATGTCACAAACGTCAAAATGACCGATTAGAGTGTTCTAAGCTAATTTTCTAACTAATATTTTAAATGCAAAAATGATTTTCTTTGCTATGTTTTAAAGCTTCTCGAAATTGTGCATACACTTTATCAAATGTACAGATAAGCACAAAGAGTACCTTTCAGTGATAGGTTAGATCTGCATTCCGCGAGCAAAACCTAGTGCATCATACTTTTTAAATCATACGCGTTTCTGTTCTGTCTACGCCCTAATAAGGCTATATTTACAAAATCTCCAACCAATTAAAAGAATCATCTAGAAGAACTGCGAAGACAGTCTTTGGTAGCTACGTTCCATGATATATATTCCGGTTTCCCGTTTGCCTCCATCAGGTACTACGATCAGAAACGAAGCGCTGCGAAGAAGCAGCAAAAGACCCTCGAGTCAGCAGATAAAGCGCTGAAAAGCGCTGAGAGGAAAACCAAGCAAACATTGAAGGAAGCCCACACCATCAGCAATATTATAAAAGTCCGTAAAATATACTGGTTCGAGAAGTTCTATTGGTTTATATCATCGGATAATTATTTGGTGAGTTGTTTGATAACTGTCCCACTGCTGGGTGGAGGTTCCTTAAGGAAAGCACTGGTTTCTTTACTGCACCAGATCACAACATATTGGTATATATAAAAAAAATATAGAGGTCTGCTGTTGTGCACGCATCACGCAACAACTATTCATATTTCGATCACCTTTATTTTTAGTTTTACCTTTAAGGCACTTAGTCCTTATCTAAAAAACATGATAGTGAAATAAAATATAAAGTGTTATTAAAGTATTAAGATGCTACGATTTTTATAAGCGCTACGTCTTCAGCGATGTATAAAGCGGGGCAAACGGTGTGGTGCGCATAATACGCACGAGAGGAGAAGTCAACTGATAAAATTGTTTACAAAGAAATTTTGCGTGCAAAGTACATTTTTGCCTTCATTTTTTTTTTGTTAACAACTACTCTCGAAGTACATGGGTATCGGCTAGGTAGAAATTTAAATAATTCTGACGTATCTGAACATTATTTATACACTTTTCGGTTCCAAGGTGATCGGTGGCCGGGATCAACAGCAGAACGAGTTGCTGGTGAAGAGGTACATGCGTTCCGGAGATGTATACGTTCATGCTGAAGTCTCTGGAGCCACGTCAGTGATTGTGAAGAACCCCGGAGGCGGACCAATACCGCCTAAGACCTTAGCTGAGGCCGGTCAAGCAGCTGTGGCCTACAGGTATAGTAAACTTACATTCATCCTCTGCCATAAATTACATCAAGTGAAACGCCTGTTATTTACATACGTCGTATCTTTTTTATTTAAATCAAAACATTTAATGATTTTATTGCGGGTATAAGTGCTTGTACAGTTTAACATGTAACGACGACGTAACTGTTACGATTGTTTTAAACGCCATCTATCCGCCGATTATGTTCACTAAATAATGAAATGTAAATGTTTGATATTCTCATATTACAAGAAAATGTTAATATAACGTCAACAATGTTGTTTGAAAATCTTTTGTTGTTGTTCTCGTCTCGAATCTCAATTAACTAGCAATCGCTCGCTACTTCGACCATGGTAATATTTTCCCGAATGAATTTGTTCGTTTTTAGATATTCATTACATGTATATTGTATATAAATTATAAGATATAATAATTCTAGTTCATTGAATAGTAAAATAATCAGTAAAAATACAACAAACGTCTTGTTGCTTTAAGTACAAACGATTTTTATTTGTATAAGTAAATTAGTCTCTCATGGTTTATATATAAGAAGTATAATTATTTACAGGTGTACCTACCTACAGTAGATTATAGGAGAAATATTACCTATAACTAAAAGTTCACTTTTCACTGTAAATAGCTTTTTATTGTCTAATAACTTGCACTTTCAATGTACATCGAATATGATAAAATAATTTTAAAATACAAACTTATCACGTTACCATGGTCAATGGTTACCATATTAATGGTTGCTATAGCAACGATAACGCGTAACGAATATTTTTCCCTACCGTACTATAAGAAGTTTCACTTCAAAAAGGAATAACGAAAATCTGTTGAGAAACAGGGGAGGAAATTAAGTGTTTTAAATTAAGTGTTTCGTCTCTGTCTATTTATATATAGAAGACTAGTATATTCCCGTGACTACGTAGTCTAAGCAGTCATTATTTTCGACTCTTTATCTTATATCTATATTAGGGGTATGCATATAATGCTTGATTCGAATCATTCGAACAAATCGAACTATTGTAGGTGGTAGAGCTACGATGAAACTATTACTGGTTTGAGCATGAATGTGTCGGGTCGCGGGACGCGCGGGGTACTACCATCCGACACACAGACGTGAGTCGACGTGAAGTAACAGTGCGCCCGCACTGTTGCGTTTCGTTCGGTCAGTGAGAGCGCCGGAGGGGGTCAAGTGGGGATGAGATACTTGTACCTCGGAACCGCAGGGGGTGGACCCACAGGCGAATACAGTTCCCTCGTGGAGCCTTAGCCTGCCTCCCAAGACCGTCAGTGCGTGGTGAAGAGCCACATCCTACACGAGGTGACCCTGTCTAGCAGAACACTACGGATCTAGGCTAGAGAGCCGATAAACACTCCTGGGGCTCGGTTCCAGAACCGGGTCGGGGCATATACCCCGGCAGACGGCGCCCCTCGCAGTACCCCTCTGCTTATCAGAGGGGACAGGGGATGGGGTAAGGACGGGCCTGCTTCGGTTCGCCCGTCAGAGGGTGGAGGGAGGAAACCTCGGTAAAAAGTCACCGTGGGAGAAAACCACGTTAAAAAGTTACAGACGGGTGTGCCTTCGGGCGGTGGGAGGGAGGAAACCTCGGTAAAAAGTCACCGTGGGAGAAAACCACGTTAAAAAGTTACGGGTGTTGAGGAGACAACCTCGTTAAAAAACAGACGGGAGGCCTTCGGGCGGAGGGAGGTAGAAAACCTCGTTAAAAAGTTACCGTGGGAGGAAACCACGTTAAAAAGTGACAGAGGGACGGCCTTTGGGCGGAGGGAGAGGGAGAAAACCTCAAGAAAAAGTTACCGTGGGAGGAAACCACGTTAAAAAGTGACAGAGGGGAGGCCTTCGGGCGGAGGAAGAGGGAGAAAAACCTCATTAAAAAGTTCCTGTGGGAGGAAACCACATTAAAAAGTGACAGAGGGGTGGCCTTCGGGCGGAGGGAGAGGGAGAAAACCTCGGTAAAAAGTCACCGTGGGAGAAAACCACGTTAAAAAGTTACAGACGGGTGTGCCTTCGGGCGGTGGGAGGGAGGAAACCTCGGTAAAAAGTCACCGTGGGAGAAAACCACGTTAAAAAGTTACGGGTGTTGAGGAGACAACCTCGTTAAAAAACAGACGGGAGGCCTTCGGGCGGAGGGAGGTAGAAAACCTCGTTAAAAAGTTACCGTGGGAGGAAACCACGCTAAAAAGTGACAGAGGGACGGCCTTTGGGCGGAGGGAGAGGGAGAAAACCTCAAGAAAAAGTTACCGTGGGAGGAAACCACGTTAAAAAGTGACAGAGGGGAGGCCTTCGGGCGGAGGAAGAGGGAGAAAAACCTCATTAAAAAGTTCCTGTGGGAGGAAACCACATTAAAAAGTGACAGAGGGGTGGCCTTCGGGCGGAGGGAGAGGGAGAAAACCTCGTTAAAAAGTCACCGTGGTAGAAAACCACGTAAAAAAGTTACAGGTGGTGGTGGTTGGAGGGGGTGACCCCTTGACTGCCAAATCGGACCAAGGAGGGAAGGGGCTGGGGACCTGACTTTCCATTGCACATTGGTTCGGTAGACGGTTAGGCAGCTTGACCGGGCTGTCGTCGCGGTCAGGGCGTTCGCGCTGGGCCTTGTCGCCGGGGTGGCATGGTGCTTGCTTGTTCGATCCCGTGCCACTCCATAGCGCGGCAGACGGTATCTTGTGGGTTTTTTTAGTCAGTAAGAGTCTGACACCCCACAGCTCCCCAGGGCTGTGGGTGTCCAATGAAGGATTTCTTCCCACATTAAAAAAAAAAAAAAAAAAAAAAAAAAAAGTGAGAGCGCCGGAGGCCCACATATTTAAAGGGCCGGCAACGCACTTGCGACTCCCCTGGTGTTGCTAGTGTCTATGGACGGCGGTGATCACTTACCATCAGGTGACCCACCTGTTCGTTTGCCCCCCATTATATATAAAAAAAAAACTATTCGAATATTTTTAAAATAAAAAAGACTTATTAAGCTAGTAGTTATAGGAAAAGATTTTTCGTCGTTTTAACAATTAAATTGAAAAAAGTATATTGTATTTGATAAATATCTAATTCTAATAGTTTGAATTATTCGCAAAATTGAAATTATTTGAGTAATCCGAATACTTATGATAAATCAAACTATTCGAATAATTGAAACTATTCAAATAACTTGAATCGAATTATTCGATTCGATTCGCTACGGAATAATTCGTTAATTCGAAGATTCGAACACCCCTAATCTATAAAAGGCTTAATGACTCGTGGCAAAATGACGCATTTTCATACAAGCTTTCATCCCCTTTTTAATCACCTTGGGGGTTGAATTTTCAAAAATCCTTCAAACTTAGTAGTATGTTAACGTGAATGTTTCGGAACAGCGTCGCGTGGGAGGCGAAGGTGTTGACGCGCGCGTGGTGGGTGCACGCGCACCAGGTCTCCAAGTCCGCACCCACCGGAGAGTACCTCGGAACCGGTTCCTTCATGATCCGAGGGAAGAAGAACTACCTCCTGCCGGAACATCTCCAGCTCGGCTTCAGCTTTATGTTTCGAGTTAGTCGACTATATATATATATATATATATATATATTTTGTAACCAGATTAAAGCGATGACATCTTTAGTTCTATAATGGGCATGTCCTTCCTAATTAAACCTTGGGATGCTTTCAGAAGTTTTTTTTTAAATTCTTTATTGGTTTTATCGGTTGACCATAACCTCTTTTGTCGTTTAATGATGCTATGGTCTAAGTTAGTAGGTAAATGCACTAAACCTCAAGGTTGGTTTGTATCAAGTGCAGCTGCTGGAACAGATCAACAGGGACTTGACGACAGATTTTCAACTTGAGGGTAGGGTAGTACTAGCCAAGCGGATTTAAGGAAAGTCGAACCACCGTGCAAATGCATGCATGCATGCATATTTTGTGAACCGCGTTTAGGGTCATGGTTTGAAATGACCAGAGGTCAATGATTAAGATGTTTCGACACTACGTCGGTCGACGTAGGTTTTTGAACAAGGATTTGTCCTTGCACATGAGGATTCGATGAAGGAAAACATTGTGATGAATCCATAGCATGATAGTAGGACTTCTTGCAATCCTATTTAACTAGTTATCACCTTCAAGATGACAGGTCAAATAGATATATATGTGTTTTCCAGTGTGTTTTCCAGTGTACCTAAGTTACTGGAGTGTTCCCCTCTAAGCTTAGCGTGTTTACTATTTTAGACCACATGGTCATTTAGCATCAAATGAGTATGTATTTCAGTGACTGTCCTTAACCCTTAGTAGCCTGATTTACGAAAGTGATTTATTTTTAATATTACTGTGTTTACTTGAGGGTCTAGATGAAGGGAAAAATAGCTAAAAAAATCACAATATTTATTTAGAAAAAAATAATTAATTTCGTTGGAAAGAATATTATACAACAGTAAAATACGTACAGCCAACCTATAAAAAAAAACTAATAGTAATGTGAATATTCGGGTTAAAAGATTGGTATCAAAATTAAAACTCTAGGTTATTAAGGGTTAAGAGTCATCAAGAAGGATCATATATTATGTTACCATCTTCAACAATATTACCACACGATTAAGTTACGATTGTGTTGTAAAACGCTAGATTACGTAGAAATCAATTCTACTTCCATAACGACATAACCATTACTTTCGTTTTAACACCATCTACCGCTCTTTCTTAGTACTACATCGTTAAATGTACATGTTGTAAATGTTTTTATTTAATTTAGTTGGAGGACAGCTGCATAGAGCGGCACCGTGACGAGCGGAAGACGATATCGGACACCATTTCCGAGGTTTCCTCGGCCCAGGAACACGAGGAGGAAGATCAGGAAATCGTCGTGTCTGATGATGGTGAGTTCGGGAAGTTATATATGTTAATGTGAGTTTGTTTGTACCGATATTTCACGGTTTAACTACTCAACAAATCAATGTGCAATTTTGCATATACATTGTAAGAAGTACAAAGAAGGGCACAAATATATAAATTCATTCAGAAGAAGATTTGTGTGTTATCTAACTCGCAGCTGGTTGAATTTGCGTCAATACTTTTATCTGTACCGTCCTGTCGGAGAATATAGAATATGCATTTTGTTATAACTCAACTATTAATTACGATAAATAATAAAAAAACGTATGCCTAGCCGTGTGTAAAAATTAATATATATTTATAGATGGTCCGTCGGATAAAGAAGACTGTAACCCTGAAACAGTGTCTCCATTGGATACGATAAAGGAAGAAAATCTAGAAACTAATGATGAGACGAAGGAAGTTGACGAGAAAATCGCAGAAGAATTAAAAGAGTCGGATGGAGAAAACAAAGAGGAGACGGAGGAAGTATCGGATAGCGAAAGCGATTCCTCAGAATTTCCTGATACCCATATTAAGGTATTTTATTCTCTATCTGTATACAATCCATGTAGATAAGATTGATTTGTTTGTTTCGAGCTAATCTCCGCAACGGCTTTGTCAATTTTTATCTGACTTTTATCTAAAATAAAATATCTGAAAGTGGGTTATATTATAGTTATTTTTCATAAAGGGATGAGCAGTAGTGTTCAGATTTTACAGAGGTAACTGTAGAGGTGAGGAGCAAGCGAACGAATTATAGGTCAATGGTGAAAATCCGGCTCGAAGGACCAAAATTATAGGGGTTAAAAGCGAGTCCTTGTCTTACATATGTTTCATTAGCCCGTTGTAGCAGTAAATTTTTTTATTGGGTCACAATTATTGTATTCATTAATGATGTCGTGTTACCTGAGTGCTTGAATGC
Source organism: Antheraea assamensis (assembly GCA_035772565.1). NCBI lineage: Eukaryota > Metazoa > Arthropoda > Insecta > Lepidoptera > Saturniidae > Antheraea > Antheraea assamensis. The sequence continues at coordinate 926,680 of JAQQSE010000138.1, forward strand.
GACTGCGATACAAAGTATAGTATATAATGTAATAGTCGATTGTTTGATGGAAAGATAAACCAGATCGAGTGTTCTCGCCGGTTCTTCTCGATGAGTGGGTTGCTTTCCGAACCGGTGGTAACTTTGACGTCCATAAGTGCCTTCTCAGCGCCTAAACTGTACAAAGTATTTTTGATTTTGATTGTTCTGATTCGCACATAATAAATAAGGCATTTATATTTAAATAATAATAACTGTAACGCTTTTCGCCTTTTGTAGTCCTTTTATTTGGGACATTTTTAATTGCGATCACCCAAGTTCATGTCACTTTTGACTATTCTCGTGGTGCGGTGGTGGTAAGCTTTACTATTGAACCGATAGACCGTAGGGTCGTAACTTTTGGGTGATAAACGTAATGGTTTTGTGTCTGGTTGTTAAATATATATATATATATTCAGGTTTCAGTCCGGCATGTCAGTGATGACTGTTGATGAATTGCAAATCTCTCAGTCATCGCCGTTGTATTTAGATTATACTATGCTTGTAATTAGACACTGTCCAGTCACTATGCCGTGCTATTTTTTTTTTAATTAATGTAGATTCCTTTTAATCGTCCCAGGTCGAGCACGACACAGGCCGAGTGATAATGCTATCTAGGACTGTCTCAGAAGTTTCAGAGAGAGGTACGTAACTCGTAACGTTGCGATTATCGCTTCTAATTTACTCGTTGACGTCCAAAATTAGAACTGCCATTGGTTACATCGTGGCTATTTTTCATACGCGATAAGAACGAGGGTTCGAAATTTCCAGAAAGAAAAAGGAAACAATTTGAACTGGACGTTGTAGGTTAATAAGATCCATTAAATAATTTAAACTGAACAACTTGCCAGAAGATATCAATTACCCTTGTTATGTACATCCAGGACAAACTTAGGATATTCATTCCATCCTTTACACTTATTTTACAAGATAAAAGATTTGTAAGTAACAGTGTTAGGTTCTGTAATTTGCTTAGTAAAAACATGTTACTAATTTGATGGGCAAAACGTTGAAGAATAGTCTTAAGCAAGTTTTACTATCTTAGAACAGATCATTATGTGAACTAAGGTGTTTGGAATTGGCCTTTTCTCTAGTACATTCACTAGCAATCACTTACTTAAAAACCGATTTCTATTTATCTATCTATAACTGGCAGTTAAATCCCATCTTTTACATTTATTTTACCAGATAAAAGATTTGTGGGTAACAGTGTTAGGTTCTATAATTTGCTTTTTTTTTTTTTTTTTTTTTTCCGTATGGCCTCTGCCTATGTAGGCAATTTCGCCAGTGTCAAGTGTGACAAATACACGGTTTAAACTTAATTGCCAAATATTCAGTACACAGTAGAATAATCCAAAATGGCACGACACAGAACAATCACAGAAGTGTAATTTTGAGATATGGGTACCACAGAGATAATATATAATGGTATGTTGCAAGTATAGATACAAATACATAGCGTAGTTATATATAACATATAAAAACATAGAGGACATTACAGTTTTATATTATTACGATAAATGAAAGCAGTAAATGTTTCAATAAAAGTAGAATAAACATATGTAAGCAATGTATTAATATTAGTAGGACGGGGAATATTAGCAGGAAGGATATCATATAGGGAAGATGATAGTTTGTGACAATTAAAAAAGATATGTTCCACTGATCCCTCTTCAAGCCCCACTCACATAGAGAATGGTCACGGATATGTATTTTCGCAAGAAAAACTGGAGAGCATACATGGCCCAGACGTAGGCGAATAATAGTAGAGATAACCCACTTATGGGCATTTTTGAATTTAAAAAACCATGGCTTCGAGGGAATTATTGGCTGTATGTTCCTATAATGTTTGGCTTTGTGAGGATCATAGCTATTCCACAGGTCCTGCCATGATTGAGTAAGTTTAGGTTTTGCAAGTGCATGCAACTCTTGTGAAAATGTTTTAGCGTGGATATCATAACCAACACTTGTAGCATTCTTGGCATATACATCCGCAGCCTCATTCCCCAGAATTCCACAATGACCAGGAATCCAAGCTAATACTACTTCTAAGCCAAGGTAGTGGCAATTAAATAATAGTTCTCTGGTCTTTAAATTTAAGGGAAAGTTTGACTTAGATCGGATGGGAAATTTAGAGATATCCTGCAAACAACTTCTACAATCAGAAAAAAATATTGTTCTATTTAACCTGTGTGCCTCAACATATGCTACCGCTTCAAAAAGGGCTATTGACTCAGCAGAAAATACAGAAGATAAATAGGGACATTTAAAACTCAAGATAATTTTAAATTTTGGAATCCATACAGCAGCACCGGCCTTATCTGTTAGTTGAGATCCATCGGTAAATATAGTGAGCCAGTTACTCCATTCATTATTAATTATTGTATTAAACAAATGATTTGCACGAGGATTATTTTTTTCTATACCAAAATTAAATATAATATTTGGGGAATAAAACAAGGCATCATACTTTATACTAAAAATGGGATTACGAGGATATCGTAGGATATTATCTATTGATAAAGGAAGTCGTTCAAGGCTTTTTATAAGACATGGAGGATTTTTATGGGACCAATATGTGGATGAATGTATTCTCTGAGAAAGATTGATTAATTTGGGAATTAGTCGATGGTTAGCTAGGTAGATGGATTTATATAGGAACCGGTCAGAAAGGAATTGCCTACGTATGTATAATGGAGGATCATGGCATTCTACTTGAAGAGCAATTACCGGAGATGATTTCATAGCACCTGTAATTATCCTTAAACATTTGGACTGTAATTTATCTAATTTATTTAAACAAAATTTGCTACATGGTTCCAATAAAAATGAGCCATAATCAAAGTAACTTCGAATTATGGCGTTGTATAATAACTTTTGAGTGTAGGGGTGAGCACCCCACCATACCCCAGAAAGAGCCCGCATAATATTTATATTTTTTTCTACTTTATTTATTATATAATTCAAGTGATGTATACCAGATAGTTTATTATCAAGAACCAAACCCAAAAATTTGACAGAATTACATGTAGGAATGGTAAAGTCATTTATATGTAACTGAAGATTAGGAATTGTTCTTTTTCTTGAGAAAACAACTAGTTTACCTAAACATGTTACCAATTCACAGACAATAAGTTGAAGAATTATCTTAAGCAAATTTCTTACTTAGAATAGATATATTTGTCACTTGTACATTTATAGAAAAAATATTGAATTAAGAACTACTTACGTGGTACAAATAACGTGATATTAAAAATCAATTTTTCAGAACAAATTTATATTCAGACGCTCTAAAAAGTTTATCTTTATTCATTTTCAATTATTCTTCTTAAGGTTTAAGACACGCATCTATTATCAACTTTACTTTTAACGTGTATGGCGGCCATTTTGATTTTCGCTATTTTGTTGTTTTTGAAGTTATACTTCTTTTGGCGCGTTAGGGAAAAATGATGAGCGTAAATTATTACGATGCGCGCACACTCCGTCACGAAATACCGACACCCTGAAGTTAGCTATAGCCAACATTTTATTCAAAAAATGTATGTATGTATGAAATACCTTTTTTCTATTGTTAGTGTCGTTTTTTCTACAAACGTCGAATTAGGCCAGGAAATTTTAGAAAAGATTTTCATCTTGTTACGCCAATGAAGTATAACTTTTAACGCGTGTACATAAGTACACACACACTTTTTGCAAAGTTGTAAGTCTAAAAGAATTGGTTGTAATTTCGACTTGCAAGATTTTAGCTAAATACGCTAACAATAATTGCGAGTCAATTCAAGCCTGTAATAATAAATTATAAACACCGTCGAGATTTCCGTCAGTTCTTATCACTGATCGAACTGTTCTCGTAAGTGTCTGAAGCTTTAAATACACTATTTTACCTATAGCCGAAGAACAAGTGCCGTCGTTACCATCGTTATCGAAAAAAGGGGGCCATAAACCCCAAAAGAAAGCCGAGGAAAAGAAGAAACCGGTACAGACCGACGCACTGAAACGTGGCCACAGGGGGAAAATGAAGAAGATAAAAGAGAAATACAAAATGCACGATGACGAAGATAAAGAGGCACATATGAAATTGTTACAGGTAATATTTCAAACGAATTCAATCAAATGTTCTGTGTCATGTATCCTATACATTAATAAAATAACTTATAAATACATTTTACATAAAAATTATAACCTAACATTTAACTAACAGTAAATCCTTTCGCAGCCTTCGAAAGAGAGTAAGGATTCGAAGAAACAGAAAAAAGCAGCAGCTAAAGGCAAGAGTAAAGCCAAACAGGGAACCCCGAAGATTCCCCAACCGGTTCCCGTCATATTCGAGGTGGAATCCGATGGCGAGGAACCGGAACCTGACGCTGAGGTATTTATATTATACTCCATCATCAACCCCTATTTTACCAATTACCAGTCGAAAAACTGATGAATTTGGTTCGGCGTACTTTCCAGATTATTTGCAAAGTTATTTGGTTTATTTACGAGGTCGATATAACTGATACTATTTATTGCTATAAAATGTTTATTAAATCGTTTAAATTCCACTCTCTTCATAAGTAGAAAGAGACAGAGAAGAATGAGATCTCTCGTTAATACCATCAATTATATTACAATTCGTTGAAAAAAAAAACATATTAAAATGGAATAACAATCTCGATTGACAAGTCGTCAGTTTTTGACATCATGCCGAACTGTCAAACTACAGTAAAACTATTTCTTAAAGTATATATTTACTGGGCCTAGCTGTCAGTTGAATTGAACATGACTTTGAGTTCGAATCCATGTTCAGAAACGACCCAGTTGAAATCGTTACAGCATATTTTGTTATTCTTTTTCCACACGCATGATCATGCCGTCTACAATATCTAACTCTCTATAACAATCTACACTATCTACTATATCAATCTGGACTATTATTATTTATGTCACCTTTTAGTTTTTGACATGAAACTTTTTATAGGAGTGCTTTGAAATTGTGATCAGCAACCTTTTGTGTGACAAACAGTAGTGGTGGTAAACACTGTGTCGGGTAGAGTGTTGAACACAACGGTACTCCTCCGATCAGCGAAGTTAAATAACCTCGGGTGGGGTCAGTACTTAGATGGGTGATCGCGTGAGAACACCGCGTGACGTTGGCTTTTTGTTGTACATTTTATAAAGAAACTTATCACTTCTTTCGTCTGGTCACGAAACACACACACACACACGCACACACACACACACACACACACACGCACGCACGCACACACACACACACACACACACACACACACACACACATACACATACTTTTTTAGTTTAGAGCTAATCTCTGAAACGACTCACAAGACTCCATATTCTGTTATAATGTTATCTACTGCTATTAATAGGCACGAACTCACGGGGGATTCCTAGTGTTACACAAGTGAAATTGAATTACATTAATCGATAACACACTGTGAAGTGTTTCTCGTATTTTTTGCTGAACACTAGGTGTTCATATGTGTATTATGATAACACTGTGCTAATCTCCAGGCGGATCAGCAAGGCGCTGATGCTGATACGGAGATGCTGTGCCAACTGACCGGAGCTCCCGTTACAGAGGACGAGCTACTGTTCGCTGTGCCCGTCGTCGCTCCATACTCGGCCCTTATTAACTACAAGTCAGTCTTTCATTATTTTCTCCACTGGGAAATATTTTTTTTAGTTCTTTGGAAATTTTCAGGGTCGAACTTCAGTGCAACGTTTCGAAGCACAGAGAGGACGAAAATTTGTCTATTTTTATATTTGATTTTGATTTTATAATCGACGATGTGGTCTAAGATTATAATCACAGTAAACCTAGAGGACTGGGTTCCGAGTCCATCTGCTGGAACACTTATAGGTGCTTGGCGACGGATTTTCAACTCGAGGGTGGTAGCTAGTTAGGTGGGCATTAGAGAAAACCTTAAACATCATAATAATCGTTTCATTACGATGTTTTCCTTTCTCGAAAGGTAATTGCAGGATTAAAATCTAAATTAATCGACGTTATATCCGAATACGCTAATGCTTCTCCCATACGTGCGTGTATCGGCACGAAGTTTAGTCTATGGTCAGAGTAAATGCAGATGTGGGAAGACATTACCGTTATGCGTTACCAACTATCGGACGATAACTGGGGCCGCGGTTTCTACACACATCAAAGGAACTCGGAGACGCTAATGCAGAGTTACTATTGAAACGAGAATGGCGTGTAAACGTTATTCTACGCCTTTATCGGAATTCATTTTGAGGTTACTATTTAGCGGCACAAGTGACCGAAGCTTCGTTGCGCAAGTATGGGACTAGCATTACAGTAAGCCATTATCGCTTGAAACTTGGTCAGATAGAGAGGAAGAAAGAAGTAAGTTGTTATAATCGGAGAAAGTTAGATAAGCACGGTAGAGTAAGATTGAAGATAGACCGGTTGGAAACGAATGACCTAACATAGCCTAAAGCATTTTCTCATCCCATCGTAGAATCTCACTTTTCGGTCTCGACTAATGTTCCAAAAACAAACAAGATTAAATTATTCTCTCACGCGTCTGTACACTCAGTGTTATGCGCAGTTCTCTTTTTTTGTTTATATTTATTAATAAAGGTAGTGGAATCTGTGAAAGTTGATCAACCATTGAGGTTGTTTCAGTTTCTAGAGTGCCATTGACTTGTCGTTGATATACAAGTAATTCTAAACTCGGTGTTTGGAAGTAACCACTTTGTAGTATGGTTTTTTCGATGGAACCCCGAAAAGTTACACTTTTTGGGACGGCGAATATCTTTCCCGTTATTAGATATGTTATAGTGAATCTTGTGTAGTAAATACAGTTTTCGAAGTCCATTTGAAACAATTTCTCCTTTTGTGTATAGGTACAAGGTGAAGCTGACTCCAGGGACTGGGAAACGCGGTAAAGCAGCTAAAACGGCCGTACAAGTGTTCCTGAGGGAGCCAAGTGCTACGACACGGGAAAAGGATCTCCTCAAAGCGGTCCGTGAGGAAAACGTAGCGAGGAACTTCCCAGGGAAAGTCAAACTGTCCGCACCTCAACTTCACAGGCATAGAAAGTAGACGAAATCACTATAGGGGACTTGGTGAGCATCACACGCATCTCTCGAGCGTATGCGTGGGGCGCGGCTAACGTCACACGCATCTCTCGAGCGTATGTGTGGGGGCGTGGCTAACGTCACACGCATAACTCGAGCGTATGTGTGGGGGCGTGGCTAACGTCACACGCATAACTCGAGCGTATGTGTGGGGGCGCGGCTAACGTCACACGCATCTCTCGAGCGTATGTGTGGGGGCGTGGCTAACGTCACACGCATAACTCGAGCGTATGTGTGGGGGCGCGGCTAACGTCACACGCATCTCTCGAGCGTATGTGTGGGGGCGTGGCTAACGTCACACGCATCTCTCGAGCGTATGTGTGGGGGCGTGGCTAACGTCACACGCATAACTCGAGCGTATGCGTGGGGGCGTGGCTAACGTCACACGCATAACTCGAGCGTATGCGTGGGGGCGTGGCTAACGTCACACGCATAACTCGAGCGTATGCGTGGGGGCGTGGCTAACGTCACACGCATAACTCGAGCGTATGCGTGGGGGCGTGGCTAACGTCGCACGCATCTCTCGAGCGTATGCGTGGGGCGCGGCTAACGTCACACGCACCTCTCGAGCGTATGCGTGGGGGCGTGGCTAACGTCACACGCATCTCTCGAGCGTATGCGTGGGGGCGTGGCTAACGTCACACGCATAACTCGAGCGTATGCGTGGGGGCGTGGCTAACGTCACACGCATCTCTCGAGCGTATGCGTGGGGGCGTGGCTAACGTCACACGCATAACTCGAGCGTATGCGTGGGGGCGTGGCTAACGTCGCACGCATCTCTCGAGCGTATGCGTGAAGGCGGGACTAACGTCACACTCATCTCTCGAAAGAACACAAAGGGTTGCGAGATAAAAACTCATCATGTAGAAAATCTATTGCTATATGTGTAAAGTATACCGTTGTCAACAAAATAAATGGTTACAAATTAAATGAAAGTTTTATTTAAAAATAATAAAGTTACATATAAGGACTGGTAAATAAATTTAATCTTCGTCTTCCTCTTCCTCGACGAAGTCCTCTCCCTCCCCGGGCAACTCGGGTGGTGGTGGCGGAGGGAGGTGAGCGATACGGTAAGCCTTGGATAAATTATAATACAATGTTATAATTACCGAATTTAATATGATCAACTACGCGACGATATTAATTTACAACGAACTATGGCATTTCAGGATCACACTTTTACTACAGTAATCTCAATGAAAACTATTGAATTGAGTGATTTATTATAACAACTACAGATTAGAGACATATTATTACATTGAATTCCAAATTGAATCATATTAATAATAATAATAAAGCCATTTATTCCATATTCCAAAACGATACAGTTTTTAAAATTTGTTAATATTGTTAGTTAAAAAAATATTGTTAGTATATTAAAACTTTTGTTTTATGAAATATGGACCCTTGTTTGGGTAAAGGACCTCTCCATCTTTTTCCAAAAATCCTTGTCCTTGGCTAACTTGATCCAGTCGTTTCCTGTCACATGTGTAATGTCATCAGCCCACCGTCTCATTGGTATACCAACTTTCCTCTTTCCTACCAACTTTCCTCTTTCCTACCAACTTTCCTCTTTCCTACCAACTTTCCTGTTCCATATTAATAATAGGGGCTTAAATATGAAATTGCCGTTTTAACTTTATAAATTTGAAATAAATTGTAAACTGTACGGTTTCGAGTGAAACTTTTGTCACAGGAAAATTCTAACATAACTCTTTTTAAACCTTTGTTCAGCTAGGGCTGTTAGCTAGGATAGGCTAAAACTAGTCTTTTCTTATCTATCAGTGATATTTTACGCTATTCCGGCAAATATACCTCCTCATCAGCGAACGTCGGGTCAGCCATCTCCATGACCTCCGGCCCTACAGGGTACTCCTCCTGGGGCCGAGGTAGCTGCAGGGGGGAAAAATTTGGCGTCTGATTTTTTAACCCCCAACCGATGTACATACATTCCGATTTCCTAGAAATATAATTATCAAACCTTTAATAAACTAAAGTTTTTTTTTGTTTATCGCTCTCTATCGTTATAATCCGTTCTAGTATTACGTATCTAAGCAATAAAGAGGGGATCCAGTGGAATGTCCAATCGATGTTGTTATAGACTCTAAAGAGTGTAAGGAATGTATCAAAATTCTCATACATTTAATAATTTAAATTGGTAACACTATATGTTGTCGGTGAAAGAAAACATCGTGAGGAAACCTGAATCTGAGAAATGTATTTATAGTAACACAGTTTGTCGGAAAATACAGAATTGTAGATTTGTCGGAGTTTTGATTTCGACAATACGTCGTGGCCTGGTGTGGTGTCATTTAACATTAAATAGGATTATGGGCCAATGCTACAGCTTACAAATTATAAAAAAAAAGATTAATACAGAACACTGACTTGCCAGTAGTTGCGTAAGCAACTGCCCCCGGCCACACGTTACTACGGAGCACGACCAACGCCCGGTCCGGGGTTAGAGACGAGCTGCAGCGAGGAGTCCACGCGCCCAGACCCTCGACCCTCGCGTCCTCAGACAGCGACGTGAACAACGGAGGACCCACCTCCGGCTCCATGGGTGGTACACCTTCGTCTTCCTCCTCCTCTAAACCTTCATCCTGAGAAAACGATCAAGAATTCAATTATAGGTTCTCCAACGGATAATAAGATAAGGGGCCTGTAGTATCCCCGAAAAAAAACTTTACATTAACTCAAACAAAGCCGCGTTCAAAATTTAAATATTCAATTTTCCCTCTTCAATGTTCACACATGTCGTAGCGATAGATTTATGTTACATCATTCTAAACTATACTATTTTCTTTCGGTATGAATATGCACGTGTGTAAATGTCAAAGCAGTGTTTCGGAAGGTGTGACGTCACGCGCTATAATTGGCTTTTAGGTTAACCTGATAGTAAGTAGATGTAAGGACCGTGAAGTATGGCGAATAGGGACTGTATAAATGAAGGTTTCGAATCGTCGACGGTATGAAAAACAAATTCGAGGCAGTCATACGGACTGCCGACAGAAGTGAAAACTCCCCACAATGGAATGACATTCTTTTTTGAATTTTGAAATCAATTATAGTAGAAATTATTTAAATTTCATAATTTGTAAACTGAAATTATTAACATTACTCTGGTTTTGACATCTTCTGGTACTCCGAGCGATAATTATATACATTTTTATTCGGTTTATTAATTAATCAAACATAAGTTAGGCTGCACAAGCTAATAACAAAATATCAATATTACATGTCCACAAGTGCCTATGCTACGCGTCGCTAGTCTACGGCAAGCGCAACATGTCACTAGCATGTTGAGGTCATCGGTGACGCGTACCCATAAGTTTTTCCCCTATCAAAAATCGCTCAACGCAGCTAAAGAAGTAATACCGAAGCTAAGTAACACTAAAGCTTGTTAATAGCTACTAAACCAAATAAAAAAAGAAAATTGGTATAGACAGAGGACAAAAAAGCACTTTAAGCTGTTTTGTCTTCCCTTATACATATATTTAGATAATGAAAAGAGTCTATTTTTATACCCATATTGTGACACCAGAAAATATTCAAAACAAATCGCAGCCGGTAGGATTCGAACCTACGCTCCCATAGGGAATCTGATTTCGAGTCAGACGCCTTAACCACTCGGCCACGACTGCTGTATTAGTCAATTTTATATATTGCTTCTGGAACCATTATTGTTATTGTCTATCCTTAGGCTTAGTGTTCACACTTAGAATCTAGCATAGAAATGATAGATAATTGTGAAATGGACCAAAATGGATATAGAAGAGAAAAACTTATTATTGTAAAAAAGGTATTTTAGTAATTTTTTTTAAAAATATAACCAATAACAAATTTAACTGAACACAGCTTGAAAAACGTTTTACACAACGGTTCTCAACCTTCTGACGTGACTCAGGCATCAATTTCTAAACGCCTTACCAGAGAAACCCGGCATAAATGGTGGTGGGGGCAGTAACTGAGGTAGAACCCATATTTTTATTCCAAAATAAAACAGACAGTTCGAGCAATATACAATATGAGACCTAACGAATCATTACAGAGATTTGAGGAATTTGGTATCTTAACTCTGCAGTTCCAATATAATTTGATAATATATGTCCGCAAAAACTTTGAAATAGATATCGTAAAAGATCGGCAGGATTTAAATACTAGAAACTTTGACAAACTGGTCGTCCTATGTTTCAGACTCAGGAAAAACAGTAACGGTTTTGTAGGTAACAGTGTTAGTTTTTACAACAAAGTTCCAAAGAATATTACCGATTTGCCGGACTGTAAGTTTAAGTGCCATGTCAAGCGAGTATTAATATTAAGGCTATTTATTATAGGGTGGATAAATAAGTAAACAATGGTGATGTCTGGTATTTACACCTCAGTCTGTGCATCCACTAAAAACGATTGTAAATTTAATGTACTACAAAAATATGTACGTTAAAAAGATAAACCCGATCGAGTTTGTTGCCGGTTCTTCTCGGCTTTTGGGTTGTTTTCCGAACCGGTGGTAGTTTCGTCATTCATAAGCGCCTTCGTATGAAATGGAATGAACTATTTGAGTACTTAAAAAAAATGCTTTATTTAACTAACTCTTGTAATAAATGAGACTGCCCGTGTAATTCACGTAAGCCGCGCGTCTTGGTTTATCTAAAAACAATTCAATCATTTCACTTTCGTCAGATATCGTTACATCTATACATATAATAAAAATAAAGTGTATGTATGTAATATCAAAATAACGACTTTTTACCGATTGGATATGAACGTATACACGATACTGATAACAAAAATACAATTTTAAAAATATTTGTCTGTCTATCTGTTTGTTCTGGGTAATCTCCGAAACGGCTGGAACGATTTTGACAGAAGTTTCACTGACGGATAGGTATAATTATAGGCTACTTTATTTTAGACTAGCTGTAATCCGTGGCTTCGTCTGTAGTACTATCTCCAAAACGATTGGACCTATTTTCATGGGACTTTCACTGACAGATAGCTGATCTTATAAGATGTAATTTACAATTATAAAAAAAAACGTTGCAGAGCTGCGGGCAACGGCTAGTATATTATAAAATCGCTCTTAAGACAACCTTTCCCTTAAATCGTCTTAACATTATACAGTTCAATATTTCAGAAATTATTTACTACAGTTCTGTTACACAACAATCGAAAACAGTACAGTTTAGACCAATCTAAATTAAAATACTAGCGACCACAAATACAGTGATTATGATTCTACCGATTTTATGTATTCTTCTTACTCCGGTTTTAAACAATGATCCAAACTATCCATTAATAATAGTTTAACAATAAGAATTGGAAGCTTCATAAGTATACTTGTATGTGAATTTAACTGTGTGTATGTTTGTACTATCATCAATATCTGAGGTAGCAGAATGCTTATTAACATCTAATCTCTCAAGATATGTGCAGTGAGCAAGTTACACTAACCATGCCAGCGTTAGGATTCCACCATATCGTTCGGCCCTGCTTCAGTATGTGCCGTCCGTGGTGCACCCAGTACGTTAGATTAATATCGAGCAAATCCTTCAGCGTATGTCCGTGATAAAACGGGTTCGGATTGAAGTTCAGATCGCCTGTTGGAACGGAAACATGGATAGATAAACTTTTTAATAAGAGAAATTGTTTAGACCAGTGATTCCCAAAGTGGTCCACGTGGCGTGACAAAGAAATGGGGGTGCACAATTAGTAAGCGGGGGTCTATGAAAATTGATCTATTTTCGATAGCGTGAAGGACTAACAATTTTGGCTTGACTTCATATGGTAGTATTGAACCTGCAAGGGGTCCACCGGAACCAGTAAAATTTTGAAAGGGTTCTATGACAAAAAAAAAGTTTGGGAACCTCTGGTTTAGACACATCAGTGAATCGTCACGCTCGAGTCGGTGGCCCACTGAATCGTGTATATTCGGTTCTAATCGTTACGTTTACTGTCTGAAAAGAACTGCATCCTTCCAGTAATGACGTTTTTATTACTACTTATTGTAAGAATCAAATAATATGATGTATGTTTTCTATACAATCATTATTGTATTTCAAGAAAACCCAAAGTTTTCATATATAGTGTGGCTCTATAGCATACACCCACTTTTTTTAATAATAATAGTGTTTTTCAACAATGTACGTCGCACCAAGAAAAAGCTTCTTTTTTACACAGTTACGTGGAGACAAAGATAACCACGGAAAAATAAACAAAAACAGTATTCCTGAAAATCAACTATAACTATGTTTCTCCACTATACACACGGTAACAAAATTTAGGGAAGCGGCAGACTTTGATGCTTCGCGTCACTGAATTAAATAAATTAATATACAACGAAGTGTGTACCGACCGATATCCCTAAATCTTTTATTGGTATCTCGTATGTCAGTGACACTCAACGTTCTGTATTATACTTTCCAGATAAAAAGCAATTACCTCACCAAGCTTTGGCAAAAAAAAAAGATAACCATAAATTCTTAATAAGTATCACAGTAATAGAATATCGCATTTTAATAGTAGAATTAACGTACCTCCTCCCTCCTCCAAATCGAGGTCCTCCTCTTCCTCCCCCGAGCCGTAAGTGTAGAAACCTTGGGGTGAGATGCAAGTGGCCGACTGGATGCGAGCTATTTGCGCTCTCAGATAATTTCGCTCCGTACCGTCAAACGGTGGGAACGTTTGTACCTGGGCATTAATTATTAAATTGTAATATTCCAACTTTCTATTGACTGCACTTACTTTACATTCAAAAGGTATCATTTTGAAGGAGATTAGATAATAGTAGATTATCAATAAATGGTTAATTCAAGGTAAGAAAAAATAACTGTTATTTTCTATAAAACGCGAGCTTAACGGTAGTAATATCTACAACCTGTTGTCGATCTCTATATTTCTAAATAGGAGGATTGATGTATTCTCTACTATAGTGTAATGTAGAAGATTCGATAGACCACGCCGGCTATAAATAAGGTAAATATGTTCACTTTTCCCCAGGATTTTTAAGGGCAGATAGTCTAAAAGCAAAATAGCGAAATGCCGAGAAGAGAAAATTTGTAAAGGGACGATTAAAAGGAGAGGATCGCCAAAAATGATATGCTCGATTCGCTGAATTTTTATAGGTCTTAATTATCATTCCTTACTTTAAGATATAGATGGATTTACAATTTTTTAATCCGAATATCCACCTAATTTATCTGTAACATTCAAATTTTGGCCACAATGACCAAAGAATGATAAAAGATAAGTAAGAAATTCAAATACTAAAAATGGTGTGCTCGGGCACCAATTTTTTGGATAGTTGTAAAATTATTTTTTAGAATAATTAAAGTATTAAATTCGAAGATGACCGCGTAGTTGGAGTTCGTATACTTCCTCGAAACCTCAGAATTGACATAATGTGGAGTTTATTTCTAAACTGGTGCTTTGTGAACATCACGAACGACCACATTATCGAAAACCAAATGAGTCTTCACTCCAGTGTGGCGTTTATTTTATGGGGCCAGCCGATTTACCATTACAGTCCACTGCCGAAATAGAATACCCTAGTTTGAACGGGTGTAGTGGTTGCATTTCCATAGCGGATAAGATAAATATATACTTCGATCCGATATGATAACAAAATCAAGGCGCTCACGAACCTATCTGCAATAACTATGATGAGAGATTTTAAGAACGAGTTAATGACAACAAAAAACAACAAAGGAAAAGAGGTTTGTATAGGAAAATTATCCTGTTTCTACTTATTCTACCCATGAACACGTAAATTGCTTGAAGATTACCGTAATTTTTAGATAAAGCTACATTGTAACTATACCACCTCAGCGTCCAGATCCCCCGTCATGCAGCGCACGGTAAGTCTCGCTACTCGAATCTGTTCAGGTTTCAAATCTGGTAGACAAATCCACTGTTCGCCGGGATTATTACACACCCAGAACACCTGCGGGGGAGATAGTGTTCTATACTCTAAATAGATCCAGCGTTTGATCACGACCTGTTGTTGTGATGACCTGACTTAAGAAGTAAGTTTCTTTGCCGCAATACATTCATAGACTTATAGCTGTTAAATGCCTTGCTTTAGAATAGCCAACCAAGTTCTACAATCATCAAAAAATCAGATTTCATTAGGATTTGTAGCCATGTCCATGAACGTGGAGTCCCAATACTCTACCTAACATCCATAATTGTTCCAAAAACATGTATTGTTTTAAGTTATATTATTATTGGCAATAATTCACAATGGCACGGCATAGCATGCCACGGTACGGCACGATACGGTAAGGCTTGGTACGTGTAGTATCAAATAAATATAGAAAAAAATCCAACCATCAGAGTTATCTCGGTGTCGCGGTATAAAGTACACAAAGACAATGTACGGTGTCCTCGATTAGAAATAGACAAACATGAACGAACACACAGCTGAACCAAATCAACCAATATCACTGACTTATCCATAATATCTATGGGACTTCAAGTACTTCAGTGTCTCCCCCCATATAGAGATCACAATACTAAGTGAATATATTTACATTAGGGAACGAACTTAGACTTATTTTAAATAGTTATAGCAATGGTTTTATTTATGTTTCCCTCCAATAATGAGTAAATTATTCCACGAGTCAAGTGGTCAAGTCAAGTCAAGTGACTGAAGGAAAAAGCTCAGACCTTCTTATTCACCCCTTGGCCTGGTCTTTCAACAGGTATCGCAGGTGGGGGTTGCCACGTCGACATCGGCTCCGGTGGCAGTTTTGGAGGGACTAGTTCCTTCGGCTTCTCTTCTTTACTTTCACCCTCGCCCACTGGCAGTTACAATAGAAATTCCACACCGCATTAGTAAAAGCAAGAAAAACTATAAATATTTTTATATTAACTATAATTATTTGATTTATTTACAACCAAATTAACAACAATAAGTATACCTATTTCAATCAATTCATATTGAATCTCATTCAAGACTAACTAATACCCGTGACTTCGTCTGCGTTTTTTTTAATATATTTTACTTGCAAAAATATACTTTACTTACAAAATTCGTTTGTAAAGAATCATATCCGTTTACTTTGCCTCTCCTGCGCATGCGCATCACACCGATTGCGCCACTTCACCACAACAAGAAAACACACATCGCTAAACGCGTAATGCTTATAAAAATCATAGTCTCTTAAAAATGTAATAATCATTTATCACATGAAAATTCGTGGTATTTTATTGGGTAAAAAAAGTGCCTAAGAATTTTAACTGAAAAACATTGGTCCGAATCTATTCAGTAGTTATTGAGTGACGCGCGTAAAACTGCAGACCTCTACCTAGTGGCGGATTTGCAGTCTTGGCCGCCCTAGGCCCCAGGCCATGTAGTAAGTACCAGCCACCCCTTTCTCAGCACCCATCAAAATTTTTTGTCACTATTGGCCGCCCTAGGCCTAGGCGTCCTGGTCCTTAGGACAAATCGGCCACTGCCTCTACCTTTTCATTAATATATTTCTATTGATATGGCGCTACTGGAAAAAATTTGGCAAGTATTACTGGCATTCCTTCCTTAGATAAAAAATTAAATCTAAACAGCCTTTAAGGGGGCACTTATGAAACATTACCACAGGATCAGCTTTATTCCGTATCCGGGCCAGGGAGGATGCGCCCGAGGGCCCATCTTCCCATTGCACAGGTCCGGCGGATGGAGGAAATGGCCGAAGATATGTACACGGTCATCTCCTGATAAAGACGGGGCCCGGCGGCGCTGATTGACGCCGGGCCAACCGCTGAGGCGACACGATGAATACTTAAGAGATCTCGTGTCGCCCCAACAAAAGCGGTGGACGTACACCGTGGGGTTTTAGTGAGTAGGAGTCTCACACTACCCACCCTTTCCCCCGGGAGGGTGGCGTGTCCATGATGGATTTCCCCACGAAAAAAAAAAACACTTTATCCAAACACTTAATAAATTTCGTTTAGCTTATGGTGTTCTTCATTTAATGATAACAAATTAAAAATTAATTAACTTGACATAAGATTTAAATATTTCAAATAATTCATTGATACAGTGACAAATGTAACCGACTCACGGAATACCCTGTTGATATTTCCGCAGTCCCTTGAACGGCACAGGAGAAAATTTAGGTCTCACTGTCATACATGATCAGTTTCAAGTAAAACTTATTACCTGGGTAATATGCATGATACAAAGCGTTGACTCCTAATCTTTGCTAAATGGTGATGTACAAACGGAATAGAAAGAATATTGAGAAAAATCTAATATATTAAGGTAAATAATGCCAGAAAGATCTTCAAGCGTTGCTGGTGTCAACTTGAAGGGTAAAATATCTCAGATAGCTCTTATTTATTGTGGAAGGGATAACAAATGAAATTGTGTATAAGACTAACACATTTCCTTTTGTTCTTCAGCTTCTTGTACTCTGGCCTCGTCTATTCCTTCACCTTCTCCAGGCATATCTTTGAGCTCAAACTCCTGAACATCACAAAGCATCGATTAATACTTAACAGAATACCTTTCATTTATCATTTAAATGTCTCCATACCCTAATCCTCCGGTCGAGTTCTTCTATAGTGAGGTCGGTTTCAGCTATATAGTAATTCGCTTTCGTACCGAATATCTTGCCAAAGAACCTTGAATAAAATTTTCAATTATCTTATTTAATCTGTATACAACATTCAATGTTGTGATTTATCTTCAGTATTTCTCTCAATAATTTTTAATCATTCAATTTCCTTCGAATTCTTTGTGTAGTTACCGTAATAGAAAAAAAAACACAAATTAATAATTATAGGGTGCGTTCAGAATTTTTCTACTGCTTAATAGCTGTAGTATGAGGTCCGCTATCTCTTTGGTCTGTTCTGTTGGAATACAAAACAGTTTTTCAGAAATATAAATATTACATGAGAAAGCTTTAAATTGATTAAGTGCATAACTGTGTTGTATTTATAATGTTAATAAAAATGTTGTATTAAATTTTGACCACATTTTATACAAATACATTTAAGTGTTACGAAGTTCACCGGATCATCTAGGACTTAATAAAAAAATGCATTATTAACAATATAACTAAAGGAGTTGTTAAGAATCGTTAAATTTAAGACAGAATAGAAGACACGGTTTTTCGCGCCCGACAATATCTTAGTGAATAATGAATGAAAGAACGAATGAATGAATAGTGAATGTATTCAATCACCTAATATTTATTAGTAGATTATGAGGCAATCCACCTACGCAGACTATCTGGGTGACAAATGTACAAAACGACATGATGCAGCTCGGCCTATCCGAAGATTATGTTACGAAACGAAATAAACTATTCCTCTCTATTAAGAAATACGATAATGTAAAGAGAAATGGCAAAAAGCAAAAGAAGATGAGATCTAGGGTTGTCCCCACAGACTTATCGATAATATTCACTGAATAATGAACTCTTCTCTTTCTTCAGTGATAATACGAGTCATTGACAAAAAATTATAAACTTTTCTACCTGCTACTAAACTGGTTTAAGTTAATTGCACTAACCTAACACTTGAAACGGGTTCCTTGATAGCGAGCATGTTCAATGCAATATAAACAGCGTAGCATTCACTATCCGGTAGGCCGTATCCACCCTGGTGGAATTGAAAACAATATTAAGCACCTTAATATAACCGACTGTTAATATCATGCCAACAGAACAAATGGCAACGCATCGGTTATAATAAAATTGCAGTACCTATAAACGTTTTTTAACAAAACTTTAAGAACCATATTTTCTTAATTATAAAGAAATTTTGTTACAGTTTCCTACACTTTTCTTATCTCTGTTTTGTGTTGCACGAATGGAAGAGACTTTTATTTTTCAACATATACGTACGCCTTTTTTTCCAGGTCATGTTAACAATACCAAAGCTGGTTTACGAGTTATAAAGTAGGTGTCTGGTGTGTTTTTAGTAGCCGAGACCAATATTTCCTAAAGATACTGCATTACAAGAGTATTGAGACACATGCTCTTGGCAATTAACAACAATGTAAACAAGCAGGCGGTTATAGGTGTTTATCTTGGAAATTAAGGCACCTCAAAGAATTAGTCGCGACTTTGAAAACTGACAACACAATCAATACGACAGGTAAATATTTATAAACGACAAAATTTTGATCGTATTTTTTCGTAATAAAGAATTACCGTTACGCTATGGAGAGTGTATCATTTTACAAGTTTTAAGGTAAACCATTCAAATTAAACTAATTTTTACGTTATAGGAGGTTTTCTGCTATAACGAAAGAGGTTATGAAAAGTGTACACTGTACTACGTTTAGCAGCAACGTACCTAATTGTACTATAAGCACATTTTTAAATAGTTCCACGGTTTATTATCAAATTCCTTTTGCAATGAAAATTATATATATGATTTGCAAACATTTCTCATCTCCGACCGATCCTCTGTAATAGATTTCAATTCAAAGGGATCATTTAACATATTTTCTTTGCCATTTGAGCCTACATCCTGATACTATAAAAACTACCCACCATACTTTTAGCTTTTACACACATATTCCAAAATCATATTACATAGTAGGGTTATCACTACATAGTATAAAACAAAGTCGCTTTCTCTGTCCCTATATCCCTATGTGTGCTTAAATCTTTAAAACTACGCAACGGATTTTGATACGGTTTTTTATAATGTATAGAGTGATTGAAGAGGAAGGTTTATATGTATATAATAACATAAATTAAATAGTGGAGAAATACTGTTATTTTTGAGGTTACTCCAAATTTAACGCGTGCGGGCCACGGGCAGTAATGAATGAATCAAAACTACTGGGTCGATTTTAATCACTTTTTCAGTGAATGATATAGAATATATATTTTATACCCGTGCGAAGCCGGAGTGGGCCGCTAGTCTACATATAAATTAAGTCTTGATTCCTTAAAATCCAAGATGTAACCCGATGAAAAATATATTAGTAATTTACACATTTTACCTCTCTGAAATAGTAATTGTGATCTATGAGGTCAGCAATTCTTGGCTTAACGTTGTCCTCTTCGAGATCAAGCTCTTGCTCCTCTTCGCCAATCTCGTCATCCTTCCGCGCCTTGCTGGCGACCAACTGATAAGCAGAATAGTTTTAAAAATGCATATAATAATTTTATAGTAAAGGACTGGATTAGCAGAAATAATTCACCGCTACAAATTTTAAGGTACCGTGTAAGTAGGCCGACAGTGTTCGGTATTCCTTGAATTGTTATAAAATAGGAAGTAATGAAACTGATCACGCTTCTCAACTCAATACGTTAATTGATTTGATTAGACGAGATTATAAAACTTAGATTGACTCTAATTTATAGTGGAATTTTCTAGAATACGTTCTAGAAGAAAGCAGTATAATCCCAATTTCTAGAGAGTTAAAAGTTACCATTCATGTTATAATGTATGGAAAAACCTATCAAATAACGTAACATGTGAAAGGACACCATTGCCTGAATATATTACAGCCACGAAGAGTCAGCCATAAAATCGGTAATCTTTCGTTTGCTCTGTTATACATGATCGATACTTAAAGAGTAAGACCAGGCTGTTTCCCAAATACAAGACTATATCGATACGACCAATCTGTACAAGTAGTACTTTTCCTACTACTAAACACCTCACAGCAACGTTATGGTGCCAGCACGTTTTTCCTAACAGAAATCTGAGGTACGACACCCATACGCACTAACACAAAGATATTATCGCATCTTCATGGTTCTTTATAGTTTATTTGCATGATATGTTACGAAATTTTATTTATTGGTAAGCACTGTTAGGCAATTGGCGTTATTAAAGCAACAAACTAAAAGAAAGTGTATCATGATTGTGCAATCGAGTCGGGTAAAACCATTCCGTTTGATTTACGGAAGCTACATATACCAATGGTAATTTACTTCTCAATAGTATATTGGGACAATAGTTACAGTTAAAGGGAATACAATCATTTTATGAAGCCTACATAGAAGAGCTGTATAAGAACATAATCGTTTTTTTCTTTCATTTTCTAAAGTGGACGAAATATTCTATTAGGCATTTTTCAAGATCAAACAATTGCTAACAGTGTAACCAATTATACTTCCTGTAGGCATGATTTCCAACACTTAAACCACTAGTTTAAACCCGTGACTTCCGACGCCTTGTTATGAACATGCGTGCCATACTGCTTACTCCATTTCTCCACAGTAACAAAATACACATCGCTCAACGTATAGTGCTTATAAAAAACGTAGTTTTCTAAGACTATAGTAACTCTATATTAAATGATGATATCGTGATACTTTTCTAGATAACGACCAAGTATCTAAGAAGTGATACTAAAAACCAAAATTAATCAAAATCTGTCGTTTCGTGTATTTGTAATGCGTGAACAACATCAGACTTCTATAAATTCATTTATGTAGATCCTCCAATGGTCCTCAAACTTTTTTGTCTCGTAAACCCTTACCAATTTTTACTATAGTAGGAAGACCCCTTATCTATTGAATATTGAATTTCCTCAAAATTCATCAAATTTAAATGAGTTTTTGTCAGGTGAACTTGTACCTGACTTTGGTAGATTTTATTAAGCGAAAAACTAAAAAAAAAAAAGCACTGCATCCAAAACAAGTGAAGTTATTTCGTAATAAATTATTTCAGTTTCAGGGATGCACCCGACGTTTTGATATGAGATTATTTATATTTGGTGACAATTTAGTAAGGTTTAATCTTAAATCCTCTCGAACAGTGATTTCCTATATATTTTTAAAATAAACGCGCTTATTATTCTATTTATACAAAGTTAAATTATACGTCACAATTTGTATTAATGGTATTGTCGACTCTCATTTGTATCTCGTCGACAGCGAGATTTTGTTTTCGCTGGCGTGTACTTCTCGAAGTTCGAAGTCGACCCCCAGTGGTTCATATGGACCACTTTGGGAACTTACGATATAGAAGATCAACGGAAAATATAATTAAAAAATTAAGTGTCTCTTTCTTAATAAAGACCTATAATAGTACTTAAGCGTGTCACGTTCCGAGATCAACCTGTGTATATCCTGCAGCCAAGAAGCTTGGAGGGCTGCATTACAGCTGCAACCGTTGTAATCTCTCGATTGTCACCGTTGGTTTAGTATTACCCTACGCGATAGGTGTGCAGGAGTCACTTTGTCCAACTTTTATAAAGATCTTCGTAGACCTCTCCTACATTATATGAGATACTCCTATGTACAGTTTCATGGTTCTAGATCCACCAGTTTCAGCTGTGCATTAACTGTCAAAAGGTTTTGAGAATTTGTATTAAATGAATGAAATAGAACTCACACGAAACATCTCTCCCATCCTCCTAACCAAAGACAGCTGAGGCGGTGACAAATAGATGTCATTGAGCAGGTCGAAATTCGGCTTGAACTTCTCTTGTTTCACTTGCCAAGAGTACTGCTCGAAGTTGTCCACCACGTCCGGTGGCTTCTGTGACAATATCTTGTGAATGACGTCGACCAAGTGATCGTAGCTGTAATGTTTTTATCATCATCAGCCTGTAGGAGGCCCACTGCAGAACCACTCTTAACGAAGGAAAGTATGGGCATAATCATCACGCCAGCCCACAACGTATTGGCGATTTCAAACTCTGAGAAATCCACAGTTCTATTTTTTTCGCACATACGGTGGTACTACAAAAAAGTTTCTCAGGTTCGAGTTTCCTCACGATGTTTTCCTTCACCGTCAGCCTATAGTATTACCAATTTAAAATAGTAAATGTACGCGAATTCCATAAATTTCGTCGATACCTTCCAGGGCTCATACCTGCGGACTTCGAATTAATATTCCACCGGTCAAACCACTGGACCACTGATATATTATAACCTAGAGTTTGTCAATATCATTGTCAATTATCAATTTTTATTTATAACAAGATAACAAATAAACAACCACTCGATATTTCTATCGAAGGTTTTGAATTTGTAGTAATGCGCATAGATGCAATTATACAGTCGTCGCCAAAATTGTTGACCGCTCTGAACACAGTTGCACAGAACAATAAATTTGGTATAAATACGTATTATATTATATGTATAAAATTGAGACAACTTCAGGGCAAATAAATGCCAATTTTAGATTCCTACAATTCTATTAAAAGTGTAATACAATATAAACGAAAAAAAAATGATGAATAATGGAAAGGATGTCCTTCTGTATGGGAATGAGCCTTATTAAGCCCCAGTTACCCAAAATTAACCGTGTGGTAGACAAAACATTTTCAATTGTTGCTAGAATAAACGCCTTCTTAAATCAGTTTAAATCTTTAATATCTTTTTTTATAGAGGTAAGCAAAAAATAAATAAAAGGTGAGCAAATGTGGGCAATCTATGGGCAAGCTCTCTACGAATTTTCAAATCGTTACGCGAAACATGAGGGGCCAACTTTCCGGAGCTAACTTACCAATTATTGCAAAGCTGGATTATACCTGGCATTGTATGGACCTTTTATCGTATTAAATTAAACAAACAATCAATAATATCGATGAACGGAAAATATCTTACAGAGTGTCACCAGTGGCTGCGCTTTGTTGTTTTAAGAAATTCTTGGCCATAACCAATTCGTTATTAAGATCTGGCATAACATTTTCTGTCGCAGCAATAATATCTGGCTCCAACAAAAATGTTTGCGACATCTTTATTAAAACAAATTAGACTCATAAAATATTACTTGAGTGAATTATACACTTAAAAAACTGTACTTATTCAAATACAATGTATGAAATATGTCATTTAAGTAAATACTTTTTATAAAATACTCGTCTTTGCTCGTAGGTTATACGTTTTTATTGTACCTATAATTATAATTATTCCACAACGCATATTTCCAGGGCAAAATGTTTAGAAATGTAGTAAGTGTAAATTAAATTAATTTGAAGGATTCAAGGAGATTTGACGTAAGCAAATTACTTGCTTCGAATGTTTTGTAGCTTAAGAAACACACTTTTCTAAAAGAAAAGTGGGGAGAAATTTTGCATCTAAGTTTTACTTTTCTGTTATCAAAGACAAATGAAAAAAAATTGATTGTTTATAAAGACGGTTTACGGACGATAATTTTACGTGATAACGTCATGAAAAAAAAAATGATTGTTTATAAAGTCGGTTTACGGACAATAATTTTACGTTGTAACGTCATAAGAAAACATTGATGAAAGTTTTCAGATAGAAGCGTCACATGCCTCTCTATCGCTCTTTCTACGCTCTCGTTTGCACGCTCGGCTCAGGCGAAATGTGACCATGAGTCATGCTTTTTCGTGTGTGCAGCCGTGGTTCATTGATTTATAAGAGGTTATCACGTCAAAAGGTCTCATTTGCTATATTAGTAAACTTTAGAGAGTTTTTTTATTTGGCAACAAATTCTCTAGTAGATTATTACTGCCCACGGAAGAACTTCTTTCTTTATTCCATGTTACTGCCATTGTCGAGGATGTATTATGCAATTATTACAAATTTCTTGCGCTCATTTCAGTGACCTAACAAGATGTTTGTTGTTTTATTAGAACTTTCCAGGGAGTTTTGGTGGCAGGTCAGAATTCATGCTCCGTGGCATTATTTCCCATCTACCTCACTTGTGCATAATAACCAAACTATACACAGTAAAACGTATAAAATATAGAGCCAAATAGCACAATATTATGAATAAAATATAAAATCCACTACATGACATTCCAAGACCCCGCCAAAAACTCTTTTAGAGAGCTTCTTTTTGAAACTCATACTTTAGGATGATTCTCTATTAGGTTCAAGGTAAAAAAGGTAATATATATACCAGAATATATACTCTGTATAATTTTCAGCTGTTAATCAAAAATGTCAAAGTTCTGTGAATGTTGTAAGATTGTAGTAGATACTTTTTCAAGATTTCTGTACTAAAACATGAAAGAAAGTGGTCAAGAATTACTATCCTTGTACTGTTTTCTAATCATAACAATATTAAAAACAGTTGCCGGCGGGATATCCGTAGTTAACTATAATCAGTAAAATATAACCTCAAAGTCAAAATAAACAATGGCCAGGAAATTTGATGCCACCGCATATAATTTCCGGCAGAAATGTCCGTATGTGAGCAAGGACTTGCTACGCTGGTTCCCAGGACACATGAATAAAGGACTAAAGCAAATGCAACGCAAACTGAAAAGCGTCGACTGCGTAATCGAAGTTCATGACTCGAGAATACCCTTCACAGGCCGTAACCCGATGTTCACAAATACTTTAACGGGTGCCAAACCTCACATACTAGTCCTAAATAAGAAAGACTTGACAATACCATCCTTAATACGTAATATAAGTGATCAGTTGAAAGCTGAACAGAATATTAATAACGTTGTATTCACAAACTTGTAAGGATCAGAGTTGCCGCGGTCTGAAAACCCTTAAACCTCTTCTAGTCGATTTAATAAAAGATTCGAACAGGTACAACCGTGCCGAGGAGATGGATTACAATGTGATGATAATTGGTGTGCCTAATGTTGGGAAATCTTCACTTATTAACATGTTACGATCTCAAAATATGAGTGTTAAACACGCGTTGCCTGTGGGTGCTGTGGCCGGTGTCACCAGGAGTTTGATGACGAAGATGAGAATAAATAATAATCCCAAGATATTTATGTATGATACACCTGGTAAGATTTTTTTTTATGTCCTAGCATAAAAAAGTGACTACTCTTTACCTGACAGTGCAATTCAAAAACAACAGTAACCACTAAAATATCTACGATCCGTCCGAAATCGTCACTGTCATGCTCTCCTATAAGCTTCTTGGCATTGATCTTGCAATGGGACACTCCTAAATGTGACATAATGATGGACGATACACCTAATGTATGGTGATTACAGTGACGCACCAAGCTATTTTCTGTGTCTATTGTGTAAAATACTAATAAGCACCTTTATTATTATTAACTATGATTATATTATATTTTAACATTCATCAAGTTTTTGTCCTTATTAGATTTAACTTCACACTCTCTTTCACACATGGTGCTGTTGTGCAGTCAACAACTGCCCATAAGGACAGAGTATCCTTGCGTACTTACCATCAAATTGTACACAATTCTTGTTCTTTCTTCATTGATTTCTTTAATTAACCCCTGTCAGGGGATTCCTAAGTCCTGGATTTTTCTATACATTTCTTATGTATGTATGTACTTTTAAGTTTACTAAATGGATGTAAGTCATTAATGTTTCCTAATATTTGTAAAACATATGGATTCCTAGGAAAATAGAAAAGTCGTCAATAATGTATAAAATTTACATTAATTTAAAACATGTAGTTATTCATTTAAAAATTAGAAATAAATATTTCATGGTATAATATGTCACATTAAATATGATATTATTTAAAACTGGTCAGTACCTCTTATATTCTATGAAATTTTGGATTCTTGGAGATGAGAATTTTCAGAAGTATATATTTATTTCTTCAGATAATAATGAATTCAATTTTATAAATAAATCATTAAACACTATACTTATTATATCAAAATACTTATACATAGTAAAATAAGGTAACATAATTATTGAAGTGGAAACATACTTATCTATTATTATTTCACACGGGTAATCATGACCTGCCAGATTTATTCAGTGACTCGTATTCTTATATCTTGGTCCTATAAAATACTGTGTTTAATTGGATTATATTTTTTAGTTTATTCATATTATGTCTTCACAGCCTTATTAATCTTATTAAAGCAAATGTATCTGTTTGTTTGTTGTACTTTGATGCCTTAACTACTCAACTGAATATCACAAAATTTTGCATACACATTGTTAGGGGTATAGAAATGAATATATGTACCTTTCATTAAAAAAAAGTACTGTTCCTGAGGGATAGGTTAAATCTACATTAACACGAACGAAGGCACAAGCAAAAAGTAGTTTGGTTCCAAAATCAAAATTACTTTATTCAGTTTAGGCTCTGAGAAGGCACTTATGAACGTCAAAGTTACCACCAGTTCGGAAAACAACCCAGTCATAGAATGTCCATTAATTAATAATTATTTACAACTCTCCATCTCTCTGTTAAATAACATGAACTAAGTTATAAGGTTGAAAATTAATTAATGAAACACTAAGTAATTTCCAGTAAATTCTCATATTTTCATAACATATTTTCCCTATCGTTAGTCAATTTATTTTTCCTCTGTAGCATCCAGGTTGGTCTGATCCTTTAAATAACAAATCTTATGAACTGAATAACCTTACAATAAATCTATACATATAAATAAAATTGGAGTGTCTGTTTGTAATAACAAAATAAAGACTTTTTACTGATTGGTTATTAACGTATACAGGATACTGATAACAAAAATACAATTTTTAAATTTTTTGTCTGTCTGTCTATATGTTCCGGGTAATCTCTGAAATGGCTGGACTGATTTTGACAGAAATTTCACTGACAGATAGTTAAAATTACAGCGCGTGACATAGACTACTTTATTTTAGAGTAGCTTTTACCCATGGCTTTGTTTGCAGTACTATCTCCAAAACGTTTGAACCATTTTTCACTGAACTTTCACTAACAGATAGCAGATCTTATAAGAAGTAATTTACAATAAAAAAAAACGCATGCGGAGCTGGGGGCAATTAAATATAAATGAAACTACATTATTTGTAAAAGTCCTTGAAATTGAGTTTTTATTACCCTTAAATCTGAAATGATAACTTTTCTTTACTGTATATACTAATATTTAACAACAAACTCCTAAACCATGGAAAATAATGCCTTTAAATCGTAGTTGCCCAGATACAATGATATTTACTTGCAGATCAATTTCCACATTCCTGCTAACTAGGTAAGCGCTAGAATGTATTCTTTATGCCATAGGGCACTAAACAGGAGGATGGCCCATCTGATAGTAAATGATTACCGTCGCATATGGACTTAGTACCATACCAGGAGTACCACTTTTGTGTTACTTGCCTTGAAGAGAGTGTTCCGATCCCTTTTTGAAAGGCTACATGTCATAATCCTAGAAGAACACCATACGGGATAATACATTCCACATGGCTAGCATACTCATATTGAAGGTTTTAGAGAACCATAGGGTTGTGGTTATTGACTATTTCGTCATGGTGTATTTTTCAACGGAAACTACATATTGTTTGTATCTATAGATCAATATACATATTATTATAGTAAATAAACTTCTCAGGTATACTAGAACCCTCAGTAACGGATATAGAGATGGGTCTGAAGCTTGCGCTGTGTGCATCCTTGCAAGATCATCTAGTAGGTGAAGAGACCATCGCAGACTACCTCCTATACTGGTTGAACAAACATGGGAAGTTTAAATACGTCGACTATATGGGGTTAATGGAACCTTGTGACGACATTAATAAGGTTACTTTATCTTACCTAAACATAATAATCAAATCGTTTGTCTGGGCTAGTCTCCGGAATCAATTTTGATAACACTTCTACTGGGAGCACTTTTTTATTTTATTTGGTAAGTCAATTGCACGCAATCCCATCTGATGTTAAATGATGATGTGGTCTAAAACGGTGAACACGCTAAACCTAGAGGAGAACCGGCTCTCAAACGCAGTTGCCGGAAGATATGTACACAGATTATGAACTTGTAGCTTGAGGTAGCTAGCCAGACTGACTTAGAAAAAGCCCTACCACATGGTACCTATGGTTTTATCACTATGTTTTTCTTTACCAACACATAATTACCATTGAGCCATCATTGCTTCTTCATGTGGCTTCCTTTCAAGTGCAAGCTAATGGAACTTATAACATTTCAAATTAGTGAATGTATGTGGTTTCTGAAACATTTTATAGCAGTAATCTTATGTAAGTAGAATTTAACAAGGCAGCGAATGTACCCGGAATTAATTTAAAAACTAATTGAATTTAAATCCATTGCATGCAACACGATTTCTACATATGATTTTATTGTTTTAACGTTGGCACACCACCAGATTCAGTTATCAATACTATATTATCCAAATTAGTGGTTTTCAATCTTTTTATGACAGGACCCCCTTGGAATGTAAAATTATTTCATGAAAGCCTATCCTCTCCTCCATACAACATTTTGATTTATTTTCATAATTACGTATCGGTTAAATACAGAGTGAAGTGAATATAACTCGAGATATCTTTTTTTTATTTTTGTTAACTTGTATTTATGTCCTTTAACTACGTTTTCTTGAAAAAAATATTTTTTCAACTTACTGTTTTTTTTTAATTACTAAGGCTTTGTAAACTCTCGCTATCTCTTTATAAAGTCGTTGCGACCTCCAAGGGGTCGTGAACTGCACGTTGAAAAACACTGCTCTGCATTCATTTCACTTTCATTCTATGATGATTTCGGTATACTGATCAATGAAAGAGGTCGCTATTTATTTCTGTCTGTTCGTTCCTTTAGTTTTTATACTATCAATTTCTCGCGGCTTTACACACATTTTCTATGCAGTAATAATTTATAATTATTGTTATATTATTAATCCGGTTAAGCTGTAAAGGTCCGTCAGACTAATAGTGTTAGTCAGTTCGGGAAAAAAAGAGCGGGGATCATTCTGGCGGGGAGCGTGGGACCGTTCATATCTCTAAAGATAATACGTGGTTACGTATCGCTTCATATCGTTCGCCTGAATATAGTTATATTGAGTAGTGTATTACCGTATTTCTTGTTTAAGTAAACCGTTTTAATTATGACAATTGATCGGTCTTAATAATTTAATAACTGATCGATGACATCATTAAGATGACTTGGAAATAGGATGGCATCATACTTTTATGACTGTCCCCATAACGTCACCCACACTTACCATATATACCTTTAAAATCCGTTGTGTAGTTTAGAAAAACTAAGGGAACACACGGACAGACACAAGTAACGATTTTATAATATCCATTATATTATCATCTTACGTTCTGTATTTTTTGTTTTAACTAAATAAGACCAAATCTTTTAGGTCCTTATAGCCGGTGCATTAAAGTATAATAGGATTAGAAAGACCCGTGATTTCGACGGCAAGGTTAGAGAAGTACCGGACCTGTTGGAGGTCGCGAGGACCATGATTAAAGCCTTCAGGACCGGGGAGCTGGGCAAGATCTTATTGGACGTGGAACTGCTTCAGAAATATCAGAGGAATAATGAACCGGAAAGAGTGCTCGCGTAGTAAGCGCATGGTGGCAGTAGAAAAGACTGGATTTTCGTTGTGGTGCTTAACTGTCCTACTCATCTCGTACTCTTTCGTATTTATTTACCGGCGAAAATTGAAAGCGGTAAAGAGTTGAATCCGTAAAAAATAAAAATAAATAAATGTAATCGGTCAATTTATTTATTGCACTACATTATTGGTATCATAAATATGCAAAAAAAAACAAGCGATTACAACTTTAATAGACCAATTTGATTTAATATATGAGCAATAATATTGTTCATGACACTAGGAGAACAGGTTTGATGATTATGTTCCATGTAAATAGTTGTATAGTTAGTATTAAGAATAATAAATACATACAATGTTTAAAATATTGTTTTTTAATTGTTACTAGCTACCTGCCCCGGCTTCGCTCGGGATGTACTCACTATGGTAACTAAATGTTCAACCTGTCAATATTCTTGGTATAAAGATCTTCCTATTGTCTTCTGTCTCACTCATTTTTGAAGTGAAACTTCTTATGGGAGGCATTTGAATTTCTGAACGGCAACATTTTTTATGTGACGAAAAGTGGTGGGGGTAAACACCGTTTCGAGTAGACTGCTTGAAAACACCGGTTTCTTGTCCGATAATCGAAGTTAAGCAACATCGGGCGCAGTTATTGCGATAGATAATGGATGGATGGGTGACCGCCTGGGTGGGAACACTGCGTTACGTTTTTTTTTTGTTTTTAAAGAACTTTTCGCTTCTTTTGTGTTGTCATGAGCATTACGGATAATATTCTCAAAGACGGTCAGACGTGTAATTGTTATAAAATATATTATTTTTACTTTCTATATTTAAATATGTGTAACACTCTGGTCTGTGTTTGTATTTATTCTCCTAAATAGATTGATTTGCTTTATACCTATGGGAATCATGTCACTTGCGTAAATTTTAGTTTTAATTGGACCCGGTAGATGATGTTGTTGTCTAGGTCAATTTTCCATCCTCTTCTTTTTTTTTTTAATTTGATATTTTTATATATGTCACTTTATAAGGTCTGGCAGGATAACATCTGCCTAATGGATCTGTTAATTTGTAAAGTTGCACTGTTATACTCTACCAAGTGAAGATAGCTAATGTCACAATCGTTAATTCTTATAGTAGTCGGTCATTCTCAACCGACTATCTCTAAAAATATATAAAGAAATTACTCCGATAACAATTTATCTGACGTTTTTTAATCTAACTTCAGTTTGACAGTGTCACAATGAAGTGGATAATGTAATCAGTGTCAAAAAAATAATACCCAAAATGAAGTTATGCACTGAATATAAATATTTCAAAAATGAATATAAAATGTGACACGAAACAGTGAAATGAAAACGTAAAACATTTTCTTATCAAAAAAAATCAGTCGTAGTATAATATGAATCCGTTAGCGTTCGTAGTGACACTTCTGATGTCATTACAAGAGTACAGATGGTTTATAGAGACAGCTAATAGTTATTATCCAGTAGTGATAATGTCGAAAATACATACGGCTTGAACAAAAAAAGTGATATGGTGCTTAAAGAGTATGATTATTCAATGTATATCTCTCGACGTAACATTGCCACTCCTATACCGAATTTTATCACAACGCCGTTACCCTCGAACCATGAGACAGTAAACTCGAGTCGTTAACCTATTAACAGCACTTCGGCATTCGGGAACAGCTCAATCTCATCATTAGACGACACTTTGAACATGGTAACCACTCCTTGGAGCACCGAATCGTGGAGCTCGAGTTCAGCATCAGAGAAATCCTCCGAACAATCATACTTGTCATGGACGAATAGTGGAGAGTGGACCTCATCTACCGAGCCGAGGTCGACAGCCTCTTACGGCATATCTACTCCTTATTTCTCCAACAGTAAAAACACAGTTACATTGCTAAACAGTGTACCATCCCCAAGCGTGAGTGATCAGATTCGACCTTTAACCCCAATTAATATTACAGAATCTTCCGATACACTAAGCTCGTGGACTCTGGAATCCTTCACCAGTACGGGCACGATCAGCAACAGCGATTTTATAAAGGTCAAGTACCCGTGGAGTCCGTGCTCCGTTCTCAGCGGTACAGATGTATATCCGAGTACATTAAACAGTTGCCTTTCAGAAAAGTACAGCCAAGAAACGTACTTAAGCGATTTGGGTGACAAATCGAACAGTGCACCGACAACGCGTGTGAGCGTACTACAAGCCACTAACTTTGAGTGAATGTCTGATAGAGATACAATAATTTACGACGTATATTGATTTGTCAAAAAAAATAATTGAAAAATGATTAAAGGACATAATTTGTACAAATTATTATTTTATTTTTATGTCTTGCTTGTAGCATGGAAAAAAAATTAATACAATAAACATAGAATTAGGTTTGCATCGATGTAGAAGATTAATATTAAACGAAATGTTAAACTCTTAAAATCGAAAATAACTTCAATATTGGTTATCATGCAAGGTTATTATTCCATCCAATGAGACATCCAAGACGCATCGTGCCTGTGCCTACTGCATGTTTTTTTTTCTCACAGACTGCAGCAACTTCTACCGCGGAAGAAAGATGTCTACTATAGGCTTTTTTCGGTGATTTATACAGGTTTGAATTTGTTTTTGGAGGAATCCTGCTGTCGTATATTATTTTCTCTATTCATATACTTGCATTATTTAACTTTATATTTTTCGTAATATAGACTGGTTACCGTGCACAAGTATATGCGAAATAATAAAACATTATTTCTGAGATGTAAAATAAACTCCTTGGAAAGTTTTAATGAGTGAAGTCATTATAAAATACTTTGTATAGATAATGACGGTAATAATCTTCTATAAACATAACCAGCTTCCAAGGTATAACGAAGGTTGCACAATAAAAAACTGAAAATACATATTGAAATCCTAACTAATGTTGTAAATGCGAATGTGAGTTTGTTATGCTTTCATGCCGTAATTACTTAACCCTGCATAATGAAAGTTTACATACACGTCATCATGGTCACAGAAAAGGACATACTTTTCATTAAAAAAACTTGTGTGGTTATATGAAACCACGATACAAGTGAAACTTTTGAATTGAGCCATGAGCGCTCTCATATCGGCCTTGGCTGCTCTGCTGAGCGCCTTTAATTTTACCCCTACTCCGCGACCAGCTGTAATGCGACATGCGAGAGATAGATGAAACAATTTGAGGCGATGTAAAAAGTTTCACTTTCAAAATACTGATCGTGAGGTAAAGGTCAAAACTACATTAATGCAAACGAAGGCATGGGCAATAGCTAGTATTACAGTACATACATATGTTTGTAATAATCTTATTCTATGACCGTACATTTTTTTAAATACTAGTTTTAACGTCTCTACTAGGTTTAATAGTCCACTGTCTAACATTTATTGTAGTGTACAGATTGTGTACAAGTTGTTTGCGACTTGAGTATATAACACTGGCATCGAATACTTGCCTATCCATGTATTCATAGGATTTTATGCTATCAATATTTATACCACCTTTAAATAAGTTTAATTTTAATAGTTGACTTTCACGTACATCTACATTTTTTGACAACCAATAATTTAGATTATTACTGCCATCGTCGAGTAGGTGATAATTTCTGTGTTCTAACAAGATGATGGTGGTGGCTCCCTTGTTAGAATTTTCCAATAAGTTTTTGTGGCATCTCAGAATTCATGTTCCGTGGTATAATTTCTCATCCACTTCACTAGTGCACAATAACCGAACTATATTACGTAAAATATCATCAATATTACAAAATATAGAGTCAAATAACACAAGATTGTGATTAAAAGATCCCGCCAAAAATAACGCACATCTACTTATATACATTCTGTTTAATTGCATCATTATTTATGATAGTACCAGTGTTACATATTTTCGTTCTTTTTAAGTATATTGTTCTGATTTAAATTTTGTTGCATATAGACTTGACCTTAAATTCGTATTTGTATATATAATGTGTTTATCAATGGTGTTTTCTGCATTATTATTAACATAAAGGTGTTTTCTTGTAATTTCTGTTAAATGAGTATCCACCGAGAGCACGTCCATGTGTCATATGGGATTCCCTTGAAAATTAGCGCTACAGTGTTGTTAAGAGAATAATCGATATATATATATCAGTGATATTTTTAATTTCAAAATATCTATATTGATTTCCGAATATCGCATTCGATATTGTTTTAAATGCTTTATTATATTTTATAAATCATATATATATCATATATATAATTGTAATATTTTTGTTCGTTTCATAAAAGTATAAATCAATATAAATTGAAGTGCGTGAGTTTTGGTATAAGTAATACCTTTATCCTCAATTGGAATCAAATAGAATTCAAATCTACCTACAAAACCTTTAAATATTTCGACTTATCTTCAGGTAATCGCATGTTGATGTAAAAATATTAATTTTTTACTCTGCATGTATCGATATTGATCGTAAATATCGATATATTTGTTTACACTTGCCTATCCCGAGTGTTGCTTGTATTAAAGCATATTGCTGAATTGGGTTGTCAGTTGTTGGATATTTTTTAATTCCTCGTTTATATCTATAGTTTAATTGTTTTGCTTTAGTTCGAACAATAAAACTGTTT
Organism: Antheraea assamensis; assembly: GCA_035772565.1. Taxonomy (NCBI): domain Eukaryota; kingdom Metazoa; phylum Arthropoda; class Insecta; order Lepidoptera; family Saturniidae; genus Antheraea; species Antheraea assamensis. Next base: position 961,584 of record JAQQSE010000138.1, read on the forward strand.
CTTTCTTTCATTCTTCACTATACCTCAGTTTTGTCTCTTTCCACCGATATAAACTTTACTACACATCGCAAATAAATATATTTAACTGTGTGGGTAAATAAAATAAATAAAAAAGTCATTCCAATTTTGATAAAACGCTTTTATTAGTAAACAAATCCACATACTGGAATACTTGAAAACTATATATTTTTCAACCTTTACATACTTTTTAATAATCATAAACTAATTTATCTTAAATATATATTTTTTTATATAACCTTCAAAAAATATTATTTTTTTTAATATCTGCGCAGGTATGAAGCGATATTTCAAATAATGCTTTATTAATACAACAGCATATTTATAAGTCTAGACATGTCCAAAAATTATTGTTATTTTAACATAAATATATAGAAATGCATTTTTGTTATCACTGCTATTTAAAAAAAATGCTTTTATAGCTTTTAATTATTCTTATGACAATAAAAAAGACAGGTATTTTTTAAATTCATATATATATTTTGATATCTTTGATGATACCACATAGAATTGATATAGACTAATATTATAAATGCTAAAGTAATTCTGTTTGTTTGTCATTATTTCACCGATAGCTTTAAAATTAAGTATAGAGGTAGCCAGAGACTTTTGGAAGGATAATAACCATTTCTCAACTAGAATATATTGAAAAACAGGCAGACTTAGGAAAATGTTATTATTTTGATACTTTTAATAATACTACAGAGTATTAAGCAAGGTTAAATTAAAATAAGGAAAAAACCAATGATCGTGACGTATGTTCTATTTTTATTTAACTGTATATTAATATAACTATATTATTTTGTACACGTAACACACAACCATAGATTAGGCAATAGAAACGTCTAGAAAGACCTGCAAAAAAAATCTCCAAAATCGTAACAAAACATATAATATACGGTCTCAATTAAACATAATATTCTTTTTATTACATTAGATTTCCTTCAAAATAACTAGCTTATAAAGTTATTTATTCATGTTGCTTTTTGTTTAGTTTTTTTAACAAATTAAATTATGCGATGTAATATAACAAAAAACAAGTCTTCGACCGTAACCATATTGTTTACAAGAAAATACGGATGCGTCAATCGAAAACACACAACTTCAACAGGCCATTGTTTAGTATTTCAGGTAATCGTAGATAATGGTGTTTTTTATAAATAAACATCCATAGAGTAGAGTAGAGTTTCCGATACTTCATTTTTTAAAATACTTTCTAAATTAGTTTTTTTTTAATAAACTTTATAGGTAAACGTTTTGACCACAAACTTGTCTGATATTAAATGATGATGTGGCCCAAGATGGTAAGTCACGCTTAACCTAGACGGAGACTGGCTCTCAAGTGCAGCTGCCTGTACACACCAACAGGTGCTTGGCGACAGATTTTCAAATTGAAGGTGGTAGCTAGCCAGTCGGACTTAGAAAAAGCCTTACCACCATGCGCTATGGTTCCATCACGATGTTTTCCTTCACCGCGCGCTCCGAGTCAGTTGCTTGGATTCAAACCTACGTCCTTCGACGCTGTGTCCGAACACACTACCAACTGAGCCATCATCATCATCATAGTGTTTGATCATTTTGCTTAGTGACTGAATTTCAACTTAATTAAGGATGGTAGCTAGCTTTAGTGCAAACTATATCACCGCACAGTGGTTTCAACGCTATGTTTTCCCTCAACGAAATCTCCAGGTCCATTGCAATCATTCGAAGCTACAATGAAGTACGTGGTGTCACGCTTCCTTTCATATATATGTATGAAATAATAATAATAATACAATAAAGGCCACATTTTAAAGCCGTTAAATTTAAATGAGGAAATAATTAATAAAATCATCACTAATTAATTTAAATTAAATTGTCCAAAAAAAAAATAAACCTAATATTCCAACACTTATCTCTATATATATATATGGATGTTGGCATAATCTGAGGTCAGTAAACTCCAACATAGTTTGAACAAAGTTCAGTGTTTAATGGAGTTTTATTTTTATTTTTTTTTATTGTTTTTTTTATGCTATACTTATAACTCATAACTCACCATTAGATAGATGATGCGATTTATTTTAATATTATAATTGAACGTAGACGAATACGCGGGCCGTTGTTAGTTATTTGTAAAAAATAATGTATCGGAATGAAAAACGATTTGATAACCCTAGACCAAACGGAAACGCCTTAATTTAAAGGTCATCTTATACTGGTCAGAGACCATTAAAGGAAGATCTGACTTGGTACTTAATCAAGATCAAGATAATTAGAAGAAAATTTATACAATAAATTCAATTAATGTACCGTAACATAGGCATAACAAAGTATGAAACATAAATTATTTAAAATAATAATCTAGTATTACTGATTAGGAATGTTGCACAGGCCAATGAAGTTCTTATAGTATTTAGGCTCGGTAAGCGAATCAACGAGGAACGTACCCAGATCCCACTTGGAAATCGTCCTCCCGGGTGTTTTGTCCGGGTTTATGTTGATAATCATCTCTCGGCTTGGATCGTCTGAAAGTAACCAACAACAAAATCTTCTTATCTATATATATAATAAAAATTGAAATGTGTATGTATCTGTACTTTTCAATGTTTATGAAAAAAAAAATATTGCCTGTAAGTAAAGATACACAATTTATACGTTTAAATATGTTTTAGAAATGATTGTCTGCCTGTTTGATTGGTCAAAGACGCCGCTTTATTGAAAGACTAACCGACAAGTGTATCACAGCATTGACTATGCTGTTTGATCGCCGCCGCTCTCATATCAAAGTTTGCCGACGTTCCAAAGAACAAAATAAGTATATAGTTACTCAGAACGGATACGTCACAGATTGTGTTGCCATCACTAGGAATATTATAGTAATTTATTGCCGAAATCGTTACTAATATTATAAATGTGAATGAGAGTTTGTTTATTTGTAACGCTTACACGCCTTAACTACTCGACCGATTATTAAGAAATTTTGCATACACGTTGCCAGTTATACAGAAGAGCACAGGACACCCGTCATCCAGTAAAATGAAACGGCTCCAGAGAGTTAAGTCAAATTTACATTAACACGAGTGAAACCGCAAACAAAAGCTAGTTCAGTAAAATCAAATCAGTAGTTCCACAGGTTAACTTCCATAAACAAACAAACATTACTGTTCATTGATTATATTATAAATACCTAGGTGTAATAAACATGAAAACCTTGAACGACCGGTTGAGTTTATTGCGTGAATAATTAGCATGTCATTATAATAACACATATATACCTCGTAGAATTCATTTGTACGTATGTCTTCGGGAATCGCGATCAACGTACACACAGTTAAAAAGCTTTCAAACTTCGTGCTGATTGCATCTCGGTACCGGTCAGCTTGCGTTAGAACTTATGGGCCGTTCATAAAATACGTCACACAAAATTTTACCCGTTTCCCGTTCCTTCGTATTCGTTGCATTTTCTGTGATTACGTCACGAATTATAGATCCCCCGTCGTGCATATATACAAATACATACGTAAAGTATGTAAATAAAAACAAATGGAGGTTATCTTCAATTTGTGAAGTATTTGATGAGCTGCGTACTTCACGTTTCCTTAGACCCCCCGGACCACTTCGTCACATCTTGTTACAACAAGCGTCCTCACTCTCCCAGTCTCCCATTAAGTGTCAACGTATTTTATTAATTACCCCTAAGACTACTTAATCGAGCTCCAGGAAGTGATAAGAAAGTGATAGCTTGCAAAAAAGAATATGAATTCGAGCTAGCGTCAACCTACGGCCGCCTTCTCTAATTAACATCTGACAAAGTGGCTGCACAATGCCTGATAATAAGTAAAATGAAATCCAAAAACCACTTCGACTATCGGAAGACCAACGCCGTGCCGGTTGTCACTGTCGTACCGACCTGTATGTCTCTCAGCAACTGGGCATATACTGTCTGATTCCGAACCGTTACAAACTCAGAGAGACAATGTGACGTGATTATTACTACATATATGGTGGTAGCGATACAATCAGGTACTGAAACTCTGCCAACCCTCTTAATTACTAGATATTCAACGACTGATTCCGGACTACGACACACCCACAAGTAGTATGCATTTCAATGGCAAAAAAAAAACACTCACCAGTAAAATGTGGGGGAAAAACAGCGACCCAGTTCAAAGGGCTCTCTTTTAGAGCTTCGTACATCCTCCTGTGGTCAGCGGTGAGGTCGACAAAGATTGCCGGTAACTTATCCGGCTCTATGAAAAGAAATCCCGATATGCAAGCGGACACGTTCATTACGTTCTTCGCTCTCATCGCTTCTATGATGTTCTTCGTGCCCTCGGACAAGTCCGTTGTGGGTGATAAGTTGTTTCTAGTGCCCAAAGCGATGACTACACCGTCGACGCCTTCAACTGCGTCATGAACCGAATCGGGTTCGAGAACGTTGCCCTCGAATACCTCAACTTTGCTTTTCAGTGTTTCCGGAAGCTTCGACGGGTCGCGGACGAAAGCCCGTACGGAGTAGCCTGTCGGATGGATTTATTATTCGATGCTATTGAACTTATAAACCACTTAATACAATATAATATGACTTTGGAGTCATTCAAGGATTACGTAAGCAGGTAATATTACTTTACTTTTGTTGACACAAGAAATGACAAGCATATCGTCATAAAATAACATTTGATTCAATTAACGATGGAATATAGATATCTTGGACGTATTATATAAATATGTTTAATTTATAGCTAATATATCTGTTATATTCACAAAAAATATTTCTAATATGAAAAAAGTTTTTATTACTACTTCTAACTATTCCCGCTACAACTCTCATGTCTCTGACGGCGACGGACTGACGTCACACCATCCTAAACAAAACAGACATTTTTCTTTCATATCAATAGAAAGTGCAAATTTCAACATAATATTTCGGAATATGTGATGTCACACGCTATGATTAGTGATTGTGTTCAGAATGATAACAATTATCAATTATTGTTTTCGTATTTAATTATTGAAAAAATGTTTTGAGCACATAAATAAATAAACATCTATAGACTAAAGTGAAGTATGCATTTAATAAAGTATGCTTTATTTTGTTTTTTTTTTTATATTTTCATTAATTTCAACAGTCAGTACTTTATTTGTCTGTAATAAAACATGTCAATCCTAAAGGAAAAGGTCACAACATATTTGATTATCCGATCGTATGGATAGAGTTAGGTGTTTACAATTACTAGGAAACTGCTTACGTGACACTTGGAAATACTCCTATTCTGTTTCGATGTCAGTTTGTCTATTGTAATATCTTAGCCTTTCAGATATCATATTCCAACTGTTATTCAGTTATATTACTTATGTAAGTGAATTAAATCGAGTTGGATTAAAAAATATATCCGTATATACCTATTGGATTTCATTTTGTATGGTTATTATTTTTATTATAAGATGATATGGCCGATAACTCAAGCCCGATTGTTTGTTTTACACTCGAAAATCAACAGTCAATAAAACTGATAAGATAATCAGAGTCATAAGCTGATATTCCTATCGAGCTAACTTCGAGAAAATCTATAAGTCAAGACGTTGAGTTAATGTTTACAGATACTGCAGTTTGTTGTTAACACAGTTAAAAGGCCAATGGATCACAGCTGAAGAGGGAAAAACATTTCCATTGTAATCGGTTTAAAAAATTAATATGTCACATCTGATTGGTTAAATGCAAACCTAGTATATCCAATGACATGCATCTATTAATTTTTTACAAACATTTGCACAACAACTATAAATGTAATTAATATATTATTTATATGTAATGGAAAACAAATTAGGCAAAGGTATAATTATTCTGCTGCCAATTAATAATTCGTTATTATTTTTGGCAAGAACAATGTTATCGCAACGTGCGAATAAGAAAGCGTTACACAGCAACCCATAAGTGTGAAAGGTACAGCACGTTGCTTATACTCAAAGTCACGACAATAACAACAAATGCTACTAATATTATTGCGTCACTGTATCAAATTTCAATATGATCCAATATAATTGGTAACAGTACATATAAACAATTGTAAAATAACACAACATCGTAATTCATTATTCATATATATTCGTTATTGTTTCCTTTAGTTGTTTAGTTTCCTTTAAAATTCCTGTTCTACGAAGATATGTCACTATACTTCTATAAAATAAACATTACTTACCTTTTTTTATAGCAGCCTCGACTGCACAAAGGCCGATAGTGCCGGTCGAACCAAATATCACGATCTTCGTCATGGCTAAAAAAAAAAATTTCCTTTTTTTATTAATAGTGTTGACAACCATACGATAATTTTCGTACAATTCACGATAATTAACGTTATGGACTTTTGAATAACCAAAGCGAATTAAAAAAGATGTATGTCCCTAATTAGTTCACTCTTTCTAAATATATGACGTGAGAGTGCATTTTTATACCACAGATAAAAATAAGATAACCACAGATAATTTATTACGTTAATTGTATACTTATTCACTATTATTTTGTAATCTCTGCAAGGTTAACCACAGTACAGTATGAGAACCTCTGCGATCAAGACTTGTCTTATCACAAGGTATCCGAATAAACAATAAAGGAAAATATTATTTTGTGTTTTCTTATTGCGATTACGAGTCTGTGGTCTGTACCCAAATGACTTTGTCTGGTAAGACGCGTGCAAGACCGGTTCAAATTCCATGCTTACACATGCACAACTCATATACTATATACGGAATAAGCGAGAAGGGCGCTATAATTGGAACTGACTCCATATCACAACTTGCTTCGAATCTGCACTGTCAGTCCTAACATTATAAAGGTGAATGTAAGTTTGTATGTCTGTTCACGATTAACTATTCAATTTAACGTTCATTACGTTCACAAAAATCCATGAAATGTTCCATACACATTGTCAGAAGTACAAAAAACGGCACAAGGTAGTCTTTTCATGTGGAAAACATATTCCCCAAGGTGAGTTGAAACCTACATTAATGCGAACGAAACCGGGAGCAAAAGATAGATCAAAATAAAATTCTTTAGACCGATCGACGCACAACTCAAATAAGACTGATCAACAATCTATCAACAGTCGCCTCTACTATGTCCCTGCAAGGTCATTCATATAAAATGTACTGCTCCCGACGCGAAGGACAGATCAAATTGACAATCACGCGAGTAAAGCCTAACGATGAATAAGAAATGGAAAAACGATTGACGTCATTGTCATACCGGCTTCCATTGTTGCTTGTCAAAGTAGGTTTTACTAGAATAACTGAAACATTGTTCTGTAGCAGGGTTTCTCAAAGTGGGGTACGCGAACCCCTAGTTCACCATTCAACGGTGGGGGTTCGCGACAAGATTTACGTAATGGTGGCTTGATGACTAACAGGTACGTGCGGCACACATGAGTCAGTATTAAGGTTAAAATTGTCCAAAATTACTACCAAAATTTACTAAATTTTCGACAAAACTCAAGCCCACCCATCATATTAATATTAAACAGGCATTCTTTTGGTACTTCATTTGTCACCTTTTATTGAAATAAAAACTTATTTTCTTCAACAACCAATTGTATTATTTTCTTTGAGGGTGTGGGGGGGGGAGATTTAATTAGTTAGTTAAGAGGTTCACTGTCACCAGGAAACTTTTACAGAGGACCGTGTGGAGCCAAAAGTTTGACAAATCCTATTCTATAACTTTACGATACAATTAATTTTCGTTCACATCTATTTAAAAGCGTTTATTTATTTATTTGGAAATCCAACAACATACGTGTATGTTTATAAAATAACTTATGATAAGTAATAACTAAAGCCAAAACAGGATTTCACAAGTACAATAAACATAGTAATAGTTATATGAAAAAAGAAAAACATATATCCTATACTGGCGTTATATGTGAGTGGGTGCGTGTGCGTACTTAGGTGGATATATATGTGTATGTGTGGGTGTGTAAGAGAAGGAGTGTGTGTGAGTGAATGAGCGTGTGTGTGCATGTAAATGTATGTGTTTATATTCTTTTTATATTGTTAGTTACCTATTACCGCGATTTAATTTTATCATTTCACTTTGAAATGAATTGAAATTTGATCATAGTTACATTTAGCATATGGGACAGCAAGCAATGGTGTTTTGCGTGTGCAGTATGTTGGCACTACCAATGATACAGTAACCTAAAAGATCGGGAGAATCAATATAGCCCGATAATATAGCGTGCAAAAACATCATGTCATGTTGTCGACGCCTAACTTCTAAAGAGACTAAATGAAAATAGCTACATAAATCACCATAGTTTGGAAATTATTAAAAATCTTTATAGCATAAGATTTTAACAAAATTTTTTTTAATAGCTTCAATACTATCTATATATTAATTATATTGAGGCGACCATATCACTGAAGTATATTCAAGAATACTCTCTACGTACACAAAGTACAGGATTTTAATACATTTTATTATATTCTTAAATGGTTCGCATATACGTTTGATGAAGCCTAATTGTTTATATGCTTTACTAATTATTACATCTATATGATCATTCATAGTAAGTCTATAATCAACAATAATACCCAAGTCTTTGACCTTGTCAACTTTTGTAATAGGAATTTTATTTATAGAGCACTGAAAGTTAATAATTTTAGATTTACTTGAAACGCTGATCGTTACACATTTATTGACGTTAACTGTAATTTTGTTCTTTTTATAATAATTTTCAAGAGTACTAACGCCACGTTGAATGTTGATGCAGTCAGTTTCTGATTTAACCTTAAAGTAAATTTTCTTACCGTCAGCAAACAAACAATTTTGTGTATTTTAAAACAGATACGCTATAATAACAACTCTGAAGCCCATAATAGTTATCCCTAAACAAACTCAAAAAGGATTGCAATACTACACACGATTAGTCGACAGTAAGTTGCAGACTTGCAGCCTATGAGATTTCAGACGGAACATGTTACCAACCGCGTCCTTCGGGCAGAAAATTAGAGATGTGACGACTGTTATTTAGAAATATAAATATGTGCGAGTGTTAACGCGGTCAAACCACACACAAATTATGCCCCCTCTTTCATATACTATCTTAAAATTGTAGGTACGGCGCGGTGCTCTGCTCGTAAGAATTGTTCTTCAAGAAGGCGCTTAAGTTCAGATGCGAATTAAGTGAACGCAAGGCTCGTAACGAACGCAACTTCGACTAAAATCTCTCAAGATTCGATGTGAACTAATTTAGAAATAAACCTAAAAAACATAAATTCGATTTCCCCATATAGTTTATTCCCGTGTGGGGCTGACCGACGGGCGACGTTTTTTTTGTGTTTCTCTAATTTTTTGCTAACTTGAAATGACGAGGACAGTTCGAAAGAGTTATTTTATTTTCTATTGTTCCATTACTTACTTCCCAAGTTTGTTAGAATTTGTTACAGTTACAAATACACACACTCAAAGACACATTAGCAGGAATACCAACAGTCTTCTAATTTTATTCACTTTATATCTTAGGTATATCTTTAAAATTATAGAGGTCTATCTACGGTTATGCGTGCTTTACATAAAACTAAAATTAGTTCTACATCATTAAGAATTGATCTTTATCAAAAATCTAAAGTTACAAAAGTTTTAGGGAATCTTTTTTCCGCGATGTGTATTTTCTTGTAGTGGAGAAGACGGGCGAGCTGCGCAGTCCCCTTCCGCAGAACAGGGAAGTAAAGGGATGACATTGTTTACGAAGACATTTTCTAAGCAAAGTATATTTTTGCCTTAAATTTTTTAAATGATTTTTTCTTCATATCATCTATATTATTAGAATAATAAGCAAGGAAGACAAATTCGAGGGTATCACCTAGTACTAATATAAATGTATGCAAACCAAATGTCGTTTATTGAACGTAAATCTGAAAACAATTATAATTTATTTAGCTGTCTCCTACAACAATGTACACTTACGTCAATTCATATTATTTGTAGAGAACTAATAGCTATGCAAAATAAAGACTTCATTCGACTACCTTTAAAGTCCAGGACTCGTACCATTCAGTACTTCTGTCATATACCTTATTTAATACATGCAGTAGAATAAAATTACGCCCGCAGTACGATTAAATTTTAAAGTTGCTAAGAATGGATTATGAAAAGTCCACTGCTTCCTTAAAACGACCATTATTCATACTAAGTTTATAATAAATCTGGAATCCACAAAATCAGCCACGGCACCCTAACACGCTAACACTAAAGAATCAATCAAACCTTTAAAATTAAGTTACGTGTATGAACTATAGGTATTGCAATATGATATATTATAAACATACTCTATTTAGATTCCAAAAAAATGGTTTTTAACTATGTTGTCTACTTATTTCAAACAATATTCACATCTGTGTGCCTTTTTTAATGCGTATCTAACTGTCTGGTAGGTACTTATTAATCTTTCATCACTTTTAAAGAGTGTATACTACAATCGAAAATGACACTATCTCACAACACTTGAATCAATAACAATTTCACAATCTTCCATCATAACAAGATAATATTATTTGACCATTACATGCGGCAAAATTACTAATGAAAATAAAATTGTATTGTCACTACCCAAAGTATATACTCATACTACCGGGAATAATGTGTACATGACGTAACTTTAAATTATAATGAAAGAAAAAACTTTGGTTGCCTATATACAAGTCAAAGAAATTGCTAATTAATTTAATTTTCAAACAATGGACACACTCACCGGTTGTTGTCAAGCAATTTATCAGTAGAATTAGCGTGTGACCACACGACCTGCAGCTGAATATTCAATGAGACTGAGAACTCGCTAATTTGATTGAAAAATGTAATTACATGATTAAATAAGAAAGTACTATTGCCCTCTGTAAGAATTTTTCTCTATCTAGCAAACCATATATACCACATGTGTAAAAAAGAGATAAAAATCGCTTTAAAATTTCGGGCCTTCTTATTTTTATCATATTATACAGTGTTAATCAAAGCCGACATTGAAATCTACTAAATTGGAAGAATTTCGATTTTATATATATCTCTAAAATGTAGAGGTCAGTATGTTAGAAGAGTGTATTTTATAGTTTTATGAGAGTTTTCTTAATAAATGGTTTCCCTTATATACTAAACATCCTTAAAATAAATTCAACACGATATTTTTATATAGTAACATTCTATTTTCTTCTGAACTCTGCATATTACATGACATTGAGATAAAAACACATATATTTGTACTTATACATGCACGTAACAAGCCGTACTTGAAATCGTTGGTAAAGTTTCAATCAAAAAAATATAATTATCTTATAAGGCCTTAAAATTAATTTTCTATATATCTGTATACATAATAAAGTAAAATACCAAAAAGAAGGATAATGTTAAAAATTATATATAAAATAGATTGTCGGTTTGAGAAATAACAAATTTTATTGTTATTTCGTTCAATTATATTTTGTTTCTAGGAAGTTTAAATGATGCAAAGCAAAAGTGCCTATTTAGTATTATGGAAGGTTTTTGATTGTGAACTTGCCACACATAAATGACAAACATTTAGTAATTTGACATTACCTATACTATTGTCAAAATTTATTACATTACACGTTTGGTTTCTTACAACAGTAACTTTCTGTTTCATTGTAAATTTATAAATTAAAAATATAGAGATATCTTTTTTAAATACTGATGTATTTAAAATAGAGTATTATATTTCATTGTCGTCGCAAAACTCTTAAAAATTAAATTTAGATGGCATAGAGCATCGTTGGTATCTTTATGATCGTATTTCAAATTACAAAATAATACGCTATAACCTAAAAATTCCACATGTAAACATTGCAGTTGACAGCAACTGAGATTTTATAATTTTGTTGGATGAATTCAATTCTAAAATAATTTAATTACTAATTCAAGAACTATGGCAGATATAGAAGATTACTTTCCTCGCGGTGGAAAGAAACCACAAGTTACACATTTCAAGCAAACTTCAAATGTAAATAGCATTAACCAAATAAAAGTAATTTTATTTACGTTGAGATGAAATTTACACTTGGTTTTAGTTTTTAGGAGTTCAAGAAAAAGGTGAGAAGAAGAAGAAGAAACTGAAAAAGAAATCAGAGGGTGACGATGGATATTTATCGGACGATGGAGAACTGTATCAGTTTACACGAGAGAATATAATAAGTTTATCTTATAAAGTAAGTACTCAATGATTTCTTAGTATAGATAGACTGCGAAAGCACGAACGCCACTCTCATTGCTACTGCAAAGCAACAGTGCTCAGACTGCTTTGGTCTCAACTTTAAATTATATACCAACGAGTTGACATTTTATATTTTTTCTCAAGTAGATCACTTAAAGTAAGCTAAACTTAAATTATAATTGCTACAGAAATAAATATTGTATGAAAAATTATTTTTTAAAGTCATGTTTAATTTGTACATTTCACAAGACCGCTTAATTTTTGGAAGTTTGTGAGATATTTATATATTCTAGATATTATAGACGGAGAGTCTGAATGAGAGAGATGAATTAGGTAAACATAATTTTAGTAATTTCCGACCTTGCCTTAAAAGTAAACAAAGCTCTTAACCATATCATTATTTAAGTATTGGCATATTTTCTGCAAGCTTCTTTATGAATTTGTCAAAAAAAAAGAAACCAAGCAGATATTGGTGATGTAAACTCATTTCAAACTCCCGTCCAGCCTATCATCTAAAATAAGCATAAACCCACCACTCCATTTGGTACCTACATAATACTTGAAGGGACTTTGACTTAATGGAAATATCATGCATAGAGTGCCAAGCATGTATAATAATTATGTTTCAGACTATAAAACCTGGGTTGCTCATTCTCGGTAGAGTACAATACGTGCTGGAGACAAGGGTAATGGTGATGTTGCCAGGAAGAATGATAGGTAATATAATGGCATGTCATGTCAGTGAGCCATACAATAAAGTGCTGGAGGCTTATGTGAATGATAAGGTATTCACTTATATTAAATTGTTTTATGTTAATCCTTTCATTTATGGAATGTACCTAAATGTAAAAACTTCAAAATATCATACTTACAACAGCAAAGATGAATATTACAGTCACAATATAACATTATTCCTGTATGAGCAATCGTATCTATTTGCATAGTAAGCAATATAATTTTACAAGTAATATATTTTTATCATAAACTAGCTGTCCCCGGTGAACTTCGTACCACCTAACACTCGATTCTTTAAATATTTTTTTTTAATACCTATTCTGCTATTCAGGTGCATCGTATAAATATTGACATTAATATTTATATGATACTAACAGCACTCAATTGTTTTGCCTTCCCGGAACACCTCTCCACTAACACTTCAACTTTATCCTATAGTATTAAAGTTCAAATTGAGTTTTAAGTATTATTACGAATTGTTTGTATGGGAGTATAGAAAAGTGTTGTTTTTAGACTTTTTCAGGCATTTTTTTTATTTTTCTCTCCATAAGATCCATCCTTGTAGTTTAAGGAATATTCTAAAAAAAGAATTAGCGAAATCGGTTCTGCTGTTCTCGAGTTTTGCGCTTAGCAACACATTTAGCGATTCATTTTTATATTATAGATAAATTAGTGAACATCAAACACTCGGCGGATTCAGTTGTTTCATTACAATCGCCCATGTATCATTTTTATCAATTATCACTATCACCTATCAACAACAAATTATCATTATACTGTATGACACACCCCTACACTTCCTATAAAAATGGATATTCTTATATACTTATTTTACACTATTCATTTTCTTTTTAAATCACCATTTGGTAGCACTGGATTAGAATAAAACATTGTTACTAAATTTATTATTGCCTTTAAATAGGTATGGTGATTTGATATAAATTAATTTAATAAAAAAAGGTTGTGAGGATGATATGATGTGTATCATCACTCTTTGATGCAAAAACTACTCAACAAATTTTACTGAGCCTTTGCATTAATAACATATTAGCTATAAATTATAAAGATATTGTTTAAGATGCTGCCGAGGTACAGAATAGGCTAGGGAAATGGCAAGATAAAATGGAGAATGTTGATTTGAAGATAAGTAGAACAAAAACCGAACATTTGTTTTGTGGATACAGTGGCCCATCAAGTTTTTCTCATATATCCGAAAATGGTGTATCCTTACCAGCCTATTCCAATTTCCGGTATCTCGGGTCGTTGATCCATAACGATGGTGGCATAGACAAGGATGTGAGGGATAAGTTAAATGGGGGGTGGATGAAATGATGAAAGGTGTCTGGGCTACCTAGTGATCCGCGAATGCCTTTCAAACTTAAGGGGAAGGTGTATAAAACTATTATAAGACCAGTCATGCTGTATGCATTTGAATGCTGGGGTATGAAAGAGAGAAAAACTACAAGTGGCAGAGTTACGAATGTTAAGATGATGTGTGGTATAACCAGAATTAATAATGAGTATATTAGAGGAAGTTTGAAAATAGCACCAGTTATGGAGAAATTGAGGAGTAATAAGTTAACCTCGTATGGTCATATTATGAGGAGAGATGAAAGCCATGTAACTAGAAAAGTTTTAAGTATAAAGGTGGATGGATATAAGAGTAGAGGAAGGCCGAAGAAGGTATGAATAGATTGTGTGAAAAATTATGTGTATAAAAGGTGTAAATACTGAGATGACGTCTGACAGAGGAGAGTGAAAAAGGAAAACATGTTGTGCTGACCCTACTTAGGTGGGATAAGGGTAAGAAGATGATGTTGATTGTTTAAATTGGCCAATGAAACCAATAAGGTAGTTGGAAAAAATCCTGTTTCCAGGCTCTATCTCAGTGTACGCTACATTAGTTGGAGAGTTATAAAGTTAATGTGTGATATCATCTGTTATAAAGGTACAAACGCAGACTAAGTCTGGGCAGTTGTTAATGAATTCTATATTTAAACAAATGCTGGCATTTGCTGCTAGTTCGCCCTGTAAAATCATAACAAATTCACATGAACATTTGAGATTTGTCTAAGAATTGTATCTTTCTTTATTTGAGGGGCATATAGTCCGCCTATATTTATATTATAAATTTAAAGTTGCTATAATATAAATATATTTTTTTATTATTCAGATAGATAAGGTTAGAGATCTCTCTCAGATGTTTCGCCCTGGACAGTACATAGCTTTGAAAGTCATAGAAGTAGAGGGTACTAACGTAATGCTGTCAGCCATGCCACAGCATATCAACTCAGCGAAAAGACACTCTGATCTACGTAAAGGTAAGTAAACTAGACATTGTAATATATTGTATTAATACCATACCAAGAGTTGTAGAATGAGGTGATCCAAATGAAAGCTATGAACCTCCATGAAGTTTCCATAAACTCTTTATTATATTAAGAATTGTCGAATCTCTTTATTGCGAGAGATAGGTTATATTATGATGCTGCGAATGCAGAATGGTATTTTGTATAGAAATTTAGATCATGTGTTCCAAAATCAGAATATAAAATAAAAAAATTATCAAATTAAAATTGATTTATTGAGAACAACACTATTATTATATTTTTTAATAGGTCATTTATTTTCCGATGCATAGGTTCAGGGACAGGAGGTTGGCGGGAGGTTAGATCCGAGATTTTACTTAAAAATCTGTTTAATTTGGATTTGTTTTCAGGTGCTATATTCCAGGCAGCTGTATCATCAGTCGAAGATCACGGTTACGTGATGGACATAGGAATTGAGAATATCAGAGCTTTTCTGCCTAAAAATGAAACTAACCCTGAAATGGAACTCGGTATCTATGGACTCTATTATTTATTTATTTTACTATTTGTTTTTTTTTTTACATGTTATTTGGCTATTCAATTATGTACTTGATATGAGTGATCCATAATGCTAATTTCTTTCTATGAGAAATCTTATTTATATACGTAAATGGGATGGAGAGACCGATGTGGACAAGACGTACTAACAGAGAGAGGATTTACAAAAAATTAAGCTAAACTTCATCATTCTCTTCCATGGGACTAAGCATTAATGATTTTAACAGAACAGAATTTAACAGAAATAACTTAAAATCATCAAGCTATTATAGGGGTTAAGTAGAAAAGATATAATTAAAATAAAAAACAGTCCACAATAAATCCAGATAAAACTCCTAGTACTAAAAAGAACAGATTAGTGTCCCACTATTGCGCAAATATCATTGAAGGATAAAACATGTATAAATGTATAGTGTCATATTATACTCCATACTAGTAATTTCAGCCATTGAGAAATGTAATATAATATAGATCCCAACACACGGTAGTTATACGATGATACGTTTGCGCCTTTTGAGGCTACATATGTCGACTTAAATCTTTTTCGCTTTATTCCTATTGGCTCGTTTGCATAGGCGTCACACTCCGTGTGTTGTGGTATTAATTTTAAGCGTGGACAGGATAATTCTCACGAAGGCTTACTCATGACATTCTTAAATATGACTCTAGTGTCTTCATAAAAGTTACTCAGCAAACCAGAGTAAAAGTTAAAACATGTATATTTCACCAGTGTTAACCGTTTAACTACTTTGATGTTTTCACTAATAGTTGTATTATTTTCCAGACACTGGTATGGTGGCTTGGTGCACTGTGAAATCGGTGACTTCACAATCGGACAGCAGCATCGTGACCCTCACCTCCGCATTACCATCGTTACAGGATGCAATAGTTCGGAGGAAACCTGACTCGACACTACTGCCAGGCACCGCTGTGCAATTCACTGTTGATACAGTAAATATATTTTTCATAGTAATGCTTAGCACTCACTGCAGCTTTGTAATGGGTCTTTTCATGTTGGTTAGAAATACACAATTCCAACTTTGTATTTACAAAACTTTTAGTGTTTAATACAATGTTTCTCGAGATAGGGTACACGAAACCCTAAGGGTTCGCTCATTTATATCGTGGGTTCGTCAGTAGATTTTGAGGGCTTGCCCATTGACCTGCGGGATTAGCTACAAAATTCACTGTATGTCTGCGAGTTGTCGTTAGTAACCTCTCATGAGTAATTCATATTATGTAATATATATAGACAGTATTTTAGTTTGTTTATATCTCTTGTGTTTAACGTAATGTAGGATTTTTGAAATGGGGTACACGAACCCTTATGGGTTCGTCGTTTGATTTTGCAGGGTTCACAAAAATTAACATCATATCTGTTATGCCTGACTAATTACTGATGTGATTCTCTATCACTTGTGGCTGTAACATGTGACATTTTTTATAAAGGGTTCGCAGTCATCTGGTAAATTTAATAGAGATACATGGGGCTAAAGGTATAAAAAAGTATTGATTCAATCATAAAAAAAATAATCTTAAACTTTCCTTCATTCTATTGAGGCCTTCATATGAGTTTATGCTTGAGTGGATTTTTGTACACAATATATCGTAAAAAAAAATAATAACACTGGTATGGCATAATTTAACGAAAATATTTTTCTCTTAACAGCCGTTAGAACAAGGTATTCGTGGGCAAATATTTGATGGCATAACTGCTTACATCCTACGACAGCACGTCGACAAAGTTAAGGGGAAAAAACCTGCACTCGGACAAAAGGTAAGTAAAATAATAATTAATTTATCATATTATTAAAACTAAGTATTGTTCTTAAAAACACTCCAATATTCCATTACAAAATAATCTAGGCAGTCATAAGGACTGCCGACAGAAGTGAAAACTCAAAACTTTAATGTATGTTGAAATCAATTATAAACTGAATTATTTAAATTTCGTAATTTGTAAATTGAGATTATTATACATTTATACAGTTTATTGGTTAATCAAACATTTGATGGGTTGCGCAAGCTCAATACAGAATATCAATATTAGGTGGCTAGTGGCTTTGTTCTTGTTTCTTAACTTGGTTCTTGATTTTCCGGCGGTTTTTATTATTGTGGCTTCACTTACCTTATTGACCTTGGCGTGTTTCTGGATTCTGGACTTGTTTTTGCACTTGGCTTTGCTTGTTTTAGACTTTGACGTGGATTCTTTTTTCGTACGACTTGGCTTGCTTTCTGGATTTGTGACTGCTTGTATATTGACTTGGCGTATTCTGTTGGACTTCGATTTGTAGCTCTTGGTGTCCTGGATGACCTATTGGTCACCGGACAACCATGAGCACTAAAGGGAAAGCGGTTGCCCTGGGGGCTAAGCGGGCTAGCGAGTCCGCACGAGTGTTCGACTCGGATACTGAGGTGGAGGTGCGGGACGGTCCGAAGGTGACTTACCGCAAGAGGGGGACGGACAGGGGACGTGTCCGGTCGCGAGGCGGTGGGCGAGGACTCGTGGGAGAGGCCGATGGGTCCTATGACAGAGCACTCGGCTCCACTGCTGGCTCTGTTGCCGGCTCTGCTGCGGGATCTTGTGCTGGCTCGGTTGCGGGATCACGGGCTAGCTCGACCGCTGGCTCGGCTGCCAGCTCGGAGGCGGGATGTGATCTTCCCATGGACGTGGACGCCCTGGATGCAGAGTCATTGAAGACACTCGCTGGGGGCAAGGTGGCGACGATCTTCGATGTTGTGAAGAAGTCGAAGAACCTGAAGGGCCCTTGCGTCAAAGAGCTGAAGGGGGCGGCAAGGACTCTTCAGGAGGTCGTGGAGTCACTAGCTGAGCGGACGGAGGCGGAGGAAACCCTCAAGTTGAGGAGAGAGACCAAGAACCTCCGCCGCCAGGTGGACGATCTTAAGGCGGAGGTTTTAGCGTGGAAGAGGATGGTGGACGAGATGAAGGAGATGCCTCCTCCTCCTCCACGGCGACCGGTAGTAGTCGAGGCCCCTGCCCAGGCCTGGGAAGAGGTTCTCGCTGGTGCGGTCTCCCGGCTGCAAAGGTCGCTCCAGACGTCGTTTGGCGAAATGCTAAACGCACGTCTGGAGAACCTGGAGGGGCGACTTTTGCCGTCCGTTCCTGTCCGACCGCAGCTAGCAGCGGATAAAAATAAAGAGGTTCGCGCAGCCTCACAGCCTTTGCCGCGGGCTCAGGCGGTGGCGAGGTCCAAGGGCGTCCCTGTAGTTGCAGCGGGGCCCAGTATCACCCCGTTGGGACTGGAGTGGGCAGGCCTTCCCGCCCCCGCAACGGCTGTGCCAGGTGCAGACTGGGCTACAGTCGCAAGCCGGAAGAAGACTAAGGCGGCTAAGGCGGCGCTGGCGCCCAAGCCTGTAGCCCTGGCCAAACCGCAGACGAAGAAGCTTCCGTCTGCTCCTCGCTCCGCTGCGGTGGTTATAACACTGCAGCCAGAGGCGGTGGAGAGGGGAGTGGACTACCGGGCCGTCCTCTTGAAGGCACGACAGGCTATTCCCCTCGCGGAAATGGGAATAACCAACCCTAATGTGCGGAGGACGGCTACGGGAGCCAGGAAAATAGAAATTCCTGGCGCTGAGAGCGCGCAGCAGGCCGACCAGCTGGCTCGAAAGCTGGAGGAGACCCTCGCTGGGGTTGCCACGGTCTCCAGACCAATAAAAAAAGCGGACATCCGGATCGTCGGCCTCGACGATTCGGTGTCGCGCGAGGAGGTGCTAACGGTTGTGGCGGCCAAATCGGGCTGTGCGGAGAACCAGATGAGGGCTGGAGAAATCAGGCGAGGCGGGGGTGGGTTGGGGGCGCTATATATGTCCCTCCCCGTGACGGCGGCCAAAGAGCTTGTCCAGATGGGCAAGCTCTTGATCGGCTGGAGCGTGGCCCAGGTGGTTCTGCTGGACGAGAGGCCCATGCGCTGCTACAAGTGCATGGGCTTGGGGCACACCCGCGCCACGTGCCCCTCCTCGTCCAACAGGGGTGAAGATTGTTACCGGTGCGGTGCGTCGGGGCATATGGCGGCTAACTGCACAGTGGCTGTCGCGAAGTGCGCCATATGCGCCGACGCAGGTAGGCCGTCGGGGCATCAGATGGGGGCCCGTAATTGTCAGCCCCCCACTGTTAAGGGTAGGGATGCTCCTCCCGCTGTCATCGCCAGAAGTATAGCCGCCAGGCGGGAGGATGTTGAAATGGACCACTAATGGATAGAGCCCATTTCAACTTCCTCCAGGCGAACCTGAACCACTCCGCTGCCGCACAGGACTTGTTTGTCCAGTCGGTGGCGGAGTGGAACATAGGACTTGCGGTCGCCACGGAGCCCTATCACGCTCCTACCCGGCCACATTGGGCTGACGACTTGGATGGCTCCGTGGCGATCACGGTCGGTGAGGGTTCGCCCCTGGCGGTAAAGGAGCGAGGGGTAGGATTCGTGACAGCCGCCTGGGGAGGGTACGCCGTTGTGGGGGCGTACTTCTCCCCTAACAGGCCCCTGCGAGAGTTCGAACGGTTCCTTGACTCCTTGCAGGGAGCCGTGAGGCGGCTGTCGCCGCTCCCCGTGGTCCTCATGGGTGACCTGAATGCAAAATCGAGGACTTGGGGAGCGGCAACCACGGATCTCAGGGGCATGGCCGTTGTGGAGTGGGCAGCCGAGCTAGGGCTGTCCCTCCTCAACCAGGGGAGCGTTCACACGTGCGTGCGATGGAACGGGGGGTCCGTAGTAGACGTCTCCTTCGCCACCCCGTCTGTCGCGCGCCGTGTCCGGGGGTGGAGGGTGCTTGAGGAGGTGGAGACCCTATCGGACCACCGATATATTAGGTTCGAGGTCTCCGCCTCCCAAACTAGCAGAGTCACCCGCCCCCGGAGGGGCGTGACGTTCCCCTGTTGGGCGATGAGCCGCCTCGACCGTGAAATGGCGGAAGAGGCGGCCATCGTCCAGGCCTGGGCCATGCCCCCTCCGACCGGGGAAGATGTCGACGCGTCCGCTGCCCGCCTCCGTGATGCCCTCACGGAGATATGCGACGCGTCGATGCCGCGGAGCGTACACCGCCTAAACAGAAGGGCGGTGTACTGGTGGACGGCGGAGATCGCAGATCTCCGTGCGGCTTGCTCCGCGGCCCGGCGGTTGTTCGGGCGTAGCCGCCGGAGGAGTCGTCGAGACCCTGAGGAGGAGGCCCGGCTGTATGGCGACTACAGGTCCTAGAAGAAGGTCCTGCAAGCCGCCATCAGCCGGGCGAAGGAGGAGGCATGGGGGGAGATGCTACAGTCGCTGGAGAGGGACCCGTGGGGGCGCCCGTACCACATGATGAGGGCGAAATTGCGTGGACGGGCGCCTTCCACCACGGAAACTCTCCAGCCGGAGGTAGTAGAGAGGGTCGTGGGAGCGTTGTTCCCCGACCCTCCTAGCATTGTGTCTCCTCCTATGCCTCCACCTCAGGCGGCAGTTGCGGAGGAGCTCGTCGGTCCTCCCCCTCTAATCACGGAGGAGGAGATGGGGAGGGCGTTTGAGCGCCTCCGTAACAGGCGGAGAGCGCCTGGCCCTGATGGTGTCCCGGGCCGGGTGCTCGCCCTTACGCTGGGCCATTTGGGGGGGTGGCTTCGGGAGCTGCTCAGTCACTGTTTGTTGGCTGGGTGGTTCCCGAAGCCCTGGAAGCGGGGGCGGCTGTGCCTACTTTTGAAGGAAGGCCGCCCCCTGGACTGCGCGTCCGCATATCGGCCCCTCGTGCTGCTGGACGACAGCGGGAAGGTGTTGGAAAGAATTATTTCCTCCCGGGTCGTCCAGCACCTGGAGGGGGCGGGGCCGAATTTAGCGGACGCGCAGTACGGCTTCCGGGCAGGGCGTTCCACAATAGACGCCCTGACCCTCCTGAAGTCACTGTCCGCAGAGGCGACTTCCCAGGGGGAGAGGGTCCTGGCGGTGTCCCTGGACATCGCCAACGCCTTCAACAGCCTGCCGCACGTTGTTATAAGGGAGGCACTCCGATATTTTGGGGTGCCTCCTTACTTGCGGCGGCTGTTGGAGGCGTATCTGGAGGACAGGGAGGTCGCCTATGCGGACAGTGAAGGAAGAATGGTCCGGCGGAAAACAGGGTGTGGGGTTCCACAGGGGTCGGCCTTGGGCCCACTCCTGTGGAACCTGGGCTACGACTGGGTGCTCCGCGTCGCGCTCCCCACCGGAGCGCGTATTATATGTTACGCGGATGACACCCTAGTCGTAGCCCGGGGGGAGGAATGGGGAAATTTGGTGCGCCTGGCCACGGCGGCCACAACCGTCGTGGTCGGGCGCATCCGAAGGTTGGGCCTTAGGGTGGCCCTCGATAAAACCGAGGCCCTATTATTTCACGGGCCTCGGCGAGGGCCACCACCTGGGGCCCATTTAGTTGTAGATGGCGCCCGTATCGGGGTGGGGCCCCGAATGAAGTATCTGGGCCTCACGCTGGACGGGCGCTGGCGGTTCGAGCCCCATTTTGAGGGGCTCGGACCGCGTATAGCAGGAGCGGCGGCGGCGCTCGGCCGATTGCTCCCCAATATCGGGGGGCCAAGTGCCGGGTGCCGCCGACTCTATATGGGAGTCGTGCGAGCGATGGCCGTCTACGGGGCCCCGGTGTGGTCTGATGCCCTCGGTGTCGATAATGTGCGGGCGCTGCGTGCTGCGCAGCGCATTGTGGCACTGAGGGCTATCAGAGGATACCGCACCGTGTCCTCGGCGGCGGCCTTCACGCTCGCCGGCTCTCTGCCCTGGGAGCTGGAGGCGGGTGTTCTTGCCGCCGTGTACAAGTTCACGGCGGCAAGGAAACGTTTGGGGGAGCCTCCGGCTCCCAGGGAGATAGAGGGAAAGAGGCGAGAGGGGAGGGAGACCGCTATGGAGCGGTGGCGGCAGGATCTGGCGGACGCGCGGTACGGGCGATATACGGTGGACGCCGTCCGCCCGGTCCTGCCGCAGTGGATTAAAAGGG
The DNA here is from genome assembly GCA_035772565.1 of Antheraea assamensis. Classification (NCBI taxonomy): domain Eukaryota; kingdom Metazoa; phylum Arthropoda; class Insecta; order Lepidoptera; family Saturniidae; genus Antheraea; species Antheraea assamensis. The sequence goes on from JAQQSE010000138.1 coordinate 984,358, forward strand.
AGTGGGGCTCCCTGACGTTCCGACTGGTGCAGGTGCTGACCGGCCATGGCTGTTTTGGTTGGTACCTGCACCAGATCGCTCGCAGGGAGCCGACCGCCGCATGCCACGAGTGCGGCGCTGAGGAGGACACCGCGCAGCACACACTGTCTGAGTGTGCTGCGTGGGTGGTGCAGCGCCGCACTCTGGCTGCGGTTGTGGGAGGAAATCTGTCGCTGCCGAGCGTGGTTGCGGCCATGCTCGGCAGCGAAGATGCCTGGACGGCGATGGCCTCTTTCTGCGAGGATGTAATCTCGCAGAAAGAGGCGGCAGAGAGGGCCCGAGAGGCGGACCCTCTCAGCGGCCGTCTCCCCCAAAGGAGGGCCGGTGGAAGGAGGCGGCGATTCGTCCGCCTCCTCCCACCTCCGTAGCCGGACCTGAGGAGATGGGCCGGGGGGCCCATCTCCTCATTGCACAGGTTCGGCGGACGAGGGGAGGTAGCTGGTCGTGTACCCTGTGTACCTCCCTATAAGGACGGAGCCCGGCGGCCATCTTTCGCCGGGCTGACCGCTGGGGGCGGCATGGTGATAGCTCAGCACGGTCCCATGCCGCCCCAACTTAAAGCGGTGGCCGGTACACCGTGGGGTTTTAGTCCGTGCGAGTCGGACATAACCCATTCTCTCCCCCGGGTGGATGGGTATCCATAATGGATTTCCCCACGTTAATAAAAAAAAAAAAAAAAAGAATATCAATATTATATGTAGACAGGCCGCTATATTAGGCATCACTATTCTGGCGCAAGCGCAATACGTCACGCCCATGTCGAGTTCATCGGTGACGCGAACTCATATGTTTTTCCCCTACCAAATTTTTTTTTTTTTTGAATCTCTTATTGCGGCTAATGAAGTTTTCTCTTCAAAAAATTATCTGCCTATGTAATTATAATTGAACCATCTCATCCCACTCAAACGCACAGAAAAAGAGTTCGAGCTTCCAGGAGAAATTCAGTGCCAAACAAATAAATATAATGTAATATAAAGTATATGTAAACTACATCAAAGACTTTTGTTTGGTCAGAAAGAGGCATAACACACCGATAACGAATTATTGTAAACCAATCACAACTGGGAAAATAAACAGCGAACGCCCGAGATCAACCAATAGTAACGAACATGCCGTAAACGTAACGCTTCGTGATTGGTTAAAATATTTTATGTACTGAACAATAAATACTTTATAGTGATTAGAGTTTGCGTGATATAAAATTGTGGTCCTTTTGTGTTTTAAGATAACAGCTCGCGTGTTGTACGTAATGCCGACGAGTAATACGCCCTTCCTCACAATGAAGAACTTCTTCGAAACCACATATCCTGATATGAAAGAAGAGCAGAAGCTTAAGAATGGGGACATAGTGGAAGACGCACAGGTATCTGTTTTAAAAGTACATCTTTTTTGACATTCACAATCCTTACTATCCTACAGCTAAAATTAAAAATTTATTTGTTTGTAGTTTTATAACTCCTGAAGGATTCATTTGATTGACATTATTTCTTTATCCATATGTAAATATGGTCTCGGGCCATATTTTATTGTTATATTTTGTAGTAAATACTTGAGTTATATCAGAATGCATATTATGTAAATATTCTCTGTATTCTAATTTCTGCACATATGAATTTTAATGGCGATTTTATTATCTGTTTCTCTCACATATAATTTTTACCCATTTTGTTCTAGGTTTTAAAAATAACGGGTAGGGCTATTCATTTTAAATTAGGTCCAGATTGCTTCGGAACCATGAGCCTTAGGAGGATCCAAGTAGACGAGGAGCTCACTGATGAGGAGGTGGTGGCGAAGTCCTATCCTATTGGTGAGTTCGTTCACTTATTGCCTTGGTTCTACGAAGCTATCATCCAATAATCTTTTAAAATGAATAAACCCTCTTAGTAAAATTCTTCTATGTATATTTAGGGATAACTTAGATGATTATTAGCAATGGAACTTTTGAAATTTTACTATCTTAGGAGTTATCAATATAGTTTTTTCTTTTTTGTTAATTGAAATTGCGTTATAGACTTTGTGTACCCGACTTTTTATAATAAAGAATTTATTAAAAGGTTTTTTAAATTCCTAGAAAATATATAAAGGGATCTCCTGGGTATTTTTTTTCATATGTTTAGTATGTTTTTTTTTTCATTGAATTAACTACTAATTAAACCATACTATTGACCGTGCAAGCTTACTAATGACTTAGTGTTTAGTACTATTGACTAATGTTTTTTGACCTGTACTCAATTACTGTTTAATACTATTGACTTATCTGTTTTGACCTGTACTCAATTATTATTGCCTGGATGGGCAACCAACTCCTAGACACTATATTATCATGTAGATATTCAGATTGTTCATGTATATGCAGAGTTGTAGTTCTCTAACTATTGTTAATTATTTAATTTCTATTAGTAGTTTTTGTTTGCTCTTTGTCGTTAAAACTTTTAATACTGTGTTATTATCACCTCTAATAACTTTTATTCAATTTTTTTTTCCTAAGTGGATTAGTTTCCATAAGTGTTTTTTAAACACTCACCATAAAAAAGTCCTATAATTGAGGATTGGAAGTGCAATCACATAAATAGGGGTAGTGAATTAACAAATATCTTTCAGGGAGTGGTCACAAGGTACGCGTCCTCTGCTACAATATATCCGATTATATATACTCGGTAAGTGACGAGCCGAGCCTGCTGAATGAGAAGTACTTCAGCCTTGAACACCTGGAAGTTGGACAGCTAGTGGATGGCACTGTACACTCCGTGGTGGAAGGGCAAGTCTTGCTTACCCTTGGCAGAGTTAAAGGTGGTTGTAACCAATAACTATTTTTTTAATGTACTGTACGTTCTGTTTATCACATCCAATAAATTAAGTGTTTCTTGTGTGAACTATTTTAATTGAATGACAACTTAAATACACTGTATTAAATGGCGGGAGTTTCACGATTGAATGTAGCGCGAGACTGCCCGAGCGGTATGATATGGCTTGGTTTCCGGTGACGGCACCAGACATCATGTATGGTGGTATTTCCGGTGGCAGCACTGTGCTACGATGCAATGGCGGTGCTTCCGGAGTCGTTACATGTTTCAATATTTGTGATAAAAATTCTGTGAAGAATGAATTTCCCAGTTACTAAATTACATATCCTAAAGTTGTTTTAGTATTTTCATAATTCTACTTCCTTAAAATCAATATTCTAATTTACTTTTGTATGTGTTCATTTTGTAGTCTCTGGTTTAACAGACGTCATAGCTTTGCAAAAGTAACAGGTCTGGATACAGGATTTCATTTTAGGGGGGCAGGTGGGACGAGACAGTTTGTGTGAACTTTTAACTCCGTTCTAGATATTTATTTCTAAATATTGTGTATATAATATTTTAGTTTATTTTTATCTTGTAGTGTTGGTAAAATTGCTTAAGTCGGTGAAATATTGAAAAAGAATCTTATTGGTGGCTTAAACAGAGGAGAATTTCATATGTTTCCTCAACCCCACTCCCCCATGAGTAACATGAATGGCATTGCATCTATAGCTTATCACTTGTATTCGCATCTGGGAAATAAGCACCTCTGATGAAATGAAAGGTCCCGGGTTCGATGCTCGTACGATCTACCTGTCATAGTTTAAAATCGAATGGTCATATGTGATTCGAATGGTATATTTAGTTTTGTTAACAAGGACAAGGAAGGTTTTTGAAGTGGTCCTTAAAAATTAAAAGGATAAGATTAATATCTGATGCTTGTCGATGTTGAAAAATCTAATTATTTGGGAAATCTTCCAGTGTTTACTCGTTTTTAAGTCGAATGCTAAATTATTTCCAGATAAGTATGAGAAGGAATACTTTAATACACTCATTGATCTCGATCGAATAGTGACGTCATAATTTTTGTTATAGGTCGCGTACCACAAGCGCACTTGTCTGATGCAGGACTGTACGTAGATCCGAAGAAGGGCGTTACATCCAAACTAGCTAAAAATAAATACAGGGTATTATTTTTATACTTATATTTTTATATTATCTGACTACCCTCATTGTATCCTTTACTTGTTTATACAGATAATGCTTATAAAGACCATAGAGGCATAAACATAGTGAATCGGCCCCAAACAGATATTTAAACGGTACTTGTAGGGACTAATAAGATATTAAGATTCTGGAAGTTTTAGATTTATAATTTAATCGGATTTCGTTTTTTGTTTTTCTTTCGTTTGACCGAACCGATCGATCTAACTTTTTATACGACTATAATTTAGGGGCTACTATTAGTTTTTAGAAGAATAAGAGCTATATAGCTTTAAAAAATCATTTTTTTTTACCATGATGCAATTTTCGTACAATTATGAAAGTTTTTTTTCTCCTACCTACAACACCATGAGTATTTAAAATTTCTAAAATAGATATAAAAAAATTATTAACATCCCTATGTTATTTGTAAATTTGCTTATATACGTGTATATAGACGTCACAGACATATGTGGTGCTTTATGCCCTTCATGGGATGAATATTGAATATTGTTTTCTTCGTATCTATTTACAAACATAAATCCTATATGTTGCTTCGAGTTACGCTCAAGTTACTCGTGAAATCCCTTTAAAAAATTATCTTAGGGAACTTACCAGTAAACCGTTCATAGGGGGAGAGCGGTCTTCAAAGTACCACGCTTGGTCACAGCGAGGAGAGAGAAACACGTATTTATGTGAATTACTACTTGAAAACTAGATCGAGGAGTCTTATCATATACTAGAGATGATAAAAAAGGGGCGAGAGGGGCTAAAAAATCAAACATGGGTCCCGTAATATGGGTACGTTCCCTTATGGCTTTGGAGATTACAGTCATCAAACAGACAGACAAAGGGTCGTTTCACTGTATTCTTTTACATTCCTTATATCATTTTGCGATCCATTTTTGACAAATATTTCATAGCGTGTATGATTGTGTAGCCAAACCGCAGTGATTACAAATCAGTCCGTGCTCATTTGCGTGCGCGTATGTGCGTGCGTGCGTGCGTGCGTGCGTGTGTGCATACGTGTTTGTTTAAAAGTCCTACGTTATCAGGTAGGGCAAGCGGTCCGTGCACGAGTCCTCTCCGTGGACCCTCTGAAACAAACGCTGTTCCTCACCCTCAAACCCTCTCTATTGGCTCCTGACCTGGAGATACTGCAGAATTACGAAGATGCTGCCATCGGGAAAGGTTACATTGGCACGATAAAGGTAAAAATAATCCTTTATAAAAACATAAAACCGTTGGATTTTTATTTACATTAAATTACATTATTTCCAGTACATCCGAGACTTCGTGATCGTTTCGTTCTTCAACAACCTGGCCGCGTTCGTTTCAAGACAGTACGTCACTAAGGAGCCAATTGACAATCTAATGGACGCTTTCCACGTCGGACAAATCGTACGTATGAATCGACGGCATAGAAGCTGTTAGATATCTATATTTTAATATTTCCAATGACATAGTCATCTTCTTCTCATCTTTTTCCCACCTAAGTAGGGTCGGCACAACATGTTTTCATTTTCCACTCTCCCCTGTCAGATGTCATCTCAGTATTCACACCTTTATACTACATTTTTCACACAATCCATCCATATCTCTTTCAGTCTTTGTCTACTTTTATATCCGTCTACCTTCATAATCAAAATTTTTCTTGTTACATGACTTTCATCTCTTCTCATAATATGCCCGTACCATGCTAACCTATTACTCCTCAACTTTTCTGTCACTGGTGTATTTCAGATTATATAGTATTATTAATATTTTTATGGTATTCGGGTTTTCTTCACAATAGTTTTCTTTTATCTCATGGTGCCATTATTATGAAATCTGCAAATTAAAAAATTGGTATAAATCGGGTCTAGACCTGGAATCTATATTCTACTGGTCAGACCATGCAGTCACTACAAGTCTAATACTATTTACTAGTACCGTCAGACAACAAGATCAATCAATGTGGTCTTTGCCTTTTAAGCAGGGTCTTTACCCCTCAATGAAATTGCAACTTCTTAAACATTATATTCCAGGTCACCTGCACTATATTACGTGTAGACCTAGAGGCTAAAAAGATGTGGGGGAGTCTCACTACAACACCGTTTTGGCCAGCGGTAAGTCGAATAGTATTTTTCTTATATATCCCAAGATCTCCCAACGGAAGCATCTCAGGAACTTTATCCCCCCTTTTAACCACTTCGAGCAACGAACCTTCATAAGAAATTCATCAGTTTTATGGCTTTTATGAATTAGATAGTACAGTAGAAACCTTATCAACGTATACTAGAGTTCACAACTGTGCTCGAAATTTTGTTTAATCCGCTGTAGGTTACGGGTTCATTAAAAAGAAAGCATAAAATCCTCATAGATTTTTACGTTGCTATTGTTTTGTATAGATTTTGTTGTAATAAATGTTATTATTTAATGAGATTAATATATAATTATTTATTAATAGAAAAAACGCGAGAAAGGCGAGAAAAGAAAAATCATTACTGAAGAAGACACTAGCACAAATCGTAAAAAACAAAAATTAGACAACCGAAAACAACAAACAAATGATAAAACACCAAATAACGAAATGACTGACGACGCCGAGATTACTGATACAAAAGAAATAAAAAAGAAAAAGAAACGAGATAAGAAATCTCAAGAAGTAAACGAGAACGACGAGAACGTGAAAGAGCTAATTGATTCAATTGAAATAAGTGAGACAAAAGAAGCAAGAAAGAAGAAAAAACGTGATAACAAATCTGAAGAAGACATAGACAGTGAAAATGTAAATGATTCAAAGAAAAAGAAGAAACACAAAAACGTGACTGACGAAGATGCAAGTGATATCAACGAAGAATACAATAAAAAGAAAGAGACCAAAAGGAAAGAAGTAGTAGAAGAGAAAACAGAAGAAAATATTGAAAGCGATGCTATAGAAACAGACTTTATTAATGAAAATAGTGATCAATTACTAACTCCACAAGAGATGGGACTTGTAGATTTATCCGATTGTGTGACAGGGAAGAACTATAAGAAAAGAGTGGTCTCATTGCTTAAAGCTATATATGCTAGAAAGAGACGGATGTATATAATTGATAACAAAATAGAAAATATCGAAGAAATGGGTATGTATTTTAGTATATAATGCAAATTATTATACTACCTAGGTAGTATTTATTGTACAAGTGGATGTAAATAGTGGTCTCAGGGTACATGTCAAGTGCAACAAAATTGAATTGGTATGGTTTAGTGCTTAACGAACTGGCTTCTGAATGGCAGAAAAATATAGTTGTAGACACTTTTTCCAAAATTACTGTTATATTACTGGATCGACGTCACACCACGTTAAGCAATTTTTTTTTTACTTCAGTATGAATATGCCAAAGTGTAAATGTCAAAACAATGTTTCGGAAGCTGTGACGTCACTAGCTATGATTGGTGTTTCTGTTCCCGTAATCATTATAGATTTTTTACTTCGTTATTAAATAAATAAATGTAAGACTTGTAAATAAAATTGTAGAATATTCATATCTGGTATATTACCATGTAACGTAAAAAAGATTAAAATGCTATTAATTTAGTTTACTGTCTGCAACTCTATTTCAATCAACGGAATTCGACAATTTAACAATTTTAATGTTAATTACTGTTCTCTAGCTCTCAAAGCGAGACATCTTAGATGAGACAAGGATAGATATAGATAGTATAGATATAGAAGGATGGATCCTATAACCTCGAGATCAGGAATAGAAATAACAACAGAAGAGTGAATACACACTACACAACGTTTGACTTATAATAATTTACTTTCAGGTTTAAATGCAAAAAACAAAAAGTTTCACACTGCAATGCATTCAGAAAAGTTAATCATAGAAGAACGAATAAATAAGCTAACGGAAGCTCTGAATAGTGCCCAAGAGAAATTAAAAGAGTTCGGTTTCGAAGAAATAAAGGATTTAAAAAATAAAAAAGGAATATATAAGAATGTGAGAATAGAAAACGTTCAAGAAATGGAAATAGGTGTAGAGGAAGAGAAGATGAAGAGGAATGTTGAAGAAAGTAAAAATATTATTGAAGAAATAAAAGGAGATACAAAAGTTAAAACAGAATTAGAGAACAAGGACGAGAAAGGTAGTTTGAAGAAGATTCAGACGGTTAATAGTTTAGTACCGGCGTTAGAAGTGCCAAGTGCAAAGGAATTCTGGTCGGCAACAGCTGATAGTGCATCTAAAAATATAACTGAAGACACTTCAAGCAGTAGCGAAGATGAGGTAAGAAATTTTACTTCATTCAAAGACATTGCGTGGTTATACAAAAGTTCCTAACGCGATAATTGCCTACTAGGACAAGAGATGGCACTATATCACAAATCTGTAATTGTTTATAATTGTCATATTTATTACAGTACGAGAAAACTAGATGGCGTTGTTTTCGATTGTGTTAAAATATAATTGCAGGGTTACCAGGTCGTGCCTTTTTGTGAATTTTAAACATTATTTCAATTTCTAGTTTTATGTAATTGATATTAAATTTCCAAGTTATCGATCAGCGACATCTAGGTGTAAAAAAGGTTTTGTGTGGTATAATTTTTTTATGACTATTATCAGTTTATTTCTTTTGAATGCTTTCTACATTATTTCTTATGTTTAAGTTTCTATTTTGTTACAAAAATTCCACATTTATATTCATTATTATAGGAAACGGAACAGCCGAAGAAGAAACGTAAGAAATTGTCAGCGGCCGAGAAGTTAGCGAAAGTGCGAGAAGAAGAAGAAAGAGTGAGGGAGATGGAGCGCAGAGCGACAGAGAGTGAGTCGCAGCCGCGGTCTAGCGAGCAATTCGAGCGAGCGCTCCTCGCGAATCCTGACTGCAGTCAGCTTTGGATCGCTTATATGGCTTTCCATCTACAGGTAAAATATTTTTTCTATGCCCTTTGAGCCCCATACACTTAAGGATAAAGGATGCTTTAGGTTTTTCTTGCTTACGCTTATTTTTTATTTATTTATTTAACTTATTAATACCGGATTAAATGCGATTACATAACAAGTTATGAAGAAGGAGCAATAATCAATATTTTACAATGTGTATGAGGGTTGCGACGCTAAAGTATTCGTCTCAAATACCTTGCTACCCTTCGCATGTTTATCCTCACAGTAACTCGTCAGTTTGTCGCATTCAGTGACCAGCTATTGTATTTCCAGCTATCTAAAGGCTTGTAGGGAGAAGGCATGACATCGACATCTGCATATAGGTTACCATCACATACAGCTCAGTAACTTTGTGTGGTGACAATAGAATATATGCGCATATTATTACTAGTATTAATTGTTTCTATTTGTTCTATATGTCCGACATCAATTAAAATTTTGATGGTCAGTAGACAACTCTCCGACAATTCTTGGTAAAAAAATATATAGGATCTTTTTTTTTTTCTAAATTAAGAGTAGCCTAAGTTACTCTTTATAATATAAGCTATTTGCCAGTGAAAGTACCGTCAAAATCAGACGCTCATCAAACGGTTACGAAGATAAGATTAGCCGGAACAAACAGACAGATAAAAATTTTTTTGTGAATTATTTCTTTCTTATAAGTATCGTATATACTTTTTTATACAAATGGATATGTAGAAATTGTACTAAATAGTAGAAAGTCTGTTGTTTTGACATTACAATCAAACTTTTAAATTGTATTTGATTGTCTAGGTAAGACGGCGATTAGGGTAGTGAGGAATTTTCACTTCACTGATATTTCCACCGTATACGTGGCCAAAAAGTTCGTAATAAAATTCTATATCGCCACGTTTCCTTTTTGCAAACAACAACTGTCTATCGAACGGCGCTGATTCTCTCACGATTATAACGTGGGCCAAATTCGATTGATACACATCCCTCGACAGTGAGCGTTGTTCTAACACCGTACTTGTTCGGCAAACGTGGAAAAAAATAATAAAATTTGCATGCTGAAAAGGCTTTTTCTAAGTCAGCCTGGTTACGGTAGGTAGCCACCCTCAATATGAAAATCTGGCACCAAGATCCTGTCGGTATGTTCCGGCAGCTGCACTTAAGAGCCAATCCCTCTCTAGGTTTAACGTGTTCACATTCTTGCACCACCTCGTCATTTAACATAAGATGGCATTGTCGTCAAATGCTAGAACCTATAAAGTTTAAAAAGAAATCAATATGCTTTAATGTTTCGATTAATTACTTACACAAAGGCAACGGAGATAGAAAAAGCTCGAGCTGTTGCTAAGAAAGCTCTCAGCACCATATCCTTCCGTGAGGAGCAGGAGAAGCTGAACGTGTGGCTCGCTCTCATCAACGTGGAGACCAGATTTGGCACAAAGGTTTCTATAATTTCCATATCAGTCTATGTATAGCCCACTATTGAGTAAAGGCCTGTTCCCAATGAGAAACTTTATCGCTTTTAAATTACTACCATTATTATGACTGTTATTTAAACTGTAATTTTTTTTTGACTCGGGGAGATTCGTCAAATAAGTAAAAAATCCAAAAATTTCGTATACTTTGAACTCTGGCTTTAAATTACTTTTGAAGGATCCAAGTTATCAAAAAAATATACAGACATTTTTGTAGAGCTTTCAATTCTCAACAAGAATATAACAAGAACTTTACAGTACGACGTATCGTTCGTAAGTTACAATTTCAAAATATTGAAATTAAGATCTCATCTCTTCACACATTCATTTTTTTTTATCCTTAAACGAAACTTTTTGAGTGTGGTTCTGAGAAAAAAAAATAGTTTTTTTTGTTTTGGATCACAATTATGTATATGTATGACGTCATGATGTCACACTTCGTTGACCCAACTCTCCATAATGTGTCACATAATTTATAGATGATACCGCAGTAGAGTGTCCATTATCCTATGAAACGGAATATGTGATTAACATATAATACTTTGCAGGAATCTCAACAAAAGACCCTAGAGGAAGCCCTTCAGATGAACGATACCTTCAAAGTACACTCTAAACTCCTCGACATTTACGTCGAGACAGGCAAGCACCAAGAGTTGTCCACGTTGGTCGATCTCATGCTTAGGAAATATAAACGCAATCCACAGACCTATATCGAATGTGGAAGCGCCTGCTTCAGTCTCAACCTCGTAGAGAAGGCGAGACACGTCATGCAAAAGGCTATAGCCGTGTTGGAGAAGAAAGAACGTGAGTGTACTTCTGTTAAACCAAATCAAAAATAAATGATTCCGTTTAGGCTCTGAGAAGGTGCTTATGAATGTCAAAAATACCACTAGTTTTGAAAATAACCCACTCATCGAGAAGAACCTGCAAGAAACCCGACCGGGATAATATTTTTATGAGATATACTTTTATATCAATTCATTATATTGCAGAGTGCAGTTGATGCACAAAGAGGAGAGATAGTACAGAGTTAAGATATTGAATTTTTAAAACTTAATCTTTAATGTTTCACCAAGTCCCATATTTTAAATTGCTCGAAATGCCTGTTTTTGTCATACAAATATCGTATTTACCTCAGATGCTGTCTCCCACAGCACAATACCGTCATTAATTATATTTAGGACAAATTATAAACATTTTATTCGAACTGACTACTCTGTTGACTTGTTAGGGCTGCTACAGTTTCACCGGACTACCAAATTATAAACATAGTAGATGCCTCCCTCATACTTTTGTTAGGACCACGAGTAGAATGTAGTTTGAAATCAAATGAATTTCAAAAATAAAATAACCAAGCCTAAAAAGTACTTATTTCTCAAGTGCAGCTGCCACAATGTACCTATACGAACTTAAGATTATAGAATTTGATATTAACTAAATGACGACAAAAATTTAAATTACAATATTTTGGTCGGTTGTTTCATCTTGTTTTCTGTAACAGAAAACAGACGTTCATTGTAGTATTTGATTGTTCAACTATTGATATTTTGCATTTCATATGCTGGTAACACTAAAAACTAGAACCTTTATTACAAGATAAGGGAGTTCCGATCTCTGTATAACAATTTTTCGTTCTTTGTTTAGTATTGAAATTTATCATCGTCTTGTATTTCAGAGCCTAGATTTTTTATAAATCATTATTTGTAGAAATACATTTTATATAACATATGAATTCATAAAACTAAAAACAGTGATCACATTAAATTAATTACCAAGAATATAATTTTAGGTTCTGCCTTTTGACTTAACAAATATGGCATCATTTGAAAGTCTCTTTAAAGCCACTGATTTTTTAACTATGTTAAACTGTATAAAAGTATGACGTAGCAAAGTTCATACTCTCGGGGTAATGTCGAACCAAGATATAGCTATATAGTTTGAGGTCGAAATATGTTATGTTGGCTGCAGTACAAATATTTGCACACACTAATTGGAAGTGATAATCTCTATAAAATTCTAAAACCCTCCAGAATATAAAGTCAATATTAAATTTATGATTGTTTCAGATGTGTCGGTCCTGGTTCAGTTTGCGTTGCTAGAACGGTCGCATGGGAATGCGGAGAGGGCAGAAGCGTTGTTCGAGCAGGTGCTCGCTGTCTACCCACAGCGGATCGATGTCTGCTCCACGTATATCGATATGTTGTGTAAAATTGCCGATATCGATCGCATCAGGTATCTATTTTATTTCGATTTTATTCGATTTGTTGCTTAATAGACATAGTAAAGTAGAAATATACAAAATACTGTAATTTTGAAAGCTTAATACATCAATAACTACTATCTGAATTTATATCTAATGGTTTTTTAGAGCTTGAGCGTATGTAAATAAGGAAATGATGAATAAAAATAAAAATACCTTATAATTTTGTTTAAAATTCGGCCATAAAATAATAAAGAAGTTGCTAATATTTTAATTTTTTTTTTATGTAGACAAGTGATGGAACGTATGACGTCACATAAGTTGCCAGCACGAAAAATGAAAGTTCTGTTCAAGAAATGGACTGAAGTCGAGAAGAAAATGGGAGATGAAGAGCACGTCGAAAAAATTCGTCAACGCGCTTTGGATTTTGTAGAGAAAGCAAAGTTTTAAACAATAAATTTATTTGAAATTGTACTTTTATTTTCTTAAAACTATTAAGTTGTACAACAAATGATTAACACATTCACTACTAAACCTTACGTGTAATACGCACACATTCTATAGCATAATTGAGTACAAGTCTCTCACAGGCCTTAATTTAAGTTTTATTATTTAATTCGATTATTTTAAAAACCAAGTTTTTACAAAGCAAATGCTTAGATTTTCATATTGAAAAAGTAATTTATAGGTACTTACACATGTATGTTTTTTTCGTTGTAACTACGCTATTATTAATGACATTATCACTTTTCGGCATCGGTGGGGGCGGAGGAGGCTGTACTACTGTATTAATATTTATTGGCACTGAAAGTTGAATTTTATCATTAGCCACAAAGGGCTTAACAATACTTGATATGCCGCTACCATAAATAGATATTGGAGCACAATCAATATAACCTAATTTTGCATAAAAATTTTCCTGACCCTTAGTTGCTAAATGCACCATTTTTAACTTTAATACAGTTTTACAGTATTCTTCGGCAAATGTCATCAGGTAAGTTCCTAATTTTTTTCCTCGCATAGCTCTACTAATTACCACAGTCTCTATGAAGCAGCTCTCTGGTTTGCTTGGTATAGGAGTTAACTTGCAATGCCCTAATAAATGATTTTGGTCATTCGTTAAAATTAGGCTTGTCGGTAGTTCGTCACGTGACGCCTGTAGTGACAACATTCTTGCAGTCTCGCTCCGCGGCCATTCATCATTTATAAGTTCACAGCATGCCTTTAGATATTGTGGATGCTTGTGTAATAGTAACACGTGTAGATTTTCTATCTCCATTCTTGAATCTGTAATAAGAAAAGATAACGTAATGTTAAACATCACTATTGTTAAACAAAGCAAAATAATTAACCCACTTTTAAAAAAAACCTTATGTGTTATGAGGAGTGAGATGCAAAAAAATTCACTTTTAAATTACTTTTATTAATACTATATATTACAATTAACTTAAAACTAAGAAGTAACTACTGCCAAGGTGAGACAATAGTGATATGACATTGGGACTCAATATGTGATACGATCCCACGGTGGTGATGAGTGCCCAATTATTCCTACTGGCATCTTGTGCAATAGGCGGGTGGTGCAAGGATTATTTATAAATATAATGATATATTGCGACTTGGCGGTTTCCAGGTATTGTGACGGTGTAACATATGTATGAATGTTATCTCCTAAGAAGGTATAAAGGTGAAGTACTATAAATACGTAATTGGTGTTATACTGAAAAAAGAACAACAGTTAGGTAATACGATTACTAGATACACGTATAGCAATTGATTTAAAAATATATTTCGTAATGTAGTACTATTAAGAATAAATTAAATTTATTTAATAGCAACATTTGCAATGTCAAATTGACAGTTTCATATATTTTGTATATAGGTTATTTTGCGCGTATATTTGCATATTTTCATAATAATTCATCGAAGCTAATAAAATAATAAATAATATTGAATAGTTTCAAAGCTTACCAAGAGCTCGGTGATCATTTCTGTTGATTTAAATCACATTAGAAGTGTGTAAGCGAATATTTTTGAAGTGGACGTATGCGCTTGAGGAAGAGGTTCGTACCAAACTAATAATCTATTTATAACATAACTGTCACAATTTTTTAAACTAATGCATACATGTCTGACTTGATCTGTATAATTTTAGCATGCAAGAATAGTATGAAAGAGTTAATTGGTAAAATGAATATAGATGAGACGAAAAGTCGTATATATTACCATTGTGATTAATAAAACATGTCGAATATATAACAATATCGTTGTTTAATTGTTATATCATAACAACTGTGTATTTATTTTCTTTATATATCAATGATTATTACCATATATTATTATTTATATATTTTAATAAATCTTATATTTCGTCTATGTCATTATGCACATAAGATGAAACAATAATATAAAGAAATACCTAAACCTTTTTATTTAGTCTCTATCAGTTAGAAAACGTCCAAGATATTCTAGGAGAAGTTATAAAAACTAAACACCTAGCTGTTTATCTATTAATTAAAAGCATGTGTTATATATTTCAAAGTCATTTTCGTTTTAAATGTGAGTTATAACAATTTGTATTATATTTCTAGATAAATCATGGACGATAATGATGATTTACCAACACTGTCGGCGGAAACATTTGCAGCCTTACAGGAATTCTATTCAGAACAACAGAGGCGAGAAGAAATACTCGCCAAGTTGGAAGCAAGTGACCAACTAAAAGAAAATATATTGTTTGATGAAAATTGGGTAATTGAAAGCAATACCATTCTTATAGTTTGTATTTCACATTTTGAATGACTTCTCAATTCTTATTCTCCATAACATTTTCCATTGACTTTACTGAAGATTCTTGAATAAATTTTTAAGTGTCCCAAACAATACACGTTTTAGCAATTTAGGTACCATAGGAAATTTATACAATAGGCTTTGAAAGGGCAAAAAAAATGTAACATATTTAAAAAAAATACAATTCTAAAAGATAAAAAGACCACATAAAATAATTTTAAAGTAATATGCATAATGAGCTATTAACAAGAAGTTTTAAATTTTATTATTACATTTAAGAATAGATATTGTTGCCCATTTTGCTAATGGTTATAATGTAGAAAGTGACAGATAATAGAGCCAAGAAACTCTTTCTGAGGCATTGTTCTACACTTGAAAAATGTTCACCAAATCTTTTGTCAGAGTTGGAAGATGATAAAAATCCATACCAGAATTTTCAAAGTTTACATTTTGAAACCAACAATTTTAAACTGGAATTTTGTAGTTTTCTACACACTGATAAAAGTTACTTAATGAAAAATATGAGCTATGGTGAGAGTATATCAATTACAATCTGAATTTTTAGTGTTAATTTTGAAAACTATCATTTTATTGGCATTTATATTATTAGCTAACTGCTTACTCTGACTTTGTATACAATTTGTGTACTTAGTACTTAAGCAGAAAGTAAGGCCATTATTATCCCTTTACTGATTAAACAGCAACTGAAAATCAATCTGTTAATTCTATTAATATTATTTTTGGGAGATATCCCACGTGTATTCAGTCATACTCCTCACTCACTTTTTTATATATAGTTTTTGAAGCTACAATGTTCAGTTGTCTTTGTGATTTTTAAAACATTTTATTTTAAGAACCTTGGTCTGACAATTATAAACACAAAACAAAAGAATTATTCAAATATTTTCAGCTATTCTAAAGTGATGCCTTACTTACATTTGCCATCTGATTTTGTATATAAAGTTAACAATTTCATTATAACAAACCTTTCATTTTTCAGCAACTCAGCCAATTTTGGTATGATGAAGTGACTGTCCAGTCCCTGGTGAAGGTTATAGATAAAACTGTAGGTGATGGTGGGAGGGTTGCTTTGATTTCCTGTCCGACGTTATTTGTACCCGTTAAAAGACAAATAAAAGATAGAGCCAAAGGTATGTTCTATGTTTCTATACTAGCTGTTGCCCGCAGCTCCGCATGCGATTCTTTTATAATTGTAAATGATTTCTTATAAGATCAGCTATCTGTTAGTGAAAGTTCTGTGAAAAATGGTTCAAATGTTTTGGAGATAGTACTGCAAAAAAAGCCACAGATGACAGCTAGTCTAAGATAAAGTAGCCTATGTCACCTGCTGTAATTTTCACTATCCGTCAGTGAAATTTCTGTCGAAAACGGTCCAGCCATTTCGTAGATTACCCGAAACAAATAGATAGACAGAGAAAATTTTTAAAATTCTGTTTTTGTTATCAGTGTCGTGTATACGTTCATATCCAATCAGTAAAAATCCTTATTTTGGTATTACATACAGACACTTCATTTTTATTATATGTATAGATGAAAATAAACAGGTATGATGCTCATCTAATTTTGGTGTAATATAAGAATATTGCCCGTTTGTAAGAATCCCACTGGTAAAGGGAGGAAACGAATATGATCAGCATACCAGCTTACAATGTTATTGGTTATGTTAAACATTGACAAATGTAAAGTTCTGTATTTTCCGTCATACGGTAGTACGAAAAGAACTTTTATCAGGCTCAGGTTTTCTCACACTATGTTTTACTTGACTGTGAACCGATAGTGTAACCAAAATATGTTAGTAAAGTACGTGAATAACCGTAAAATTTAGTTGGTGCACTTTTGGGTTCAAACCCATGAACATTGTATTAATATACTGTTGGTCGTACCTTTTTACTGTTATTTTGTTATTTATATGTTGCTCCATGCTTTGTTAACAGTCATAAATATAAATGCATTCAATGTCTAATATTTCTTGTAGCTAAAATTTCTCAACATCTTCCTAGGTATGGGAGGTTGCTTTGTCATATGTTTGGGTTATTATTGTGAAATCCTAAGGTATTAGGAAAATAAATCACAGACCTAATTACTTACTGTTGAAGACTGAGTAGGAGCTGGGTTATAGAATATTGATGATAGTGTGTCTATTATAGTCCAAGGGCTGCAGTTGAGTGCAGGTGACTAAAACCAAGGTCGGCTGGAGTAGGATTTCATCTTCTATACACCCAAAAAATGCAGCAATGCATTTTTATGAAAGTAACAGATTTTGTAAAGCTTTATGACATGGAGGTAGGGCCTTTCCTTAAAATTTGTCCCTTAGCAGCTATAGGTATAGATAGGTCTGTTCGGAAAGGGAACTTCAGTGTATTGAGTGTTTTAAGCCATTTGTTTTCTTATAACGATGTTCTTACTGATAACTTTATTTTCTTTCCAGTCTCTCTCCTAGAATATGATAGGAGATTCGAAGTCCACGCTCCGGATTTCATCTTTTATGATTATAATCTACCCGAAAAATTACCGCCAGAGATTTTGCATTCGTACGACTTGGTCGTGGCAGATCCGCCGTTTTTATCCGAAGAGTGTATAACGAAGACCTCGCAGACGATACGGTCGTTGGCCAAGGACAAGGTGGTGGTGTGCACGGGAGCCATCATGAAGGAGAACGTGGAGGGACTGTTGGGTTTGAAGCAGTGCCAGTTTCAACCGCGTCATAGAAACAATTTGGCCAATGAGTTTTCGTGTTACGCTAATTTTGATTTGGACAGTATCTTAAGATGATACAGGTGATTGTTAAGAATACATTTATTGTGACGAAAATTCATTTGCGAAACGTTTCGCTGACACTTTCCTGCACTATGTTGTTCGTTTTAAAGGCTTTGGTCCTATAAAACCCTTTTTATATGTTGTATATGTATATATGTTTTATATAATAAAAATCGTTAATTATTCTCGTGATGTTTTATTTGTTTACAAAACTAATAATAGCATTCAGCATTCAAAATATTAAAAAAAGGGATGGATTTTAATATGAAGATCGAATTCTGGTACTAATGTTGTGACGCGTGTAAAACACAGAAGTTTGGCGATAAAGTTGTAGCTTTAAATTACAGTATAAATTAACATCAATAATAATTTAGGATAGGGGACACGGAGGGAGGCAACACTAATAAAACTATGCGATATTTTAAAAATGGTTATTTTGGATCTAAATTGTAAAAACAATATATTTCTAATAGTATTGTTGTATTCGGATAACTTTAACCTCCTTGGCTTAAATCAAGTATCAGAATCAGTTTTAAAATTTTGACAAAAAACATTTTGGTGGATAGCCCTGGATACAATTGACTAAACCGTTTTTTGCCCTTTGCACACGTCGTAATAGTTGTAAAGTTGTGAACGGTGTATGTGCACACAGACTTTATGCACCAAATCTGTAGTCCGGTGAAACTGTAGAGATCTTGCCAGGTCAACAGTGTATTCAGTTCGAAAAAAAAGCACCAAATTTATACATTTATGACACTGGATCCGATCTTTCTCAAAGGTTACAACGCAAATGATTTTTTTTGTATATGAAAGGTGTGATATGTTAATTATAAGGTCTATCTGTATATGATGTACATAAAATAATAAAAAAAATATTTAAGTTAATTAAGATTAACAAAAATATTATTTATTTTGAAACTATCAGTGAATTCTTTGATTATTAATTTTTTAATACTTAATCTGCTATTCGGGACGCTATATAATGTTAAATGTTACCATCGTATAAATATTGACAAACATTGACATTAATATTTATACAATACTAACGTCACTCAATTGTTTTGCCTTCCCGGAACCTCTCCACTTTAAACTTTATATTATGGTATTAAAGTTTAAATTGACTTTTAAGTATTATTACGAATCGTTTGAAATAATATAGAAAAGTGTTGTTTTTTGACTTTTTCAGGTAATTTAAAAAAAAATTCTCTCCGTAAGAACCAGCCTCGTGCTTCAAGGAATGTTCTAAAAAAAGAATTAGCGTAATCGGTTCAGCTGCTCTCGAGATTTGCGCTTAGCAACACATTCAGCGATTCATTTTTATATTATAGATGGGTAAAATGTACAAAAATAAAACAATACATTATGTAAAACATTCCGCATTTTTATTGTTCTCTTTAGAATAAATAAACAGCACATTCGTGTTACATTAAATTATTCTGGATAACAATTTTAATTCATCGAATTTTATAAAGGAAAAGTTACTTTACTCTAAAATAAACTTTATAAAGTGGAACTCGTTTACATGGAGGAGGTTATGACGAAACATCATAGTAAAATAGTTCCCGAACGAAAGTATCAAGAAACATAAACGTAATTCCACTGTATTAAGTTTTTAGTCTTACAATAGTATAATTTTAGGACAGTAAATAAAAAAAAATGTCTGCCCTTTAATTTAATCTCCATTATTGATGTGGATGAATTATGGTATACATCGTATTGACATGCAGGTTGAGGCCAGCGGCGTAGCTCGTCATAATGGGGCTAGTATTAAAATGTTTACTACAGTCCACGTAAATCTCTTTAATACAAAATAAAGTTAAAATAGAATTATTATTATTAAATATATATTGTCATGCATAACTATATTCAGAACGATCAAAAGGTTTGCCCAGGACTGTACGCAATATTTAAGATCTATTGGCGTCTAGGAACGCCATCGTTGTTTTCATTCTTACGAATAATTTGAGCTAGTGGGCAACTATTTACGATTTTTGTTTACACACGTTGAGCTTCCCGTAGTTTGAAGTCCTTTGATTGATGTAACGATAGCTACGCCCCTAGATGGTGCGCACTTTCAATATATTATGCACGAAATATATTTTATTCATGTCTTAATCAAATATTTCGCGTATACGAATTGTTTGTGTGATTACGTTCACAGAGTGGAGTGATAACGAATTCGAATAGAACAGAATTAATGTAGTCAAGTAAACGCAGCGCAGACGCTAACAGCGGGGTAAACTCAAACATTTAGCAGTACGTCAAAGTATGGAGGTAAAATGTTTTTTTTCCTATACGGCATCTGCCTATGTAGGCAATTTCGCCAGTGTCAAGTGTGACAAATACACGTTTTAAACTTAATTGCCAAATATTCAGTATAAAGTAGAATAAACGGTAAAATGTTGTGTCAGACCATAATAAACTATTTATTTGACAATTGGTAGCCATGTAGTACAGTTATTTCTTGTGTAATTTTTTTACTGTTTGATTACAGAAATTTTGTTTTGTTGTTTTATTATATGACTATATTAAATATATGATTTTATAAAGACAGAAATAAAATGAAACGATATTTGTAGAAAATATAAAATTTTAAGGTTGGCAACACCTTCTTTATGCTGATGTAATTACGAAAGCGGGCGCTGCTCACAAAGGCGAAACAAAATGGGTAACCATATCTGGCATTTTTGGATTCATTCGTAAAGAAAAAGCTACATCTGTGAGTGAGTCGTCACGTTGTTACTTATGGAGATAATACACTTATGATATAACAATTATCAGCCGTAATTAATAATCGTCTAGTAAAAAAAGTAACGTTGACGCATGCGCATAGCGGACAAAGACACAATTATTAGACAAAAATACGATGCTTTACACACAGCTTGCACTCAATACTCACAAGGGTGCAACTGCGAAATGCATAGACACGTCGGCGTTTGAATAAATTCAACACAAATTAACTGATATAATACTGTTATACTATTATTATAAAACAAAACGTATACTTTGTAAGTTAGGGATGCAAGAGGTAGTCTATGGAATTACTGATGTCATTCTGAAAATCCATTCACTTATATTACTACGTTACCCCTAAGTTATACTTACATTTTATACTGTAATTAACGGGTAAGAGTTCGCTAGCGATCTCTAGTCTCGTTATGCTTTCATGAGATACATTTAAATAGTAAAAACCTAGAAAAAAAATATAAAATTCACGACATTCGAGCGATCGTGTACAGAGTGTTTGAACGTGATACAAACGCGTCAACTGCGTTGAATTTATTCCACAGATAAAGCCAATCCGTAAACGAATGAGATGTGATGCGTTGAATTGAAAAAAAAAGACATTTACGTTAGGTATTATTAATTCTTAATTTATTCATAATAAATTACTATTATATGAATTAATACATTTTATAGACATAAGTATATATTTAAATATTATCAATGACATTTGCGTAAACTATGAAATAATTTTTAATTTTTAACATTTAATTCAATAAATAAGTATTACTTCCACAAACATTTAGGTTTTTAGGCAAAGCGATTAAACAATTTACAACACTTTATAGTTCATTTGTATGGAACGCATGTGAGACAATTACGACGTGAAGGATCTGAACATACTATATCGAATGTCCTCTTCTGCAAACAGTTTGAAAGAAAAGAAAACAAAAGCCCTTGTAAAAATATATTATATATTAGTGAATAGTGTGTTATTGTTATCAACAGTAAGTTTCTGCTTTACCTAAGTCCTAAAAGGTTGTGTATTTTGTAAAAAAAAAAAATTTTTTTTCATAAGTAAAAATTTCAACACCCATACAACATACAAATGGAAAAACTAAATTTTTTTAACGCAACAGTTTCTGAATTCTCTAACAAAAAAAAAGTAACACCATTTCTCTATTAAAGAGGTAAAAAACTGTCTTTTAAACACTACACTAATGCAGAGAAAACCAAAATAAGGAAAATATATATTTCATATATACATATTATTATTCTATCTATATTGGTCAAGATATATTGTCAAATATACTTTGAAACACTTTCTATAAACACACGTTTGTACTAAAATATTTAAATATTTAAGTCACAGAAATATAGTTATCTCTTTCGAACAAACACACACAAAGATATAATTAATGTCTCTATTTATATTATATCAACGCTTTTTTTTAATAACATTCTATATGAATATGTCTTTTTTAAAGTATAGATACTTATCTACAAGGCCGTAATACCACGAGGTTATGTTGAATCGGGGTTGCCATATGTAAAAAAGAATAGCTCGTTTCGATTATATGAAACTTTACAATCATGACGTTAAAATATCGAATAACATAGAAATGTAATTATTAATTAGTACCAGGTTTAATCAGTAGACTTTAAAACTATGTATAAACAATGAAATTAACCACCAAAATAAAAATAAAAAAAAAACAAATATTTTGTAATAAATCTTTTTGTTATATATTTTTTCTTAAAAGTTCCTATTAATAAATTATTTTAGCGAACTAGCACGCATGCGTAATAGCTTTCAGAGGCGTGGAAAGCACATAGAAGCGATGCTGTCGCGATTCACACACGTCCGCTATATTATACGAGTAAATAATCCGACTGTTATCAGCTGCCGCTTGTTATTGTGGGTAAAACATACACCCTGTTAAATACTCCTGGCGTATTTATCAACATCGATTATCAAATACGACAGGCGTATCTGAATATCAATAAATCGATTATCAAATACGCCAGGCGTATTTAAAGATAACTCGATTTTTACTTAATAATTAATTTCGATAACGAAATATTAATATATATTATTTTAAAGTAATTAAAAAAAAATCACAACCATAACATGGTATGACATTATCATACGAAAACGTGTCTTTTTCAATACATATCAGTTCTCTTTGCCGGTTAGTATTGTCAACTTAAATCGATTTCTTGTTTCCAAACCCATTTTCTTGTTAATTTAATTTCATTTAAGTAATTTTCCTATATAAACTATAATTATGCATAACTAATTATAAATGTTAATGTTAAATTTAATATAAATTATATTGAAATTATTCATAGGCGTTCACAAAATTTCTATGAATGTAGTAGGCCTGCATTATCGACATATATAAATTAGGTAATATTAATCATTATACTCATAATAAAAAATTATAATATAAATAATTATTCAAACGTATGCCGCCATCACTTATCTTTGGATAAAAAAAAAGAAAAAAAAATTATATCTTATAAAACTAAAATTAGTTGTAAACAGGAAGGGAGTGAAGCAATAAAAATACTTTCCCTTCATTTTCTAAAACAATCATATCGCGTGCGAGATTGTTAATTATATATTTTTTGTTTCTATATTAAATATAATTTGAGATATCAAAGGTGACGTGTTTCAGATTCTATCGACATCGAGACTATTAAAGGAAGTCCTATCTACGTAAATAAGTAGTCACTACAAAACATCGACAATTGTAAATATATAATTCCAACTTATAACAATTAGAAGTTGCCTGTTCGTGAACGTTTCTAGAATTTGATCGAACGAATCGATACGACACTTTCGATAGTGCTATGCAATAAGTCTTCTCGAGCGGCACTAACGTTATACCCTGATCGATCGAGACCAAGCTGTCACGAAAAATTAATTCTTAACAGTCATTCACAACATTTACCAGGGTTGTCGAGTCTGATTAAAAAAATAAATACTTTATGTATGTGTTGGCGTGAAAAATATATACATAAAAGTCTAAAGAATGTATGCGTGTAAGTGCAATTTCATTACTAAATACTAACAACACGCACACACATTTTAGATTTATGTTTTAAATACATCATATCATATGTTTAATCAAAACAAATTATAACTTTACGACGAGAAACACATCACCTGATAAATCTAGTTTATTGTATATCTAATACATTAGTACCATTCCAATATACATATATATTTGTAATTACCTATCTAATTCATTTAATTCTCTGTTTGGACAGAGAAATTTGTTTTTTTTTTTTTCGAACTCGCCACTTATAAAAATAGACTATACACACTGTGCGGGGTGCTTTATACGGAACGCATTCGCTGTTAGTGATCGTTCGGTTACAAATGAAACCGAATGAGAAGAGATCGGTTGAAAAAATTCTGTTAAATCTCAACAAATTTCAACGATTAATTTAGACTATCCATCCATATAACTAAACGAATCTATTTACACGCTTCGTTTTTGTTTATCCGAGACAATTATTTAAGCTATTCGCGATAAAGAAATTTCCAGAACTCGGTTTGGATCTTGAACTGATCCAAAGTTATACAACACTTAGGCCTAACAGCAAAATACGGTTCGGATGTTCACAAATAATCACAAGGAGACGCAGACGACTCAAAAAAAGACATGAATTATCGAACAAATTGTAAGTCACGTATGCAAGTATAATACGATAATCAAAATAACGATATTACATCGACATGTAATGTTTTTAATAGACTCATAAACAGATCATAAATTCAAGAGCCGTTCAAATATTAAGTAATACCTGTTGGTGTGGGGCGGGCTCTTATTTTTGATAACATGTGGGGTGGTGGAGGTTGAACGACGATTACGACAACAATATTTATCCGAGAGACTGTATAAATATATGACAATGTTCACGTGAGCACACGAGGAGGGAAGTGGTAATAGATGAGCTTATTTTTGCTGGTAAAGGGGATGGGGGGAGGATGAATTGCGCTTACGTCCATAATATTTACTTTTTTTTTTAAATTAGTAAATATACTTGCAATCGACTTAGTTAATGTCATGGCAGTTTTAGATAAGTATAGGGGAAAGGGGTAAGAAATTTGCTCAGTTTTGCTGACAAGGGGGGAAGGGGTGCGGACAAAAACCGACCGAAATCCCGCATAAGTAATACTTGAACAGCCCATTGTCTCGATCGATTATACTTCATATTTAGAAGATCGTGTTATAAAAAATACGCATACGCTTTACACTAATCATGAGTGGTCTGCGCGAAAATATAAGGAAGCCCTTTCGTCGTACCGTTTTTTTAAAGTAATCATTGCACAAAATATACAGACATACTTCGTTACATAAATTAATTACAAACGAGCGTACATATATTTACCTAAAATACATTATTACTATAGTAATAATAATAATAATAATAAATAAACAAGTAATAAAAAAAAAGAAAATATCCTGTCATCTCATATAGCGGAGTTAATTCCGAAGTACATTCAACGTTACTATCAAATTAAATTTTTCTCCAACATGTCTGCGCAAAATGTATTGACAGCTGTCAAATGCTACATATAAAATTGCCCTGACTGTATACATTCCGTACAAAAGGAAATTAGTTTTTAAAGGTACACTCACGTGACATTGTCGGAGTATTTTTATCTAGATAACAGATATTTGATAAAAGATGTAAAGCTATATGAAATTTTTAACATTTTTTAAACCATTAACTTCAGAATTAACTCCGTATTACATTTTCATACGCTTTATAATTTTTATTTTGTGCCTTCGATTGAGTTATAATTTATAGAGAAATTACACTGAAGTAATAGCAATGAAAAAAAAAACAGTTTAATTTTAATCAAGTCTATTATCGAAGTATGAGAGGATGTGTTATAATAGTAAGAGTAAGAAGGCACAAAAATGATTATGATTAAGGTATAGTTTATACTAATCTGCAAACAAAGTGAAGATTACTTAATTATTATGTCTCGAAGAAGGACTACCCGCTATGCAGTGATATATTTATAAAATTAAATTAACAATAAAGGCACCCGTGGTAGCGCCCTACAACGCTGCGGACACGCTACCCTCACGCCCACCGACCGACTACCACTCTCCACCCAAAACTAACCTCGCTCCTAACAAATAATCCCATAATTCTAGAAAATTCCTTTCTCTAGACAGAATATTCTAGAAATTCCCTTTCCGTTTCACATGAACACCTTATGGTTGTTGAGCAATTACGATTTATATCGATAATCGATATTTCCAACTATCACAAAAAATCCTCTGATATGGAAGGAAACTAAGAACTTGATTATTACACCCGAAGATGATAAATTGAAGACTGATAATCTAGAGATGGCCCTTAGTCGTTTAGAGAGCTTATAGGGTTGTCCCCTCGAGATGGAAGTGGGTGGGGGTGGGGGGGGGAGGAGTGAGGGTGTGCGAGGGCGGCCTACCTGCGCCTGTTGGCGGCGAAGAGGTAGAGCAGCAGCATCGCGAGCGCGAGGCAGTGGTAGAGCAGCAGCGCGACGGCGAGCAGCGCGTGCAGCAGCCGCAGCGCGCACCGAGCCAGCGCACGCGCAGTGGCGAGCTCGGCGCGCCATCATCCCGTCCCGCACTTGCCGCTCTCGAACACGCCCTGCACACGCACACGCACACGCATTGCATATATTTAAACAATTACAGATCAAATAAAAATTGCGCGAACGCGTATGCCCGCACATGCGCACTAGAACTCTCATATACTCTTTCTTTAATGTCGACACTATAATATCATATCAATTACGTAAAGACGACAAGATATTATTATTATTATCCTTACATTTACATCATAATAACATGAAAAATTATAATATTTAAACAATTAATATAACAATTTTTAAATAAAACACAGTTTCAACGTTACATATGAGTTATAACGTGATACGTTCTCAAGGAAGTTTCACTACAACCAAAGATTATTTCACGATATATCGATTACGAATTCGTACATCGGATCGCTAGACGCGGAACTCTTAATATTATTGTGGGATAAGGAGTGTGTGTTACGTGTGTAGTACTTTATTAATAACATTACTACCAAGGACTCTTGTACTTATTTCTCGCTCCACCTAGTTTATGTTCAATGGGGAATACCTTAATAATTAATAAAATGCTAAATAGGGCCGTGCTACTAATAATCCCTTTGGAGTATCGTTTTCAGAACATACAGTATACTGTTTCGCGACACATGTTTATTTTCACGATGGAAACCGCTCTGTCAATAACTATAGAATATAGTCAATGAAGATAACTCACCTTTCTGAAGAAGGGGGAGAAGCTAACGAGCGTGTCCTTGGTGAGCGGAGCGGAGTGGAACGGGCAGCGCCGGTCCGTGGAGCAGACCGTCAGCAGTCTCCTCAGGAAGGACTCGAGCTGGATGCGGCGGGTGCGGGCCACCGCCTCCGAAGACCAGAGCGTCCGCGGGGGAAACGGTATCGAGGCGACCTGTCAAGATACCCCTTGATAAAACTTGTAAATCCCCCGAAACTAAATGTTTTCCCTAGATCATCCAGTGTTTTTTTTTATTTCCATGTCAATCAGTTATCGGATTTTACTTGGACGCAAAAAGTGTAATTACACTCAGATATTTTAAGAAGTGAGTACTCTCTGGACATTTTTAAAACCTATCAACAAATCCAGGGAAACCGTGCCATACTTTCACTGTCCTCTAATATCTATATAAATAAATTCCTCAAAAATATTTCCCTGAATTCTAAACTCAACGATAATATAAATAAATTATAAATACTGCAGGGCCATCTACAAGGACATTTGGTTTACTCGTGATGTTCCTTCACCAACGAAGTTCAAACCTGTGCATATCGAATCGACAGGACAGTCCACCGGTCAAATCGTCCGATCATCACTACTTTCAAACCACAGTTTGGGTAAAATCACCAACTTACAATTATGAGCTTCAAAGTTACTTTCCTTTCACCTTTTTTTCGCATTTTTGATCCTGCTTTAAACCAGCGTGTTACACTTTTTGATATATATTCGATACCATGATTATAAATGATTAAAAGCGGTTTCAAAGTGGATATAAATAATACCCCAAAGTTGAGAAACCAGCGATGACACCGTCAAGACATAACATTGTGCGAATGTCATATCGAACATTAACTCTGGAATAATTGGTGTTTTCCGTGCCAACTAAGTTACATATAATTAAATATGACTTAATTGTTGTAGCATATGAATAACGTGGGTATTTTAACCGCATTATTATTAAGGTCGTGTGAGTAGGTGAGTACAAGGTATACCTTGGGCCCGTAGGTGCGCCGCATGGTGAGGTAGAGGTCCCGGAAGCGGCGGTAGCGGCGCAGCAGCAGCCAGCGGCACTGCTCGCCCACGCAGATCCGAACCTCGTACTCGTGGTGCGTGGAGGCGCCGGCGCCGCGCGTCACCCACCCCGGTATACTCACCACCTCGTCTGCGCAACACCGCAACAGCGCAAAACCTCTACTAAACTCGATTTCATCTAACACTTCAATAATATCTCATCTCTATACGTGTAGCTTCAATTAAACCCTTTTGGGTGTAAATACACTTTACATTGTACTAAAAAATAAACAAGAGAGAACATAGCGCATTGAAAAATTAATATGTAATAGACAATACAAATAAAGAAAATATATAATTATCATGCTACTCCCATATCTGCGTGACGAAGCTTCGACTACTTGTCCCGTTAAAATTAACGTAAATAATCATTCCGACAAAGGTGCAGATTCCACGTTTCCACCACTAGTGCCTTTGCAATAACTTGAAATTAGCGTACGATAAATTCCTTTGATGCACATAAAAACCGCGGCCCCAGTTATCCTGCTGCCTGTCCGATAGTTGGTAACGCATAACGATAATGTCTTCCCACATCTGCATTCACTCTGACCATAGACTAAACTTCGTGCCGATACACGCGCGTATGGGAGTAGCATTAGTACTTATGAATGACGATCGAACGAACACTTACTGAAATCTATAGGATGCGTCAAACCCGGCGATAACGACATATCCTGAAACAATTCATAATTTTATTTATTTTAATGTCAATTTCGAACCATAATATAGAGAGAAAAGTGTCCACAGCTCAAATAAAGCCCTAAATTAAAAATTAAATGTTACCATATTGTTACCTTAACATAGATATTATTAGTAGTTCACTTATATAGTTAACAGTATGGAACATTTTCACAATTCATTCTTAGAGTTACGAGGCGTGAAGAAACACTTTTGCAGGTCGACATAATACCACTTTGTATGTAACGCCGACAGTCGCTGTTGTTTTGGATAACATCGTACTTCCCATCAGATATCGTGCAGTCATTACGCTAAACCCGTATAAAGAAACGAAACTTTCATATTTATCAACTTACCGGTAAAGGCACCTCGATGACCCCCCCGGACGTGTCCCCCCGGGGGGACCCATTCCCGGTGGGGGTCGCGGCGCGGAGGGGGTCGTCCCACGGGACCTCGTGATGCTCGGAGGGCAGCTCATCGTTTGACGTCGACACGTTATCCGAGCCCTCGATTTCTTGCTCTTTTAATCTGGAATAGATAAATAATCGAGTGTTTGTAATTAAAGCAGTAAAATGGGCACGGATGCCGTCACGGGAAACGGTATGACGCTCTTTTATGACGTTATGCCTCCTCTACATTATCTGAAATAAAAAAGTATACTCTATTTAAGTAGTATGTGTATTGGCTATCAATAATAGAGATGTGCTGTTCTAATTTCCAAATCGATGTTAGTTTCCCACGGAAATGATCACCTTCATTATTTTTATTGCTATTTATCAGCTTGAATTAGATCAATGTTGGAGTGTCTTTCCTCGAAGCTCATCATCGTATCCCATTATCGATAGTCGATAGAGTTGTTAATTCCAGCCCTTATATAAAAGATTTTAACCTGTGTAATAGTGGATCCACGATGTGACCGTTCTCTGTATGGGCTCCGTCTTCAGTGGCGACCTGCATGTCGCTCTCCGAGAGCGTCAACGACGGTGTCTCCTGTATCGGAGTCACCATCATCGTCCTCTTGTTCGGTTGATTGTCGAAGAACGAATACTGCAGCGCCATCTCCAAACGGACGTACTTCTTCTGCAATTCCTGGAGAACCTGGAGATTAAGCTTTGATGTTACATATCAATAGTTTTAGGAAGCCATACGCTAAATAAAAAAAGAAAACCGTTATAGAATTACTATACCGTCTATTTGTTCAAAACTCTATTCTGTCGATGTTCATATTCGAGTTATACAATTGATTTCATTCGAGTTATATAATTGATAATTAATTGATCTCGACTGTTACTCGTGTTGATGCAGGTTAGCGCGATCTCTCGGAGCCAATATTTATTTCCTGAATGAAACCTTTGTATGAAAATACTTTTGGGATGAAGTACCCCCTATGAGCTTTTTTGTGCTCCTGACAACGATCGATGGAGAAGTTAAAGTTGTGAAAGTGTAACAAACAAGCGAGCAAAAAAACAAACTCACTTTCGTATTTATAATTTTAGTTAGGAAACATCAAACACTAAGATCTATGGCTTTATACGGTTGTAAAAATAAGTATAATAGGTAAAATAATTTGATAATCGATCTTTAAGTATGGAAGTATGCTTCCAGGGGGTATATAGGTCATTAAATTTGATTATGAATGGAGTTATTTTACCACAAATTAGGGAATAAATCCGAATTTTACATGATTCAAAATCCGCTTGGAATTAGTATGCGACAACAAAGAGATATTTATCCATAAAGCATTATTGCCTCATGTAAACAAAAAAGCCCTCAACTTGAAAAACCGCTACCAAGAACTAATGCTAAGCTTCGGCAGCTGGATTTCAGCGGCAATTAACGTGAGGTGAACACTTACGGCGATCTGTCGGTTCAACTCTTCTTTCGAGCAGTCGTTCTCCAGTGAGGAGATGACCAGCATCTTCTGCGCGGCTATCCTCGAGCAGAGCCGCTGCATCGCGCGCAGAGCCTCTCCCTCCGTCACCTGTCTCCGCCCGGACTTGCCTTCACCTGGTAACCGACATTTTTTTTTAGAACCAGAATATAATCTACTAGCTTTTGTCCACTACTTCGCTTGTGTTAATATAGATTCCATCTATCTCTCTGGTACAGTACATCTCTTCTGAATGAAAGGTATCACAGAGTCTTTTCTGTGACCCTGGGAACGTGTATGCAAACGTAACGAACAAACGCATGTTCTTATTTGTAATATTAGTTAGCAATTGCTGCGCTCGCGTCTCCGCACACGATTGTCCATACAATAATTGTTTTCGACTAAGATATTTTATTTTTATTTCTATTGACTAGCTTATCTTCGTGGCTTTACTCGGGAAAGATTCAATCTAACCCTCGGAAGCCATACATTTTCTCTAGATGATAGATACTCTCTATCCTTATCTGTACGATTGACACTGTATATGCCAAATTTCATAATGAATGGTTCTGTAGTTAAAACAAACTCAAATTCGTAACTATAATATTAGCTACCAATATTTTATCACCAAATTTCTTATTCCCTATATATATACACATATTACATCGATAAAAACTTCCTCTCTACAATCGATATTTTATCGACAAACTAATGTCAGGATCATCGATGTTTTATCGATTCGTATTTATACCGACCTCCTATCCTCCTCCTGTATTTAGCTCTCTGGTGCCTCTCCTCCGGCGACCTGTCCATGGAACTCGAAGACTGACCTTCGACGATTCTTGGCTAGGAATAAATAACAAAAACATGTTGATTAAAACTGCAGACAAGATAACATTATTCACGCAAGAAGAAACCTATCTCCCCTTCCCCCAAATAGAATTTCGTAAGTGTAAAGCTAGGATAAAAAAAAAAAATTAAAAACGATAAAGTTCTGTGGCATTATGCGGACTTCCTTAACTTACTACAATGTAGTCTGCAGTTTTAGCGTTTGTAACATATAGTTATTTAGGTCATGGTCACCTTATGGTAATCCTCAGTGCTAGACATATCATCGCTGTCATCAGGCACCGGGCCCAGCCGGAACGCGGGCTGCAGCCGCCTCCCCTCCGCCCCCACACCATCCCCCTCCCCCTCCCCCTCCCCCTCGCTCTCGCGCATCCCCGACAGCTCAGTCGAAGGGGTAACGGCCGTGGACTCAGAGGGGAACTGCTTCGGGGAGCTCGTCGCCGTGTGGAACGTGTCTCCCGTGTTGATAGTCGAGTTCGGTGACGCCAAAGGGTCTAGACTTAGGCTTAGGCTACAAAACGAATACATTTTTAAGCGTTATGGTTTATAATCACATAAGGACATGTATAAAAACCAGAGGCGATTAGCGGGAGAATTGCGACAAGTGGACACTGTAATCTGTAAAATGTGTGTGTGAGCTTGCGTGCGTGTGTGCGTACGTCGGTGCATGCGGGCGTGCGGGCGGTCGGTCGTGCGTGCGGGCGTGCGTGCATATGTATAATGTGTAACTTAACGCAAACTGGCTTAAACGTATTAATTTATTTTCTTTTATATACGCTCATCTAGAAAATTAAAAATCTTTTGTACCTATAAAAGCTATATATTTAGTTAAAAACAATAGAATCTCCGAACGCTAATGCAAATATATATCGTTCTTTTTTTCGAGTAAAAATAAATTCTTTCAACATAAGAAGTGGTAATTTTGCATTAACCACGAGAGCAATAACAAAAAAAACATATGCTCACATATTATAAAACGACCACTACTGTTTACTGGAAATTTCTATCAGAAGGCAGCAGTGACATTTTAATGTATAGACACTTCATCACTCACTTCATCCGCTTGTTCCTGTACTCTTCCCTCTCATCAGCCGAAAGGGGATCCATCACCTCCTCGCGAGGAGTTCGCCGGAGTACCAGCTCGGATTTGCTGCGTTTAACGCCCTCAACTGGGGATGTTTCACCGTCGCCTTCTGTATAGTCAAAGTATATATTAAGCTAGCGACTGCCCGTGACCGCGTCTGCATATGTACCTTTACAAATGACAATGACATCATACATTATCTTTGTGTAACTCTAAGTATTAATACAGCGCAGACCGAGACAGCTCTCTGATTGATGACAGGCTCCTTTCTAACTAATCCAGTAGGATTCCTCTTAGTCATTTTTTAGCCAATGTAAACAATATTTTTATACGTGTTATCCTAATGAATAGTTTCATCGAAATCGGTCCAGTAGTTATTATGTGAAAGAGTAACAAACATCCATTCGTCCTTATAAATCTTTTCGTTTATATAAGCAAAGAAATAAAATGAAAGTGTCTATTTGTAATGTCAAAATAACATATTTTCAATAAACGACTTTTTCACTGTCTGTCTGCTTGTTTGTTCCGGTTAATCTCCGAAACGGATGGACCGATTTTAACGAGACTTTTACCGGAGATAGTTCATATCATTAGAAATAACTTAGACTTAGGTTCAGAAAATTAGCGTTCCGCATAAACATAATAAACTAAAGAAACCGTGTGCAGAACTGCGTGCGCCGTTTACAGTGAATATTTTTGCTAAATTTCACACGGACGAAGTCGCGGGTAACAGTTAATAATATTAATAAGGTATTTTTCAGTTTTCTCTACCAATTCAGTGAAGTAACTTTTTTGATTTAGTAAACATTTACCTCTAACAGCGGTGGGGCTGAGGTCCGAAGCGAGCGCGTGCCTCAGCCCCAAGTCCTGCGTGCCCAGCAGCGCCAGCTCTGCCTGGAGCCTCTCGATCTTCACTCGATGAGAGGCGACCGATTTCACGCGACCCTGAAGCTCTTCTTCCAGTTCCACTAGTTCCTTTTTCTATTCAAGTAAATGTCAAGAAAAAAGATGTATTTAACACAAGCGGTCAGTTTTCGGTACGTTTTCTTTTTTCACGGTCAATCTATAGTTTATTCCCAACTGAATCACATTAACCAGTGTACTGAGAGATCTACAGGCCCTCATAGTGACTTTCTCGTCTTGGAATAAATAAACAAAAAGTTTTATAAAACATAATAAAATATGAAAATGTAAGTCACTTCCTAAAATATTGGTACAAACTAGTATTAATCGTTCAGCCACCACTACTCAGGCTCATAATTAGGGTTAGACGCGAAAATCGGGAAGCAGAGTCAAACCGGGATACTACACTTTGAACTGCAATTTAAAAGGACAACAAAAAACAATATATTTCGAAAAAAAAAACTATTATTAATACCCAGCAAAAAATATCGATTTTAGAATGCATAAAGGAAATCCCGTTAAAATAAAAAATACTTTATACAAATTAGGCCCTGAGAAGGCGCTTATGAACGTCAAAATTACCACCGGTTCCGACAAACAACCCACTCATCGAGAAGAACCGACAACAAACTCGATCGGATATATCTTTTAACATACATACTTTTACAAACATAGATATAGTGACATTCGTTTTTGGCGGATACAAAGAGAAGGGCGTCATTTCCAGACATCACCATCGTTTACATTGCTATTGATCCATACTACAATAGCCTTTAAACATTAGAACTCGTTACACATGGCGCTTGAACGTACTCACATCTAGATATATCAAGTTCACAGGGAAAAAGAACAGTCGCATGTCAACTTTTTAAGTTACATTCGCGACTTATTCACCTTTGGTGTGGAGGCGGGGGAGAAATGCAGAAGGGGGAGACGTGAAGAAGGGGGAAGGAGGAAAGGGGGAAACGGCTTAATTAACTCACATGTCTGTCGACGGTCTCCTTGATACCGGACGCGGTCTCCGGCTCGCACTGCCGCAGCAGGTGCATGAGACACTCGGTGCTGGTCTCCGAGGCCGGACTGTCCGGGCTCGGGGTCGAACTCTGCAGACCGACGATATGTATACATACACTCGATACTGATTCTTTATGTTGTATTTTTTTTCATTGGTTATTCAATTTTCGATTCCAAATACAATTAATATCATGTTTAAATTTAATCATCTTAAATTCAATCGTAATTCTCGAGTTTTGTATTAATTACCAAATAACTAAGACGTTAAGAGTGAAATTGTTAATTTAGTTAAAGCAGACCCCTCTTGTAAATTCTATGTAAAAGAGTACCCTTCAGCTCCAAGAATGCATATATTCAACATCATACAACTCAGATATTATATATATATAAATTAATGTATTTGTTAGTTATTACTTCACAGCACACTTAACAAACTTTGCTGTGTGTATACATTTTTATTATTATCTTTATCGTTATTATATATTTTTATGAAAATACGTATGTACGTATGTCTATATGTGTTTGTTTATATTATATATGTATTCTTCTTTTCATAAATATATTTATACATGTTTTAATGACGTTTGGAAGTTTCTAGATGATTTTTTAGCCGTGTGTTAATCAAATAAATGAAACAAGCCATGTTGATGATCTTATTTGCTCTTGAATACAAATTGTCGATAAAAATAATGGGACCTATTCAATACAATTTAATTCAGTTGAAATCTAACATGCAACACAAATATCAAAGAAGCCAAGGACTCATGCACATACCTCGTCGAGCGTGCAACCCCTGGCCACCAGCTCCCGGATGTTACTCCGCACGAACTCCTCCAGCTCCGACCGCTTGCCCTCCAGCTGGGATCGGAGAGCTGCTACGTGACCTTCCTCGTTTTCCGCCTAATGATGGGGAAGGAGTGAGGGTGTAGCAACGAAAAATAAAGAAAAAAAGGCTACTGAAAATTCTCGATGCAATCTATACTAAAGTGCGCCTTCATCTAATTCAAATCATAAAACCCGTTCATGGGTTTTGTATTCAAATGAACATTAATAAAGCGGTCTAATAGAAAACAAACTTTAACTTACTTAAAATTAAATAGCTACTTTGTCTAATTTTAGCTTGAATTTAAGTATTCTATTTAAAAAAAAATAATAAAAAAAAATAAAAAACACTTGAAAAGATTACGTGCAAATGGTGCAACGTGCAAAATAAGCCAAGTAACTTCCATAGAAATATTAATGTATGACATAAAACACAAATATTAACCAACAATACAAGAACATCCCCGCGATTTAGGTCTTGCTTCAATACAAAAAAAAGAAAGTTTATAATCATTTCAATGATCGTTCACGTTCACGTATCGACTTTTTTTTTGTATCTTTCTAGAAGCGACATCAAATGATTGATTAATATGACAAATAACTAACCATAACTTGAGAATGGATCGAGTTGCGATTAGTTCAATTTGTTTATATGAGACAACTTATGAAAGACACCGAGTTACGACAGGGCCAAGTTACTGACGGAGCGAGTAACGAATAAGCAAAGTTAGAGCAGGAACAAGTTACAAATGGACTGAGTTACGAAAGTGTTAAGACGATTTTAGGAATTAATATTTACATGAAGCCTATATGTTATTGCCTAATCTTTTATATGTTTTCTTTCAAAACAAACAACGTAAAGAGAAAGTTCAAGCACTAATTTTACAATAAAAAAAATCTAGTATTATTTTATATAATAGAAAATTTATAATACTTCATACAAACAATTTTAAATTATTTACCTTCATTGTTTAATGGTAATTGTGATATTCCAAAGGATAGTAAACATATAAGGATAATTTATCTCTTATCATGACTTAGAACTTAGCGTTTGTAATATAAAAGACTACGGCTATCACAAAATAGAATATATCTTTTATAAAATTAATTTGTAATTAACATAGTTTTAAATTGACATTAAAAGTTGTCACCATTAATTAAATATAATTCACTTCGAAATTAAAACGTTAATGACTATGGAACGAAATAAATTAGAAACAATCATATTAGTTATAATGTAAAGTGTACTTTTCAATGCTCGAACTTTAAAATACTTATTAAATAAATTACTTAAACTTCACACTGCACAACATCTATAACAATATGTTACAAAGAACAAACGCTTGTATGCACACGAAACTGTATTGAAACTGAAATTATCTTATGAGAAATACGAAAACAATCATTATTGTTTCGAATTGAGGAGAGTACGTCGGGCGCGCGACCTTTACTATTAGTTCTCGAATCTAATATTTTACTATTAATCTTATTTTTCAGTGTAATTTTTTTATTGTTACTTCACCTCACCATGATAGTAATTGTAACGATTAGAAATACTTTATAAATACCAAGTGCGAATACAGTAAATTTTATTTTCATTTTCGTTCGGCTACGTGTAAATATTACTTTTAGAATTAACCTCATTGTAGACGTTAAAAAGTCAACTATTAAAAAAATATAATAATCCAGTGTAAACGAAATTACACTTTACGATACAGCAAACCCATCGACATTTTTCTCAACTATACCTTTACTATACTTGTTCTGGATAAAATTAGCTGCATTAATCAAATGCCATTCAAACAACATTTAAAATTATGGCAAAAAGAGCGCGAAAAACACAATGCAAGTGACCGCAATAAAACATGTTTAGTCCATGAAAGGCTTCAAAATTTCACTTATAACTTTTGATTTCCTTAATCTCACTAGATTTATAATAGACGTGTTTCATTTTTTTTTCTCTTCAACCAAATACCTATTTCCGCACTTGGTGGCAAAAACGTGTAAATCAAAAACATTGTATAAAACACCAAACTACAATTCCACTTTGGATTTTTATCTTATCGCATCCAAAGAAAATCCAGGTAGAAAATATATAATTGTCAATCGAATCGAATAGTGTTCGAGAACCAGTGGTATGGGTATCGAGTTCTTTGTACAAAACAATAGCATCAACGATTATATGTCGCATTACGTGTATTGGTAATTGGGAGTCTGATTGAAGGAGAAAGGGTTCGCTCAACCGTTAACATATAAATATGCTAACTTTTACAGACGGCTTCATATGCGCCTCGAGGTTAACAAATATTTCGCCTTTATTAGAGCAATGTCACTTGATTTAAATAGTAAGTTTAAACTATTGTGTTTTACTGGAATTTTTACTTTATGATTATATAAATTCTACTAACGAAGTACTTCAACTTATTTATAGTTCTGATGACACGGTAGAAGGCACGTACGAAGTTCGACAAAGTTAACTGGAGTTCCAATGTTGTCGTCTCGTTACTATAGCATTGAGATTGTTAATAACTTCGAATACGGGCGTTATCGTTAAATGGAACCTTTTAAAAGACAGTGTACATACAATACAGGATGAAAAAAATTAAGGCTACATGAAGATAAAGTACATGGAATATTATATATAACAAATTTTATTTAAATAAAACACTCTTTTTTTACATAAGAATAATCGTAATCACAGTTTTTATTTTTCAATTACCTGAGTCGGGAATCGAACTGAGTAAAATATAAAATATAGAGATTAGCTATTTGTATTCTATGTACTAGAGAGGATATATGTTATCACAGACTCTTTCGATCGGTATAATACAATAGCGAATATCGGTTTATATATTTCTAGTTGGTTCTATTTCCGGTTTCAGAAAATGTTAACACAGTTATTCTTACTTTTAAAAACAAAAAAAAATGTTTATTTTACGTCAAATTTATAAAGTACTTTAAAGTACGTTTCGTTTTCATAACCATCCTGTATAATGAGCAACAGTAACATATATTTGTTGTTAATATAGAAAATAAACCGGTGAAATTTTATATTACAGAGAAAAGATTACTGCAAGCGCTTTTTGTTTTAATTCTACGTAAATTGAAATATTTTAGTGACTAACTACCTAAATAAAATTGTACAGTTACATTCAAAAATATAAACATCAAAATCAATATTCGATTTCTATTCATATAGAAGTTTTGAAATACACAGTTCAATCGCGTCTACCCATTTTACACTATTACAATATTCCTTGCTTTTATAATTCTCATATAAAAGAAAATAAACAAGAATTTTATTTCACAACAAGGCTTTAATCTGTGACTGTACAAGTATGAAGCTAAAAAATTTCTTTTTTAATCAAACATACACTAAAACACAGGAAAATACTCAATATAAAGCGAACTTAAAAATATTTCCAGCCGTGAATCTAAAAGGAAACTACGTTATAATTTCGTAAAATAAATTGACAATTACTAATGTCAAAATTGATAATAATGTTGCCACGTAAATTTTTCTATTGTTATCCTACCATTTATTTTTCGGTCTGATTATTTGAATATTTAATATAGGGTTTTATTAATTGAATTGAAACATTATGTAGTGTTACACATAATTAATATTTAATTGTGTCTATATTTTTTTTAAAGTTAGTTTTGTTACTACTTCTTACTTGTTTTAAGTAACGTTTGTATAATTTTATTATTATCATAGAAATTCGTATTAATACTCTCTTATGGTAAAAATCTCGGCACAGTCAGTTCAGCTGTCCAGAACATAAATTCAGACAAAGGACAGATATTATTTTAATTTTATGTATATATTAATTAGAAATTATTTACAAAATAAAAAGCTAAGGTTGGTGTTTGTTAATCGAGATTTATTTATTAAATTCGAATTGTCACCTTCGGAGTTATCGATATTTTTTTAGTAGAACATAATCATAGTTATTATATTTGACACAATTACTTGACAACACTATTATATTATTCAATAAAATTGAACTAGCAACACAGCAAATGTTTACTGTACGGAATTAAAAAAAAATACGGAGCACAAATATATAAAAGCGAGTGCGAGTGAATGATCGAATGTGGGGATGAGTGTACTCACGCAGCCGCGATGCGTGTCGCTCAGCGCCCGCAAGCGCTGCGTCCGCGCCGCAAGCTCCCGCTGCCGGCAGCGCAGCGCTCGCCTGCGATTGGTCCACCCGCGCTCCAGCGCCCGCCAATCACCGGACAGCCGCCGGCACGCCGCCGCGTACTCGCGCTCCATCGCTTCACGCTCCTAACACAATCAAATATCCCATACAATGACCACCTAAACTTTTTATAGTGATATTATACAAGAAAAAAAAAATTTAATATTTTCACATCAACATACAAATTCAGATTACACACCGGAAGAAAGAGTTACTAGGTTGTAGGACAGATATTATTTTTAGTAGTTTTAAAATACATTAACGCTCTCCATGATTGTGAAAGTAAGTTTGTGTTATCAATGACAGCTGTATCGGGGAATCAAATTTTCAAATTAGACAAATTCAATCGTTATTGCCAAGTATCAAATAATTATCAAGTTTAATATCGAATAAAGTAAGTAATTAAAGGAATATCGAATTACAACCACATATTAATTACATAATTTTTTTTTGAATGACATTGCTAACCTCGTCGAGTTTCCTTTGAGCTTGCAACAGCTCTTCTCTCTCGGCGTGCCAGCGCCTCTGCCTCTCCTCCTGTTGCAGCAGGAACTGTTGCCTCTCGCGTTCGAGCTCCGCGCGCTGCGCTTCTATCCTCTCGCAGCGGATCTCACTTTCAAGGTCTCTGTGGTCACAAGTCCAACGTTCAGACGTCCAAATATAATAAAATCATACGTATACTCTATGGCAGAGTGACGTACCAAAGGACCTTCTCCCGCTTAACCATCATTTATTAGTACAGTGCCGTAGCTACCCGTTCGTTTCATTGTGTTTTAATCTTACTTTCAGATCCAACAGTTGTCTTAAAAAAATATTTTTGGATTATATTGTGCTTACCATCAGATACCATAAACAACAACCCTAAGTTTCAGTGCAAAGCCTTTCTTAAAAAAAAACGAGAAATACCAAATAAATAGAATTTTTCAGGTTTTTAATTATGTCCATACTTCAAAAGCTACTAAAAGAATTGGAGGATATTTCAGTGTAGTCTAACATGGGATCATTAATATGATTTGTGTGAAAGAGAAGAATTAGAGCGTATTAGTATACTAACGAGAGCGTGGCGCTGGTGTTGAGGTTCTCGGTGCTGGCGGCGAGGTCGGTGGTGGACCAGGAGAGGAGGGAGAGACGCGAGAGGTTCATGTTGGAGGCGCTGCCCTCCTGCCGCAGCTTGGCCGCCTCCGCCGGGTCATTGTACCGGAACATGTTCGTACGGCCCAGCAGCAGTATGCAACCTGATTGTAATAACACACTATATAAAACAAAACAAAACAGAGAACTTGTTGTTCACAACAAAACTCACTTTATTACACACCTCGTCAATCTTTTTGGCTGCTCTGAATTCGGACTTGCACATAATAATTTAATACAACACCAACAACACATACAACACATAAAACACATACAACACATAAAAATTTAATACAACACCAAGTTAAAATATTATTATACTCTTTAGCCTTCTCGATGTTGTACATATAATAAAATACGCGTTTCTATCTAAATTTGGGATCCACGCATATGTATATTTAGAACGATCAAAAAGTTTAACTAGAATTGTACGCATAATTATTCCGTTTTTGTTTATTGTCAAGAGATGGCACTACTATCGAGATAGCTCGCGCTTTCATATTATCGTTGTCTTTGAATGGCATGCGACTGTTGATCCATTATTAAATAAATCTACCAGGTACTCCAAAAATAGTCCGGTAAATCTAAGAAGACGCCTCAGGCCAATAATACCCAAATAACTAATTGTCCTCTTGTCTGCTCGTTATCCCAATCGTTGTTTTGTAGAGGTTTTAAGGTCGTTTCATAATTTTAGCCGTGTTGATAATACAAATACAAGGTTTTATTTTCGGATACACACATTTCTGTAAGAAGTCGTAAATAAATATCCCTATAAAAGAGAGGAAGTTAAACTTAAATACTGTACTAAATAAACTAGAATTAAATTGTAACAACTAATGTAGTGAATAAGGTAATGTCGATTTTGTTTAGCACCAACATTGATGCCTGAACAGTGTAACGATTCCCATGTTTTCATCTGTTACAATTATACTAGTAACTGAATATGCACTGATTAACCTCAAAACATATCCAAGTGAGTCTTTACTGTAAGCATGGTGGTCTAGACAGTGTTTAATGCATTGTACCGCATTATGGGTATCTAAATGAATAGTGCAAGAATGTAGTGTCTCTAGGAAATTTCAGTACAATTTTGGAAACTTATTTTTTTTTATTATGAAAGAATAACATGTCTGATCCGTTAAGATACCTTGGCTGAGCTTGGCGGGCTTGTCGATGAGCACGGTGTTGAGCCAGCACTGCGCGCCCGGAGTCGGCAGCAGCGTGGCCTCGCCCGCCGCCAGCACCACGCGGCAGTGCAGCGGCACCACGCCCGCGCCGCTCAGCA
Organism: Antheraea assamensis; assembly: GCA_035772565.1. Classification (NCBI taxonomy): domain Eukaryota; kingdom Metazoa; phylum Arthropoda; class Insecta; order Lepidoptera; family Saturniidae; genus Antheraea; species Antheraea assamensis. The sequence goes on from JAQQSE010000138.1 coordinate 1,026,486, forward strand.
CTATGTCCGGCGTCGGACGGTGCTCCGAGCTGCCGATCACCGTCTCGCCCTCCTGCACACACACACACACACATACACTCTATCGATATATCGATACCTTCCCAACAATAACCTACCACTACGATACGCTCCAATGTTACCAATTAATCACACTTCGAGTTTATACCGAGAATATTAGGGATCTGTCATCTAGTCACTTTTATATTTTATTCATAATCTTGTGTTATTTCACTCTATATTTTCTAATGTTGGTGGTGTTTTACGTAGTATAGTTCGGTTATTGTACAAAACTGAAGAGGATAGGAAGTAATGCCGCGGAGTATGAATTCTGAGATGCCACAAAAACTCTATGGAAAATTTTAACAAGGGAGCCATCATTTTGTTAATACGGTATTATTACGGGAAAATACAGATCATCTGAACAACGATGACATATCTAGATCATTCTAGATTTTTCGCTAGATACTATGAAAATTTCATTAATACAAATAAACAATGAGAGTTCTTAAAATAATTCGTCTTAAATGTACATTTCTCTTTTAGTGCGTTATTCGTGTCATAAATCAAGTTATGACAGCCCTGCATAGATTTCCACTCTCCATTATATGAAGTACGATCGAGCGGTTGAATTTGCTCTCGTACACCCTCCGCGGCCTTCCTCTACACCATCCCATAAGCATAAGCCTATGCTCAATCCCCCACTGCTAACACGATACTGTGTTATTGCAATCAGTAGTTAACAACAAGTGCACACTACACCTCATGCACGTACACGCGCAATATTCTGCTCTTGGACAATTTGTTATTCAGTGTCTTAGTACAACAAATGACAAATTAATATTAGCCGTTCATACTTAGTTCCTAAGAATGAATGAAGTGTTATGCGGTATATTTGCACAGTGTGATGGTCGACATCACAATATTTCATAACTAATCATGGGCCACTATTTTAAACGGTCGATGGAAGATGACCAATAATAATTCAGTACGATAACTCGACCAATAGTATAGTTTCAATATAGAGACCAACTCATATATATTTAATAGAAAATAACAATTTGTACGATACCTTGAGATGGTAAAGCGTGACTCCAGTCGACAAGAGGTTATCGTCGATGCCGACTAGATGCGGCATGTCGGAGTCCAGCACGACGCCGAGCCCGCTCTTGCGCAGCCCCAGCGCCTTCTGCTCCTGCAGGATCTGCTGCGTCTCGCGCCACTTCTCCGTCCACTTCTCCGTCAGCACCTTCTCCTGAGCCTCCTTCCGTTGCAGGGTAGCCAATACGCTCGTATCATTCTCCACTGGATCCTGGGTTCGAAATAATACCGCTGCTAAACATTATCAATTCTCTTTCAGATATTTTTTGAGCTTACAGAATGAAACAATCAAGCCTCATTTCACTTTTAAGCCTGTAAATTGACAATTTTAATACCATCAGGAATTTGTTTTATTAGTAACCTCATTAACCCGTTGTGATTTAAAACTCAATGAAACGAAAACATGACATTAAAAAGAGACAAATTTATACATCTATAAGATATAACGTGCGAAAGAATGAGATAGAATACATTATACAGTGTTTCTTATATTCGCAGTCTTGTCATTGTATATTTGTCTACCTTATTACTGTAGATACGAGGTGTGTTCAAAAAGTATTGCGAATTTTGAATTTTCGCGGGTTACGTATATTCGAATTTCGAATTTTTTGTGGCGTTATGTTGGTACTCATGTCTCTCACTTATGCCGACAAGCTCGGCCATTTTGAATGTTCATTTAATTGTTGACAGCTGCTTTGCTTGCACGTGTTTTGGATCGTCTTCGATTTTTACCTATTCAAAAAAATGGATCAAAGAACCTGTATTAAATTTTGTGTGAAAAACAAAATTAAGTGCGCGGATGCATTCCGAATGTTGACTGTGGCATACGGAGAAGCTACCTTGGACCGAAGCAACGTTTATCGGTGGTACAAAATGTTCTCAGAAGGCCGAGAAGATGTGAACGACGAAGAGCGTGCCGGACGCCCGAGCACTTCAACAACAGACGAAAAAATTAATGAAGTGGAGAAAATGGTATTGGCCAATCGTCGAATCACCGTTAGAGAAGTTGCTGAGGACCTAAACATATCGATTGGCTCGTGCCATTCGATTTTTATCAATGATTTGAGCATGAGACGGGTCGCCGCGAAATTCGTACCAAAATTGCTCAATTGTGACCAAAAATGAGATGTTAAACTCTGTCCGCGACGACCCAAATTTGCTCCAGAGGGCCATAACTGGTGACGAATCGTGGGTTTATGGTTATGACGTGGAAACCAAAGCTCAATCATCTCAATGGAAGCTGCCGCACGAACCAAGACCGAAAAAAGCGCGCCAAGTTCGATCGAATGTGAAAGTTTTGCTGACAGTTTTCTTTGATTGCAGGGGCGTGGTGCATCATGAGTTCTTGCCACAGGGAAGAACGGTCAATAAGGAATATTACCTGCAAGTTATGCGCAATTTGCGCGAAGCAATCCGCCAGAAACGCCCGGATTTGTGGAAGAACAAAAATTGGCTTTTGCACCACGATAACGCCCCTGCTCACACATCGTTGCTTGTGCGCGACTTTTTGGCCAAAAACAACACACTAATGATGCCGCAGCCACCGTATTCCCCAGATCTGGCCCCCTGTGACTTTTTCTTGTTCCCTAAACTGAAGAGGCCCATGAAAGGACGACGTTACGCTTCTCTTGACGAGATAAAGACGGCATCGAAGGAGGAGCTGAACAAGATAAAAAAAAATGATTTTTTGAAGTGCTTCGAAGATTGGAAAAACCGTTGGCACAAGTGTATAATATCTCATGGGGATTACTTTGAAGGGGACAAAATAGATATTCATGAATAAATAAATAATTTTTGAAAAAACAAAATTCGCGATACTTTTTGAACACACCTCGTATGTGTGTGGGCCTGCGTATTATGAAACCTTGAAAAAACACCTCATAACAATCGTGGTGTCTTGTTTATATTAATATTTTATCATTTTTCCAAGATTACACGGAGGAATGGTATAATACCTGTACATGTCTGGGACGCAACCACCAGATAATTGGTGGTCTTTCACGTTTCGACATCAAGAAGTGTGTACCAAGTTAGAAAGAGGCTAGCACGATACCAAGGTCATTTTTTTACTTTGCTTTGCTACTGTAAAAAGCCATGGATTACTAACGGTATTGTGTGCGATCTGTGCCCGAAGGTTCTCGATCTCCTCCCGGAGTTCCCGGATGAGCTTGACGTTGGGGTCCTCGTTGATGGTGGGTTTGTTGATGATGTTCTTGGCTCGGTTTGCGTACCTCAGCGTAGATAGGGTCTCGCCGTAATTGCAATCCGCAGGCGATATCTGAACGTGACCGAACCGCATATTGTTTTAAATACATCCTATTAATAGTTCGATATCACTAACAAAAAGCATATTACTATATAGGACTATACAAAAGCATATATTAAAACAAGATAAATAGCATTGGACAGAACATATAATAAAACAAAACATAGAAAAATGGACCAAACAAATTATACAATCCGCGCCAAACTTTTCGACCGCTCTAAATATAGTTGCTCAGAACACAAATGTACGTATAAATATTTTATTATATTGTATGTATGGCATCCAGACAACTTATGGATAAATAAATGGCAAGTTTTGATTCCTATAACAATATTTTAACATTGTTTTTCTCGCAAAACCCAAATTACCCGCTATATTTAGAGCGGCCATAAAGATTGTCAAGGACTGTAGAGTGGTATCCCAGAGGCGGGACGAGAAAAAGCACCGTACACTACAATGTAGATGGGTGGATATTATAAAGAAGATAGCGGAAAGGATGTGGACGAGAGCTGCAAGGAACAAGAATTTTATGGGTATGCCTGACAGAGGAAAAGGAACATACGTTAAAGAAAGAGTTTTAAGCAGCTTGTTATATTATTGAAGTTATACTTCTTTTGGCGCGTTAGGGAAAAATAATGAGAGTAAATTTTTACGATTCGCGCGCACACAGTCACGAAAAACCGACACCCTGAAGTTAGCTATAGTCAACATTTTATTAAAAAAAGAGTATATATGTATTAAATACCTTTTTTTTCTACTGTTAGTGTCGTTTTTTCTACAAACGTAGAATAAGGCGAAACGTAACATTTTCGAAAAGATTTTTATCTTGTTACGCCAAGAAATATTATAACTTCTGACGCTTGTACATAAGTACACACTACTTTTTTTTTATATAATAAAAAATTGTCTATAACTATAATTCTACTCCCATAACTTAACGTATCGCGACGAAGTTTTGTCTACGGTCGTAAGACATCACTCTGCGTTAAAACTATCGGTCTTCTTGTCTTGTGATCGGCAAACTTTTGTGTGAAGAAAAGTGGCGGGAGTAAACACTGTGTCGGGTGGAGTGTGTTGAAAACACCGATTCTCATCCGATCAGCGAAATTAAGCAAGGTCCGACGCGGTCAGTACGTAGATGGGTGAACGCGAGACATCGTTTATAAACACTACAAGTACATAAATATAAGTAAATATGCGACTCACCGCAGCTATCATAATGGTCTTCGAGTTGCCACCTAAAGAGTCTTTCAGCAGCCAAGTGAGGACGGAATCTCGGTACGGTATGAACACTTTCTTGCTGCCTTTCTGATTACGATCTGGAATTTAATTAAACAGTACTTTTAATTGATTAATTAATTACCATCATCATCCAACCCTTATGCCACTTAATTAGTTTTGACAGGAGATGTCTTTCTCTTCCACTCTCCTGTGTCAGCTGTCATCTCAGTACTCACAGCTTTTACACATTATTTTGTTCAGACAAATCATCCGCCTTCGGCTTTCCTCTACTCTTGGATGCAGCCACTTTCATCTTTAAAACTCTTTCTGAGTTCTCTGTTGGATCTTAAGCCTGTCGTTTAATGTTCAACTTTTTTCCGTATGTTACCTACGAACTTCGTAATTTATACATTTATTTGTAATGTTTAATATAAGTTATAAAACAATGTACTATACATTTGTATTTATACTTAACTAGTGTTCCTATTTTGTAGTATACAATCATACTCAAAGTCCTATCAAGATTATGTATAATTATTCCGTATAGACTCACTTTCAATAGGCTGACTGGATTCTGCCAGGGCTGATATGACCGAGCCGAGGGTCACCAGGGACTTGTTGATGTGAGCTCCTTCGACCAACCTCTGGCCCGTCGCGCCCGTAGCGTCTGCGCGCTCACTATATTTCACCAATATATCAGATATATGTATTATTTCCCCAGAAAAGTAACTGAATCGATTTTAAATAATGCGATTTTTCAAGAGAAAACAAGTTACTGACACTGGCAAAACATATTCCGACAACAATGGAATAAAATTAAATGTTTTCGAGAATTGCCATAATTATGACCCACAGACTTACCAATATTATGGTATTAAACATTAGAGGGATTTAAAAATAAAAAATACATTCAATGTAGACCTAGAGCAGACACATAATACGATTGAAACACTATGACTACGGAGGAGAAGGAAGAAGGGAGAGAGAAGAGAGAAGGGGAAGCGGCAGAGGAGGAGAAGAGTAGGGGGCTTTGTTAAAGAGTTGGGATAAAAAAGAGGGAACAAATCTCTTAGCGGGAGTGTTTGAGATTGAAAAAGGAAATTTTGTGTCACCTCCCGGCGAGATCGACGAGGTGCACCTTGGAGACGGTCTCGCTGGGCATGTTGTTGTGCCGCAGATAGCTGGCCTGCACGAACGTTATCGTGAATATCGCGTGCGAGCGAGACGACACGTCGTTCATCTGCGTCGAGGCGGTCGTGCGGTGCAAGTTGCCGCGGTGCATGCACTCCTGCCAACGTAAACACATATCTATCTTAGTCAGTCTTTCTGTGATACAGTTAAAAGTCGTAAGGTGTGTTTAAACATTAATTCTTCATGTAGGAACATCCATCTTCATTCCACCCTAACTCATATTATAAATGCGAATATGAGTTTTTTCTTACGCTTTAACCGTTTAATTGCATAACACGTTTCGTGCCACGAGTATCACCGGTGATACACATTAAACTTGATCTTTCGGCCACGTGTACCACACACTTATGATGTGATACTTACACTACTTACTTACTTACATTTACACGATGTGATAACTACTTTATTACTTATGTATTAATATTGTAATGTAACATTGTATGATGATATATCAATTTTTAGTCAATATATCAAATGGCCCGAACGACATGGCAAGCAAAACTGGCTTGGAACGAAACTAATAACGGAACCGATCACCATGAAGTTTTCCATATACTTTGTCAGGGGTACCAAAAATAGCCATAGGATACTTTTCATCTAGAAAAAAAAGTACTATCTCCGAATGGGTATATCAAATGTAAATGAAGGTGGTAGAGGTACGCTGAAGCTATTACTGGTGTCAGCATGAATGGGTCGGCTCGTCCGACGCGCGGGGTAGTACCACCCGACACACAGAAAGCCGACGAGAAGGAACAGTGCTTGTACTGTTGCGTTTCGTTCGGTCAGTGAGAGCGCCGGAGGCCCACATATATTAAAAGGCCGGCAACGCACTTGCGACTCCCCTGGTGTTGCTAGTGTCTATTGACGGCGGTGATCACTTACCATCAGGTGACCCACCTGTTCGTTTGCCCCCTATAATATTAAAAAAATATATATATATGAAGCCGCGAGCAAAAGTTAGTTTATCATAAAGGTCACATATAAAATGTCGAGGCGACAACCATAATGCAACCCCACCACGTACGTACGACTGAGAGAGCGAGTGGAACGAACTGCGCGGGCTATCGAAAACACCATCGAATGAGCAAACATAAATATATATATATATAGATTTATTTTTCAATTATTGTTATTGTTCAGTTAAAGTAAATATTTTTCGAATAAAAATACTTTATTCAATCAAAAAACACCTCTACGACGCCCACATAAAGTACAATTTAGAAAATAATATATATTGTGAAGGTTTCTTCATAAAAGCACTAGAACCACACACATATCTACATAAAATCGGCAGTTTACAAACAAGGATCTGGTTAGAAATACACACTGAAAAACAATCGGACGCGAACCACCTTACTTCCAGCAGACTGCATGCTTATTTCCTAATTCCGTCATAAAATATTACCTGGATATCATCATAATCGGAGACCAGATGCTTCGAGAGATCCTGGACGTACGGCCCGAGTTTCGGATGCTCCCGGACTCGGAGCGAGTGGCCGGCGTCGGTGGCGAGCAAGTCCTTCACTCTCTCGTTATATATCTCCAAGTAGCTGACCTCGGTGCGGTAGGACGCGCCCGACTCCTTGCCGGCTGCGACCCTCGAGAATAGGTGACGACATATCCGTGGTATTAGGCCTTGACAATCCTATAGAAATTGCAATTTGAAGTGTAAACTTCTTTAGACACGTTGAACAGTGAACGACAATTAGCCATCACGTTAGGGTCGGTGACGCTTAATCGAGACAACTCGACATTAATCGCATTCGGATCGGTGATTCACTGAATACTCTGCTCGAGTCACCATCAACCAGTTTTACTGTTCGACAAGAAATGCACATCATAGTTCCGATAATAGGTATTATAATAATATAATGTGTGTTTATACAATAATCACTGTAGTATTTCAAGTGTATACTTGTTATTACTATTATTTATTTAAATATAAACACTGCATGAGCTTTAATATGCATGTATTAATTAATAACTTTTCACTTCTATCGTGTGGTCATAAGCACACTCCATTTTTTTTTCTATAAAACGCATTATGTCGCTTTCTCCTAATGTAGGCCTATAAATAATTGAAATTTCCGGGTGACAATTATATAAAATTTTCTGTATGAAAAGTGTTCATTATATTTGTTTTTTTTTTAGATTTGTCCGTTTTGTACAATAATATACTTACCCTTAATTTTAAAGGTTTTTGCTTGCCGTGACACAATACAAGATTAACTGAGGAGCGTGCGGCCGATCGTAAAAATTAAGCCAAAACATACACGACAGCATGACAAACATGTTGTGCCGACCCCACTTACGTGTGATAAGAGTAAGAAAATGATGGTGAGCGTAGCAGGGAAATTATTTTTGTCACTGTTATTTCACTGGTAATAAAGGAAAACATGGTATTTTAAAGGAAAAGAAACAACTCGCGTGGTATGCAAAATTCGGAATGCTACAAAAATATCCACGCCATACTATGCAGAATACAAGTGATTGATTATTATATGACAAATTAATTTTCATGACATAATATTTTAAATAGCAGTGACTATTGATATTTTAAATGCAATGCACGATAAAAACAACACCACAATCATGCCTCAGCCACCATATTCACCGGATTTGGCCCCATGTGACTTTTTCTTGTTCTCAAAACTAAAGAGACCTATGAAAGGACGGAGATTTGCAACGATTGAAGAGATTAAGACTGCATCGCTGGAAGAGCTCAAGGCTATACCGAAAAATGCTTATGAGAAGTGCTTTGAGGATTGGAAAAACCGTTGGCATAAGTGTATTGTATCTGAGGGGGATTACTTTGAAGGGGACAACATAAATATTGATAAATAAATAAATATTTTTTTCTAAAAATACAAAGTTACCTTATTTTTTGAACACACCTCGTATATATAATATTGTATCAATTCTTATAGTAAAATACTCGAAAGAAATACGTGCATCAAGATAAAATCATAATGTACCAGTTTGTAACGAGTGTGATAAGGTTGTGTTGTGGTCCGGTGAAACTGTGGATGCCTTGCCGGGTTGACAGTGTAGTAAGTTCGAAAAGAAGTGATAAGGTTGACGACATCTATGATTTTTTATTAGAATGGAAAAAAAATCATAATGAAAGGATGCGGTAGCAGAACCGACATCGGACTCTTAGAAAAGGCTGTGTAGTACATTTAAATTTTCTGTGTAGACAATTGGTTTTCTTTTTTATTTATTTATATTTAGACTTAAGTGTTTTAGTTGTAAGTAGATATAAGTTACGATGGGACTGACATATCAGTAATGATAAAAGTCTCTAAATTAAATAAAGAGAAAAAGTAACATAAAAAATATAATGATAATGTATAAAATATTATATTAAAAACAGATGTCCCGTTATCAAGAGCGACGTGACATTGTTATCATTGTGGAGAAACAAACCATATTAATACACAATCATTGAGAGATGTCGGCTCTTGCGTTAGCTAAAAACATTTTTATCGAATTTTCAGCAATTTTATCTTTTATATACATATATATATACTAGCGGCCCGCTCCGGCTTCGCACGGGTATAAAATATATAGCCTATGTCATTCACTGAAAAAATGATTAAAATCGATCCAGTAGTTTTGATTTATTCATTATTGCCCGTGGCCCGCACGCGTTCAATTTGGAGTAACCTCAAAAATAATAGTATTTCTCCACTGTTTAATTTATGTTATTATACATATAAATCTTCCTCCTCAATCACTCTATCTATTAAAAAAAAACGCATCAAAATCCGTTGCGTAGATAGATTAATAATTTGATAATTTTATAAAAAGTTCATAAGCAATTATTTGATTACTTGGAACAAAAATCTTAAAATTCTGCTACAATCCTTCTTAAAACAAAACATTGACACTGGCAAATGCTTCTGCGGTGTCAAAACAAGAAGAAGAAGACTCCTTATCGGTGTTCATAAACTCGTTTAGCAGAATGTAATAGTTTGCAATAGCCCGAAATTCAACAAATGAGGGTAATAGACAGTTAGTTTGATTACAGTGAGATGATTCTTTACTTACAGGTGAACCCATCATGGTGAACGTTTTCCCGCTGCCGGTCTGTCCGTACGCGAACACGCAAGCATTGTAACCTTCGAAAGCGCTGTCAATTACGTCCAAACCGAGGTCTGCGAACACCTGGAAATTGAATAAGTCATTATGCTTTTTTAATTTAGGTTCCTTTTTCTTTCATAATGGCAACAAAAAATTACAAAAAAAAAAAACATAGTACTTTGAGGACAATCCGCTCCACGTGACCGACGGTGTAAGTATATAAGTCATTTTTGAGCAGTAATTAAAATTAAATAAAAAAAATGATAGTTAACTAGTAAGTTTGAGTCAAAAGTATAGTATTTATTAAATAATGAAAAAAAAAAACCAAACAGACAATGCAACATTCGAAAAATAGCACACTTGAAGTCACAGTAACAAAATTAGATATAAACTAGCTGATAATGCGCCGTTTATTATTTTAACAATATGTGTTATGTACACTGGAAATAAGTTAAGCACAACACCGTTTGCCCCACTTTTCCGCTACAAGCAAACATACGAGTACATCGTTGACGCGCAATGCTTATAACAATTATAATTTCTTAAAATATTTACAATTTCATTTCCTAAACAACAACCGATTCAGTTAAATAAAAAAAAACACAAAAATAACCGATTTTTTTAGGACAAATTAACAATTAGCCATAAAAATAAATGTTTGTTGAATAAAATTAGTTCACTCCCGGTAAATATGTTGGACATGTTTAGGGTTGCCATCCGTATTTTATAATAAAGTATTGTACGTTATTTCAGGTAATTGTACTTTATATTTTATGTGAACAATAAAGTACATAAAAATACTTTATTTGAGATGATTTGGTTTCTTTGGGGTGTTGAAAAGTTCATTCATATGTATTTTTTCATTAAGATAAATACATCAATTGCTCAATCGATGTAGCCACTCGATAACGCCACATCACCTAAGTACTCGTTTCTTTAACAAATATTTCTGAACGCTACTTAACCTCCAATGTCAACAATGTCACTGTCATTAATTGTCGTAATTCCTTGTTTGTTTCGTGCGAAGCGGTTTAAATGTAATAACAATAAGATTTAAAGTTGTATAGATTTATGCTTAATAATAATAAAAAAAAATTGTACTTTATTTTAATACTATGTACTTTTTTTCCCCTATCTATAATAAACAAGGTACTTTATCTGCAAAAAAAAAGGTGGCAACCCTAGTCATGTATCATAAACTTTTTGTTAAGTTCAAATGACATAAGGTATACGTCACCTGTTCTTGTGACGCGTAATGTGAATCCACGCTGTCGAACGACCAATACGAGTGGTCGAACGTGAAGTCCTTGTACTTCTCCCGGCTGCCGTCATTCTGTTCTTTGCTATTCTGTAAAACGACACACATGATTATTATACTTTTTATTAAACTAGGTAAAATAATTCTCTTCATCAGACGAGTCTTTATTTATCGACAGTTGACGTCGAGAGACTCGCTCGCAGAGCTATCACGGCGAAAAGGAACAGTTAGCTGAATATATTATACTATAGCGTATTCAAAACCGTATCAGATTCCTCGTTAACCGGCACAATATATTTCACATGAATAATAACATAAAAAAAATCAGAGCGCACGCAATTCCGTATATGTGACAGAAGTTAAAACACTTAATTAATAACACTTCTTGATTCTTTTTACACTTTACTCGTTCTTTATTGTGCCACTTATCATTTACTATCGTCTATCTCTCTCGGCTTATAGCATAGTGCTTATTTTCCCTCTCCCTCTCTCTCTGAGCAAATGTCTACGTTCCAACCTTTTTGGCGTTATAAACTTTAAATTGAAAAACATAATACAATTCGACCCCGAAATAATTGGAATTGGACTTTGGAATTAATTTCTAAGTTTTATAATTCAGCTATAAACGCTTTTAAGACACAATTGAACGAAGGTCTTAAAGAGAGATGCGGGCTTAATCACCACGCCAGCTCACTGTATTTTGATGATTTCAGACGAAGTGTGTCTTCTAACATGTTTAAATGGTCTAAATGGTGGTGCATTTAAAACTATTTTATTAAGCCTTCATGTTTCCTTACAAACGGCTTTGCTACACCGTCAATAAATAGTGGCACTTATCAAATGCAAACTAGTAAATTTATATGAATTCGTTAGTAATCTCAATGGGCTTGAACCTGCATACATCAAATTGACATTTCGCTGGTATTAATTAACCGTTCGGTCACCGCGACTTTCTCAAACCGTGTCTAAAATGATATTCCAGCGTGACTTTCATTTAATTCTCTCCTACTCTTTCATACCCGGGCCTAATTAACAATGGTGGAAAGAGGACAGAATTGCCTATCAAAGTGTGAGAACGGGGGCGCGGGATACGACCGTACTGAGACGTGAAGACCGTTGTTAATCAACTTTATGTGCTTATAGCGAATCTAGTATGAACCGCAGACTAGCCGATAAATTTTCTATGGTAATTTAAAGACAGTTAAACCGAATGGACTCGAGACATGCAATACTGGTGTACTCGAACTCTGTTCAATGGATATGCAAATAGTGATAACTTTGACTTAGTCCATTTTCAACAAAAACGCTTTAACTTGGATTCAATAATTTCAAAGATTAACCCCATTGTCACTTGATGTTGTTGAGTCACTGAACTAAGATATATCGGTTCGTATGAGCTCACAATAAGATTCAAATCTACGTCGATAGAGCCGGTGTCCGAACCCGCTACCACTGAGACATCACCGCCTCATTATTTTTTTTTATACTTTATAGGTAAACGTTTTGACCACAATCTCAGCTGATATTAAATGATGACGTGGTCTAAGATGGTAAGTCGCGCTTAACCTATGTAGGAGACTGACTCTCAAATGCAGCTGCCGGAACACAACAACAGGTGCGCTTGGCGACAGATTTTCAACTTGAGGGTGGTAGCTAGCCAGGCGGACTTAGAAAAAACCCTACCACCATGCTATGGTTTCATCGCAATGTTTTCCTTCACCGAAAGCTCCGAATCAGTTGCTTGGATTCGAACCTACGTCCTTCGACGCTGTGTCCGAACACACTACCAACTGAGCCATCATCGCTTTTTTTTCTTTTTTTATTATAGGTATATTGGAACTGAACAATAAATACAATTATTAAAAATGTAGTATTGTCTGCAAATACCTGCTGATAACTGGATATACCAATCACTGTAACGCGAGACGGTAAATACTTATCGTATGTATGAATGTTCTGATCCTGTATTTATTTATTTTTATGAAGCTGGTTTCGATTCCGAAAATGCAATTAGACAGCGTATTTATATACATTTGTCGAATAAATGTAATGTAAGCGCATCGCTTAGGAACGGCTGCCTAGTTGATTTAATTCTTTTTGTCGTGTCCGTAACTATCAAGACAAGGTATGTGTGTACGAAAGGTAATGTTTGAAAAATCACAGGGAAAAGTGAAAAAAATTTGGTAAAAAAAATCTTTAAACAAAAACGTGAGTGAGTAGATCAGATAGAAGAGAGTAGGCCGGAGATCTCAAAAAAATACATTGACAGAATTGGCATTCAGTTGTCTAGAGGCCTCTTTATTTTAATACGTGGTAGTATTATTGTATAGGTGTATAAAACTATAATAAGACCAGCCGTGTTATATGGATCCGAATGCTGGGCTACGAAAGAGACGGATGAGAAAAGATTACATGTGGCAGAAATGCGAATGTTAAGATGGATGTGTGGAGTAACGAGATTGGATAAGATTAAGAATCAATATATCAGAGGAAGTTTGAAAATAGCACCAGTGACAGAGAAGTTGAGGAGTAGTAGGTTAGCATGGTACGGGCATATTATGAGAAGAGATGGAAGTCATGGAACAAGAAAAGTTTTGAGTTTGAAAGTGGACGGATATAGGAGTAGAGGAAGACCGAAAAAAAGAGTGGATGGATTGTGTGAAAAATGATATGTGCATAAAAGGTGTGAATACTGAGATGACATCTGACAGAGGAGAGTGGAAAAGGAAAACATGTTGTGCCGACTCTACTTAGGTGGGATAAGGGTAAGATGATGATGATGATGATGATGATGGTTGTATTATTGTAAAGGGAAGATTTGATCACATTTCCTTCGTCAGTACATATATATATAGCCGTACGAATCCGGGACGGGCAGTTAGTCTTCAAACGAAATCTGACATTTACACAGCGTAAATAACTTATGACCCGGAAGTCACGAGTCACGTTAATCCGTCACCGACTAAAGCGATAGGGGTCGACAAATAAACGGACAATATTGTCAAAGTCAAAGAGATGATCGTGAGAACACTAGTAGATATTTGTAGGATGTCAATGAGAATGACAAATCCCGAACCTATCTCACAATCTATACATATAATATCAAAATAACGACTTTTTACTGATTCGATATGAACGTATACAAAATACTGATTAAAAAGGTACAATTTTTAAAATCTTTGTTTGTCTGTCTGTTTGTTTGTTTGTTCCGGGTAATCTCCGAAACGGCTGGACCGATTTTGACAGAAATTTCACTGACGGATAGTTAAAAGTACAGCGGGTAACATAGGCTACTTTATTTTAGACTAGCTGCCATCCGTGGCTTCATCCGTAGTACTGTCTCTAAAACGATTGGACCTATTTTCATGAGACTCACTGACAGATAGCTGATCTTATAAGAAGTAATTTACAATTATAAAAAAAAACGCCTGCCGAGCTGCAGGCAACAGCTAGTAAATCATAATATCGGTACGGATGTGCCGTGAGTTTAATTTGCTCGCATCGATAGAACGGGATGTATGCGCACGCGCCGACGTTTTAACATCGAGAGTGGAATAACGAGTATTTAATAAAATGCAAATTACTAGAACTTACTATAAAAGTATACATATTGTTACAGACCTCCAACGCAGGAAGTACTAATAAAAATAGTATTTAGAAATGATCCTTGTTTATTAGAATTAATAATTATTTCCATTGATTAGTATTTCAGTATAAAGGGTAATATTAGTGTTCAGTATAAATGATTAAATAGTTCGTTATATGATTTGTTTATAAAACCCGGTGTGTCACATTGTTTAGGATAATCGGGTGAGTGCCTTAAGCGCTCCTCTTAGTAGTCCGGTGGAACTGTAGCGGCCTTGCCAAGCTAACAGTGTAGGACAGTTCGAAAAAAAAAATTGTTTAGGATGAATCGTTTCGTAACCACCGCCAAGTTCAGTTGTATGGGGAAACTCTGCCCGATTGTATTGAAATTATTATAAAAGTGTAATTGTGTTCTATATTTTTTTGCTATGCTGGTTATCTGCCGTTGTTTACAATATACATTAGTATTTTTTAAAGAGATACTTTTTTTACATCGCCTCATTTTTTTTCGTCCATCTGTCGCATGTCGCATTACGGCCTGCCGCGGAAAAGGGATAAAATGAAAGGCGGTCGGCAGAGCAGCCAAGGTCATTATGGTGGTGCCCATGGCTTAACTCAAAATGATTTAAATAACTATTGTGCTCAGTTCTTAAAATGCGTCTATCATCTGAATTATTATATTTACTATGTATTCCGTACTCTAATACGCAGATTGAAAAACCCGATTTTAATAACCTAAATCGAATAATTTTCCGAAATATTTCAGTTAAATGCCTACGATCCGAAAAAAGTTTCACTCGCATCGTGGTTTCATAAAACCACACATTTTTTTTTTATTTTCGTGGCGTAAGTGTAAGCGAAATTGGTAAGAACTACTTCCATTACAAATAAGTATCCTCTACATGTACCGCTAGTGAAATTGTCATATAGAAAAAATTCATTCGTAATCAGAGCTAGCAAATCCAATTAATCTTTAGTATAGACCTCTTTCACTAAGGTTCTCTCTCAAACTTAAGAAGGTCAACCATCACCAGTCGATTCTTTAAATAAAAATAGCAACTCAATTCATGTATTTATACAGTCTATTTCGGTGGTTTTATTGATATTACCCTAACCAATATTATAAATGCAAAAATGAGTATGTATGTTACGCTTTCACGTGTAACTACTCGACCATGCATTATGAAATCATGCAAACACATCAGGAGTACGGAAAAGGACATAGGGTACCTTTCACTACGGGAAAGTGTATTATTTTTCCCGAGAGACTGATCAAATCTACATTAAAACGAGCGAAGCCGCGAGCAAAAGCTAGTTAATCATATTTATACTTTTGTTTTAAAATCAAAATCAAAAATACCTTTATTCAGTTTAGGCCCTGAGAAGGCGCTTATGAACGTCAAAGTTACCACCGGTTCGGAAAACAACCCAGTCATCGAGAAGATCCGGCAAGAACACTCGATCTGGTTTATCTTTTGACATTACATATATTATAACTTTATATTATTACATAGATGTAAAATCACCGTAAGGAAACGAAAGTGCTTGAAGATCGATTCATATCCATATTTTTAAATTATTACGCCATCAAAAATGACTGGAGCTTGATGTGGCGAAAATTTACTATGGTCTCAGAAATCTATATATTGCTGTATGTTTTGCCAATAAAATAAAACCGTTTCTTTGTTCATACTATTATTAATGCTCGCTTGAACAATAACACAGCTGGTTTCTAAACGATCGGTTATTTAACTCTTTGCCTATTTTATTATTATCCGCTACCAATTCGCCAATACAACAAGACAATTATAACCTATCTTTTTTCTTTTTATACTTTACCACAATCTCATCTGATGTTAAATGATGATGTGGTCAAGAGTCACGCTTAACCTCTAGAGGGAGACTGGCTCTCAAGTGCAGCTGCCGGAACACACCAACGGGTGCTTGGCGACAGATTTTCAACTTGAGGGTGGTAGCTAGCCAGACGGACTTAGAAAAAGCCCTACCACCATGATATGGTTTCATCACGATGTTTTCCCTATCTAACAACAAAATCAAAATGCCGTTATATTTCCAGGTGATTACGGCATGCTCGGATAACAAAAAAATGCATTATACATATTAAAAACTAGCTATTGCCCGCAGCTTCGCATGCGTCTTTTTTTTTATAATTGCGTATTACTTCTTATAAGATCAGCTATCTGTTAGTGAAAGTTCAGTGAAAAATGGTTCAAACGTTTTGGAAATAGTACTACAGACGAAGCCACGGATGACAGTTAGTCTAATATAAAGTAGCCTATGTCACCCGCTGTAATTTTTACTATCCGTCGGTGAAATTTCTGTCAAAATCGGTCCAGCCGTTTCGGAGATTACCCGGAACAGACAGACAGACAAAAAATTTAAAAATTGTATTTTTGATATCAGTATCGTGTATACGTTCATATCCAATCAATAAAAAGTCGTTGTTTTGATATTACATACAGACATTCATTTTTATTATATGTATAGGATAAAGAAATATAAACAAAACATACCAATTTACATAAACATAAATATTATAATATCTAAGGAACAAGATAAAACTATATTCCAAGTATAATTCAATATGCCAATGTAGCCATCTTGCATATCATTAGTTTCTCGAAAAATCTATCAATATTCTACAATATATGTATTATATTATAAGACTTACATATAGTGTTTGAACAGACGAATAAAAACATTAACTGATAAATCGATTAATTCTGAAGTGCTTGAGACGGTCGTGGTATTTTGGAGTTTATAGACTATAGTAACAGGGCATCGATTTCATGGTCGAGACTTAAATACCATAAAAAGGATTAATTAATAAGTTCTTCATAGGATTCGTGACATTCAAGATAGCTAAAGAGTAGTTTAAAAGTATAGTGTATTGTAGGTGGTAGAGCTACGCTGAAGCTATTACTGGTTTCAGCATGAATGGGTCGGCTCGCCCGACGCGCGGGGTAGCACCACCCGACACACAGAAAGCCGACGTGAAGTAACAGTTCTCGCACTGTTGCGTTTCGTTCGGCCAGTGAGAGCGCCGGAGGCCCACATATATTAAAATGCCGGCAACGCACTTGCGACTCCCCTGCTGTTGCTAGTGTCTATGGACGCCCGTGATCACTTACCATCAGGTGACCCACATGTTCATTTGCCTCCTATAATATATAAAAAAAAAGAATGTCACGAATCCTATGAAGAATTTGGTCCTACACCATGAGATGAATAATCCAATATATACTGTACAAGAATTGAGTTAGTATAGATCCACGACATAACGTCATACAGATGTGATTGTGTTAAATAATTTCTCCACCTGATCAAACATAAAAGCAATGACAATTCAACAACATCTTTAGACAATTTTCTCCATCGGAAAAAAAAGTCCAGGAGCATTGAGTTTTGTTACAAAATTTACTAGTCTATAACAATGAAGTCTCAGTATGTAATATCAAAATAACGACTTTTTACTGATTGGATATGAACGTGTATACACAACACTGATAACAAAAATATAATTTTTTAAATTTTATTCTATCTATCTATCTGTCTGCCTGTCTGTCTGTCTGTCTGTTTGTTTGTTCCGGGTAATCTCCGAAACGGCTGGACCGATTTTGACAGAAATTTCACTGACGGATACTTAAAATTACAGCGGGTTTTTTTTTTTTTTTTTACGTGGGGAAATCCCTTATGGATACCCATCCTCCCGGGGGAGAGAATGGGTTATGTCCGACTCGCACGGACTAAAACCCCACGGTGTACCGGCCACCGCTTTACGTTGGGGCGGCATAGGACCGTGCTGAGCTATCGCCATGCCGTCCCCAGCGGTCAGCCCGGCGAAAGATGGCCGCCGGGCTCCGTCCTTATAGGGAGGTAAGCTGGGTACACGACCAGCCACCTCCCCTCGTCCGCCGAACCTGTGCAATGAGGTGATGAGCCCCCCGGCCCATCACCTCAGGTCCGGCTACGGAGGTGGAAGAAGGTGGGCATATCGCCTCCTCCTTCCACCGGCCCTCCTTTGGCGGAGAGGGCCGCTCAGAGGATCCATCTCTCGGGCCCTCCCCGCCGCCTCCTTCTGCGAGATAACCTCCTCGCAGAAGGAGGCCATCGCCGTCCAGGCGTCTTCGCTGCCGAGCATGGCCGCAACCACGCTCGGCAGCGACAGATTTCCTCCTACCGCCGCAGTCAGAGTGCGACGCTGTACCTCCCACGCAGCACACTCGGACAAAGTGTGCTGCGCGGTGTCCTTCTCGGCGCCGCACTCGTGACATGCGGCGGTCGGCTCCCTGCGAGCGATCTGGTGCAGGTACCAGCCAAAACAGCCATGGCCAGTCAGTACCTGCACCAGTCGGAACGTCAGGGAGCCCCATTTCCTGTCAAACCACTGCGGCAGGACCGGGCGGACGGCGTCCACCGTATATCGCCCATATCGCGCGTCCGCCAGATCCTGCCGCCACCGCTCCATAGCAGCCTCCCTCCCCTCTCGCCTCTTTCCCTCTATCTCCCTGTGACATAGGCTACTTTATTTTAAACTAGCTGTCACCCGTGGCTTCGTCTGTATTACTATCTCCAAAACGATTGGACCTATTTTCATGGGACTTTCACTGACAGATAGCTAACGTTATAAAAAGTAATTAAAGCTTTTTATTTTGGACTAGCTTTTACCCGTGCCTTCATTTGCAGTACTGTCTCCAAAACGTTTGAACCATTTTTCACGGAACTTTCACTAACAGATAGCTGATCTTATAAGAAGTAATTTACAATTATAAATAAAAACGCATGCGGAGCTGCGGGCAACAGCCAGTATTGAATAATATTCTATGCTTATTAATCCTTACTTCCTTAGTAATATTAGAAATGAGAATGAGTCTTTGTTTTTTTGTTTCACACCTTAATTACTCAACCGACCATCGTGCAAATCTGTATACAAGTTATCAGAATTACAGAAAGGACATAAGGTATTTTTGATCCAGGAAAAAGATACTGTTCCCGAGGGATAGGTCAAGCCTATATAAACTCGAGTGAATCGGCGGGTAAAAACTAGTCTTATATATGACAATTATAGAACACCCTGGAACCGATTGTAAAAAAATTTGCTGTAGGTATACCTCGCATGCTGGGATGGACAAATTATGATGGACAATTTTTCTCGTATACTTTTTAACCTGCATCATATCTTTATATATCTGTACAGTTTCCGAGTACTTACAGAATTCCTATAATGAGCCTATGTCTCTTAATTTGATTAATACAGATTAGTCTAAATCGATTACAGTTCCTAACTTCACATTACTATTGCCATTTTTATAAACGACTAGGGCGACTAGTAAATCAACGTACAGGTATAATTATTTATACTTTGGTTTTTTATCGTTCGTATCATGCGTTCTTCCCGCGTACGTCGGCCCTCTGGAATGAACTCCCAGCGGCAGGGTTTCCGGACCAATACAACCCACAGACCTTCAAGAAACGAGCCTATTCCTTCCTCAAAGGCCGGCAACGCATCTGTGATTACTCTCGTGTCGCAGGTGTCCATGGGCGGCGGTGATTACTTACCACCAGATAATCCGTCTGTTCCAATCACATAAAAAGAAAAGAAAAGACATTTCCCTCATTCTTTTGTACTCTACACCGATGAGTTTAGCTCGGTGCCGTCTGCTCGACGTCTCGTACGCAACATTCTTACATTCATACATACGGAACATACAAAAAACATTCCATCTCGGAACAAGTACTGATGGTTTTTCTGAATATAAAATCAGGTTAAATGTCGCGGAGATCAATCGGCGTCGACGCGATTCGTTATTCAGACATTAAATTAATGTACAAAGATCAGGTTCTTTGGCGTGTTTTATTAATTCTCTTATGCTCGTCTATTTTTGGTCACATTTCATATAAACGGTTTATAGAATTGTAGTTTTGGAAACATATACAGTAACAGTCTGAAGATATTTGAAGCAGATACGTAAAGAGCCCTCATTTTAGCATTATTGGGAGACATATGAGTACACATTGATATATTACCTGTAAAGAATCTCGCGTAGTATATATTGTAGGTGGTAGAGCTACGCTGAAGCTATTACTGCTTTCAGCATGAATGTGTCGGCTCGCCCGGGGTAGTACCACCCTTTCAGAGAAAACCGACGTGAAGTAACAGTGCTTGCGCTGTTGCGTTTCGTTCGGTCAGTGAGAGCGCCGAAGGCCCACATATTTAAAAAGCCGGCAACGCGCTTGCGACTCCCCTGGTGTTACTAGTGTCTATGGACGGTGGTGATCACTTACCATCAGGTGACCCACCTGTTCGTTTGCCCCCTATAATATAAAAAAAATAAAAAATCGAGTGAACTATTAACCAAAAAACTCAACCCGAATATATACAGCCGTACAAAGAAAACAGACGTTATTTTATTTTTAAAATAACTAGATTTATTATATAATCACGGAAACAGGGGAAAAAAGGTGCATCAAATTGTATTTTTTTTTCTTTACCTATAAACTCTATTCGCAAATTACACTTAATTCAAAAATCGTGTTCGCCTTTTCTCTCATTCGTGTTTTAATTAGTTGCATCCCTTTTCCTCACGGCGGTAGTATATTGGAATTTCAAACTCGTAAAGCAAACATTTTTACCGGCAATAAATAAAATTGTGAATTTATTTTTAAGTGATTTTTTTTTTATGGGAATGCTTCAAAACTCTGATCGGCAACCTTTTTGTGTTGGGAATTGCGGTGGGAGTAAACACAGTGTCGGGTAGAGTGTCGAAAACACCGGTTCTCGTCCGATCAGCGAAGTAAAGCAACGCCAGGTAAGCTTAGTACTTGGATGGGTGACTGCCTAGGAACACTGCGTAACGTTGGCATTTTCTTGACTTTTGTAATTTATACATTTTCCTGTAATACAAAAGATTCACTTCTATCATGTGTTTTTACGACACACCCTGTTTTTTTAATTATAACACCCCCGCTTTTGGAAATTAAGTTTGAATATCACAATAATGACGTCGATTTGACAAAAATGTTGAATGAGCAACAAACAGGCATCGATTCATGCAGAGAGCTTCAGACTTGACGAGACATTTACACGTGTGAAGTTCTTATCAAGCAATCGTGTTTTATACAGATGTTTGTTAAAACGTTTTCACTGCATTAGAGGGTAATTGTAACGAAGGTAACCAATTAAAAATTAACAGATATTACAATAATGCCTCTGTATAATAACTAAGGGTATTACCGTGAGTAAAGAAGGCATATTAAAGAATGGTTATGAAAAGTCATTAGCTGTTGATGCGATTCGTACATTACGGTTTTTATTACGTACTAGCTGTTGCCCGCAGCTCCGCATGCGTTTTTTTTTTATAATTGTAAATTACTTCTTATACCGATGTACCGATATATACTACCGATGTATTCTACAATTCGCAGTGGTCACCGTTGTTTTTATATTGCACTGGACTTACCGTCTCAAGTATAGCGTAGTCACTTCGCCGTAGTATGATAAAAACAACATGCGTCGACCGTCACCCAAACCCACAACTTCACGACAGATTCAAACCGACTACCTCCTTATATGTCCCGGTTTAATCACCTTGAGCGGTAACTAACACGGAAGCGGTCTTAGATAACTTATTAAGTATTTTGTACACAACCGCCATTTTTAAACTTTGGCATTTAAAATTGTAATATATTTATTTTAAGCGATGTCGATGTATATTTATATCTATAGTAGCGCTTTCGCGCGGCTTCAGTCATGTTAACGTAGATTTGATTTATTCTTCGGTAGCAGTAATTTTTTCTGTAGACATGCAAAACACATATGCAAAATTCCATTACGATCCGCTGAGTATTTAAAGGGTGAAAGCGTACCAACCAACCAATCAACCAATACAAACCAAACCAAACCAAACCAAACAAACAAAAAACTCACATTCTCATTTATAAAATTAGTAAGGATAATCATATAATTATTACAAAATTAAAACGTTTTTCGCGTCTGTTTGTTATGTTCCCTTAATTCTTTTAAACTAAGCAACGGATTGTAATACGGTTTGCACTATCGTTTACATATTTTTTTTTCCGGGAGGTTTATATATAGAATATATTTGTATTAATCTATATATATAATAAAAATGAAGTGTCTGTATGTAATATCAAAATAACGACTTTTTACTGATTGGACATGAACGTATACACGATACTGATAACAAAATTACAATTTTTAAAATTTTTATCTGTCTGTCTGTCTGTATGTTCCGGGTAATCTCCGAAACGGCTGGCCCGATTTTGACAGAAATTTCACTGACGGATAGTTAAAATTACAGCGGGTGACATAGGCTACTTTATATTAGACTAACTGTCATCCGTGGCTTCGTCTGTAGTACTATCTCCAAAACGATTGGACCTATTTCCATACGACTTTCACTGACAGATAACTAACGTTATAAAAAGTAATTAAAGCTTTTTTATTTTGGACTGGCTTTTACCCATGACTTTGTTTGCAGTACTATCTCCAAAACGTTTGAACCATTTTTCACGGAACTTTCACTAATAGATAGCTGATCTTATTAGAAGTAATTTACAATTATAAAAAAAACGCATGCGGAACTGCGGGCAACAGCTAGTACTAATATAAAAAACAGAAAAGTCAATGTACTCTAATAAAGTCGAAAGAAGGCATTTTCGGGCGCCTACATCGGTAACGCTGACTAAACCTTATAGATGAGATACTTCAAAATTATGTTTGCTCTCTGCTCACAGAAAAGTCCGAGATGATGTATATTTATCTTTTATAGCAACTAACTAACAGCAAACATGTTTATTTTTTACATATAATTAAAAAAAAAAATACATTGAACAATCAAGTGAAGATTCTTAAAATATCTTAATCCCTCCTTTGAAAAACTGATCAGCAATCTTTTGTGTGACGAAACGTGGTAGGGGTAAACACTGTCGAGTAGTGTTGAAAACACTGGTCCTCGTCCGATCTTCGAAATGAAGTAATACGGAACGCGACCAGTACTCCGATGGTAGACCGCCTGGGAACACCGCGTGACGTTGGCTCTTTGTGGTATTTTTTTTAATTAAAATATTTTCCTGTAATACAAAAGTTTCACTGCTATCGTGTGTCTTTACGACATACCCTATTTTTTTGTCGACACTATATTAATCAATATATTGTAGTATCAATCCACACTTTATTCAATATCTTAGTTACATTTAGCTTTTACTTTAGATCAAAATTGTCATTTCGATAACAAAAAAAAAAGTAAAGAAAAATCTGTACCTACAATTTTTGCTGGAACACATTAAAGTTTCCGACTTGTCGGGGTTCCACTTATCCTACTTATTACAGTATCTTTACATGTGATTCTTATTGTCAACTAACTGTTGCCCGCAGCTCCGCATGCGTTATTTTAATCATTGTAAATTACTTCTTATAAGATCAGCTATCTGTCAGTGAAAGTTCCATGAAAATAGGTCCAATCGTTTTGGAAATAGTACTACAGACGAAGCCACGGATGACAGCTAGTTTAAAATAAAGTAGCCTATGTCACCCGCTATAATTTTAACTATCCGTCAGTGAAATTTCTGTCAAAATCGGTCCAGCCGTTTCGGAGATTACCCGGAACAAACAAACAGACAGACAAAAATTTCAAAAATTGAATTTTTGTTATCAGTATCGTGTATACGTTCATATCTAATCAGTAAAAAGTCGTTATTTTGATATTACATACAGACACTTCATTTTTATTATATGTATAGATATGTTTTTAACACATTTATTTCATTACCTAGGACCAGGCTAGTGCTACTATTGACTTCTATTATTACCTGAGTATTCACTAAACGACAAATTTATTCCAATTAATTCACAATTCCGATATATTTTACTCAGCAATTGGACGCGGTCTTCTTTTTGTAAAACAACACACGGCTATGTCCGACTGATATACCCGTAGGTACTTGAGGAAAACTGAGATATGATATAATAAACCGTCTGTATATTTTTACTTTACCAAACTAAAAAAAATAATAACCGGTCCGGTAAACGCATAAAATATGAGATTACATCTGTTATTTATGTCGCAATCCAAATAAAAATAATAAAAGAAATGTGATTGAAAAATAAAATAATAATTCTAGACCTTGATAACAGCGTCACCTATCGTTTCCAACTATAGCTATTTATATATCCAGATGATGCCATAACTAAAAAAAAAATCAAAAAAAATCATTCAAGCCCTCCACGAGAAACATAGTTACGAACACATCTATCTATACAGGTTTTTTTTATAGATGAAAGTAATAAAAAACGCAAAGAAACTAAAATTGCACATTAAAATATATTCGAGGGAAAATAATCTCGTAGGCTCTAGAAACAATTATAGAAAACATTTCGATAATTTGTCCTTTGTCTGCCTGTTTGTAAAGAGGTATCCTATGATTTTTTTTGATAAATTTGATCTTCCAAAAGCAATTTAAGGTCAAAGTTCAAATTATACGACATTTCTGTTTTTTTTTTTTTACTTTTTTAGGGAATGATCAAACATAGTTTTTTCTTTGTCATTCTTTTATCAAATCGAAAAGTGCAATGCGGAGCACCATAATATTGAAATGAAGAGCTCATCTCTTCACAAACTCATTTTTATTTCTAAACCAATCTTTTGAGTGTGGTACCTAGAAAAAGAAAAAAGTTTTTTTTTATCACCCTATAATAGTGATTTTACTAACCCTGTCATCCGTTATTTAACACCCTCAAGTTGAAAATCTATTACTAAGCACGTATAGGCGTGTTCCGGCGGCTGCACCTGAGAGCCTCCAGCTTTAACTTGCTCACCATCTTAGAGTACATCGTCATCAGGTGAAGTTATCGTCAAACCAATACTTATAAAATATAGAAAAAAATTAAATTGTCAAGTGGGGGGATGGATTACCGATGCCTCGTTAGTCGCCATCGTGTTTGAATAGTACTATGCTCACAATTAGTCATAGGCTGTCATTACGCTGTGCTACCATAGAAAAAAAACTTTACTAGCCTTTTCCCCGCTCTTCATGTTCAAAAGTAGCGTATATCGTTCCTCAGTTTCCAAGTTATGTCTACGAAAAATGTCATTGCAATCGATTTATCGATTTAGTCATAAAAAGATAACAAACAGAAAGACAAACAAAATTATTTTCGCATCTTACACCCAATTCATATTATAAATGCGAATGTGATTTTGCTTACTATTTTGTTTGTCACATAGTCAAGTGTACAGAAAAAGATATAGGCTACTTTTAAACCGAGAATAAAAATATTGTTCCCGTACGATAGGTCAAATTTACATTAACGCGAGCAAAGCCGCGAGCAAAAGCTTGTTTATTATATTAGTATGCATTTTTACCCTGTGAAAACAATGCCACGTACAAACAAATATTGAGTACGTGAAAACACACGTACAGCGGAGCCGAGACGAATCGCTCGCAAACAATAAAGGTACATAAATAAGACCTTGAATTTGTTCATAATACTGCTCTAACTGCATCTAGTACGTTCTCAATGATTTCATGAAAACTGATTTTGAATAATTCGAATCTTATTACGTAGTTGATAGCTCGATTATTCAATAGAAGGCTTTTAATAAGCCATGGGATACTTAAATAATCGAATACGTGTGTCCATAAATTTTGTTTGAAAAAAAAAAGAGTTAAAAAAGTTTTGGTCACGCGCGGGTTTTAGCCGCCATGATTGATTTATCAGGAATGACATCAACACCATCTATAATATAAAAATGAATCGCTGAATGTGTTGCTAATCGCAAATCTCGAGAGCAGCTGAACCGATTTCGCTAGTTCTTTTTTTAGAATATTCCTTGAAGTACCAGGATGGTTCTTACGGAGAGAAAAAATTACAAAAATGCATGAAAAATTCTAAAAACAACACTTTTCTATACTCCCATACAAATGATTCGTAATAATACTTAAAAGTCAATTGGAACTTTAATACCATAGTATAAAGTTTAAGTGTTAGCGGAGAGGTTCCGGGAAGGCAAAACAATTGAATGACGTTAGTATCGTATAAATATGAATGTCAATGTTTGTCAATATTTATACGATGGTAACATTTAACATTATATAGCATCCCGAATAGCAGATTAAGTATTAAAAAAAAAATTAAAGAATCGACTGTTAGGCGGTACGAAGTTCGCCGGGTCGGGTTATAAATATCTAATTGTAATTGTGTATTTTTACTTATTTTTTAGACTCGATGACAACTGACAGCGCATGAACGAAGACATTTTCATACGTTTTCATACGTGACGTGTATTTTAAATCATTCGACCATAATGAAAGGTACAAAGAAGTCGCAGATTTAACCGCCACATATAATTGACTTTTATACAATGAATGTAGTTAGTTATAAGTTCAATGTCTAGATGTTAAATTCAAATAATATTATATACTAACAACTTTATTTCTCATTCACGCTAAAACTACTAATATAATATAACGTATGAGGTTCATAAAATCGTGTCATCTTAATTTTTTTTGAAGTGAAACTTCTTTAGAATCGTTGTTATTTCAAACCGGATGCAACGGAAAAACGACAGGTAATAGATACAAATACAAAAATGTGTAGCATGAAGCGGGCAAAGAATGAGACAGAAATATACATACTATTTTTGAAGTGAAATAGTGAGCCCCAGAGCGAGAGAGCAAATGTCGGTGTGTATGTATATTGCACGCTGTTTAATACTTGCTTGTATTTGGGCATTTAACGTGTGTTAGTATATGTGAAAAGTACGTGTACTACTTACTGTACACTGTATGCGCAGCGCGTATTACAGCTTTTTAGTAAGAAGTCCGCGTGGTGTGTTATTATTTAACAGTGTTTGAGAGTATTTTTATATCTTGTTTGTTGAAACTGAAAATATGGAACTTGTGCAATAAATTATGTAACATATGATAAATACAACAAAAAAATATTTTAAAATTAATTAAAATAAACAAATAAACGTTATAATTATCCTACCCTTGTTATATATATTTATCTCATTCTTTTGTCGATTTACTGAAGTTTCACTTCTATCGTGTGTGAATCACACACACACCTTTTTATCTAATTTTATTTAGGGACTTAGGTCCACAAAGAACATGTCAGTTCCCCATCGTACCCTAACTTTGAAAATATTTACAAACATTTCTTCGAATTAATCACAAACTTCCATTAAATCATGGCTTCTTCACTAACAGGTGCAGACAAGATTCTATGGGAACTGCCCTGATCTACTGTAATTAAGCTTTTCGGTGATCTTTGTTCCGGTCACATTCCGTCAACAGACGTGCCATCTTAATTTGCGTGAGCTTCATAAACATTTGAAGTTTTTTAATACTCTCTATAGGTTTTAGCGTTCGCCCACAATCTCATCTGATGTTCAATGATGATGTGGTCTATGGTGGAAAACACGCTAAACCTAGAGAGGGACTGGCTCTCAAGTGCAGCTGCCGAAAGATACCAATAGGTGCTTGGCGACAGATTTTCAAGGTAGCTAGCCAGGCGGACTTAGATGAAACCCTATCACAATGCAAAACGAAACAAATATAATGTATGACGATATCATTACATATGTAATGCTACCCCCATACCTGCGTATATCGGCACGAAGTTTTGACTATGGTCAGACTAAATACAGATGTGGGAAGATATTATCGTTATGCGTAACGAACTATCGGATTGCGTGACGTACAGCAGCACGATAACTGGGGGCCGATGTTTCTACACACATCAAAGGAACTCGGAGACGCTAATTTCGAGTTACTATTGAAATGACAATGGTGTGCAAACGTTATTCTACGCCTTTATCGGAATTAATTTTGAGGTTACTTTTTAGCGGCACAAGTGACCGAAGCTTCGTCGCGCACGTATGGGACTAGCATAAGAGTATCAACTGTTTCCTTACCATAAAACACAAGCTGTAAACGTTCCTCAAACTATTGTTACATTTATTTAAAAATATATATATTTTTTTAAAGAATATATACACCATTGTCCTATTACTTATTACAGACGTTGGACGTATTTTAGAAATAGGTCAGCGTAAAACGAAACTAACACATTATCCGGTCCAATTGTTGTCACAAATATCAGAGTGGGCGTGTCGGTTTCAAACGAAAACGTATCGGCTATTGCAACAGACATACGAGTACACGGTAGAGACACAAGCTATCTATAATATAAAAATGAATCGCTAAATGTGTTGCAAAGCGCAAATCTCGAGAACAGCTGAACCGATTTCGCTAATTCTTTTTTTAGAATATTTCTTGAAGTACAAGGATGGATCTTACGGAGAGAGAAAAATTTTAAAAATTGCCTGAAAATGTCTAAAAAGTTCTATACTCCCATACAAACGATTCGTAATAATACATAAAACTCAATTTGAACTTTAATTCTATAGCATAAAGTTTAAGCGTTAGTGGAGAGGTGTTCCGGGAAGGCAAAACAATTGAGTGACGTTAGTATCGTATAAATATTAATGTCAATATTTATACGATGGTCCCGAATAGCAGAATAAGTATTAAAAAAAACAATTTAAAGAATCGACTATTAGGCGGTACAAAGTTCGCCAGGGTCAGCTAGTTTGTAATAAATCTAGAAAATTTCAACTGCACTATTTAAGAAATTCACATTTTCCATATATAATTTATTAAATTTATCCATCATAGGACTTCTACTTAAGTGTTATATTTGAATCATTAACATGTGTTAAAATATGAAAAGGGGCCGTTCAAATGTTACTTAATCAGAATTTTTGTGAATTCTGACCGTTCCCTGTCCCCTTAGTCAGTAAGCAATGATTCTTACCCCGCCTTGCAACTTACGTAAACATTTATATTAGTATTTTCAAGCTGTTCTAGTTTCCTTATTGTTTCATGGGCAGTAGCTAACAAGCCTAGAAGTAAGGAATTGATTTTTTTTTATGCGATCGGAGGCAAGCGAACAGACGGGTTACCTGATGGTAAGTAATCACCGCCGCCCATGGACACCTGCGACACGAGAGGCATCACAGATGCGTTGCCGGTCTAGGTTGAAGGAGTAGGTTCGTCTCTATAGAGGAATTGACTCATAGCGGTGCGTTATTAGAACGATGGTAACCCAGTGGATAAGACCGCACGTCTCACATATCAGACAAACACTGCCAGATCCTCCTCTCCCTTATGTCATCAAAAATAAGCAAATCAAAGACCCACCCCCCCTAATGCTTACATAATACTTGAGAAGCCCCAACTTTGTTAATCTCTTAACTATAGTAATTACTAACATTTTCCCGTGGATTCACACGAGTTAATGTAGATTTGAAAGGTACCCTAGATATTTGCGTTTCTGTACCCCTAACAACGTCTATACAAAACGCGTCATGATTGGTTGATCCGTTATGGTATACTAATTTATGACGTCATGCGTTTAAAATAACGCAATCTGATTCACACCACAGGCGCTGAATTATAGAGGAAAAAATTATCTACTATAGTAGTGACGTCACACGGTAACAACAACGCACGAGATACGGAATTGGATTTTTTTTTATTATACTTTATAGGTAAACGATTTGACCACAATCTCATCTGATATTAAATGCTGATGTGGTCTAAGATGGTAAGTTACGCTTAACCTAATGGGAGACTGGCTCTCAAGTGCAGCTGCCGGAACACACCGACAGATGCTTGGAGACAGATTTTCAACTTGAGGCTGGTAGCTAGCCAGACGGACTTAGAAAAAGCCCTACCACCATGCGAAAATAAACGAAATTTGCTTGCTAATTTTTGGTTTAGTGATTCGCTGAACGAGAACATCGATAGATAACTGCGCGACCTTGAGTGTAATAATGGTGAGTATTATGCATTGAATGCGCATTCTCTTTTGCACGATCGAAGTGTACACAGCGAGCGTGGAGAGCCGTCAGTGTATTGTGTAGTTATCGCAAAACTACAAAAGATTAAACTGAACTTTGAACAGAATGTATACCGATGTCAATCGATACGTACAAATTAAACTGTATATTTTTTTTCCGACGAATCTCCCAAAAGGAGAAAGAACTCTTCAGAGTAATATATGGGCCTATATTATCATTGCGCTTTTCTTTATCGGTTAAGCAGGTCAACTATAAAATTTACCAGAGGTCATTTTGAGTTGGTAAGAGTTTTCTTCTTCTTCTTTATATTTTGGCTCCGCGACGGTTTGTGCACTAGCCAGCGTCAAGTAACAAGATTTTGCCAAGTAAGTGTCTTGTGATAATTATAATGTTCTAACAAGATGGTGGTTTCGTTGTTAGAACATTCCATGGAGTTTTGGTGGCATCTCAGAATGTATGCTCCGCGGTATTATTTCCCATCCACTTCACTTGTGCATAATAACCGAACTATATTACGTAAAACACCACCAATATTACAAAATATGGAGTCTAATAACACAAGATTATGAATAAAATATAAAAACCACTACATGACAGACTAAGATCCCGCCAAAAACTCCTAGTAAGAGTTTTAGAGGTAGTCTTTATAAAATGAAACAGTTTGTGAAAATGGATGTTAGCCTTTTAGGTGTAGTAGATGTAGGACAAAAGTCAACCTACGAGTCGGTTAAATATTGGTTTTATTTCAAATTTACAAAATACTAGAGGTCGTCCTCCAATGGTCTAAATTCGATAATTATTTCTTTTTCTTTGGTAGTCATAAAGGTTATTTCATCAAAGAGTGTACTTTTAGACTGAATTATATACAGTTTTTTTTTATTTTACTCTATCACGTCATTGACGACCGTGTTCAAATACGTCATTATGCAATAATTTACGATTTATTGAAATACATCTATATAATTAAAAATCAATTATCGATTGTATGTAAGCGCATCATCACTTCAGAACGGCTGCGGCATTTATTTAGCTAATTCTTTTTTTTTTGTTATGTTTTTTACTAGCCAGGACAATGTTTATATGAAAAAAAAAATATATATTTGTGAGATCGTACGGTAAAGTGAAAGTAAAAAGTGAGCGAATGAGAGAGAAGACAGTAAGAAGGTTGTCAAAAATATTGACATATTAACAACATACGGTGGCGATTTTATTTAATTACATGGTTTTACTATAAAAGTCCATCAGAGGACGGCTAGACTTATGTGGTTGATATTCCCGTGGTTCTTACGAAGCGATTTGCTTCCACATTTATTACACGTACGGCTAAGGAGTGGACTTTAGTCCCGGCGTCTGTCTTCCCATCCTCCTAGTAGTATTCAAGAGGAGAGTGAACAGGCATCTAGCGGGTAAGCGCGATCCATCCTTGGCCTCATCTACACTTACAATCAGGTGAGATCGAGGCCAAGCGCGTGCCTAGGTATACCCTTTATAGGTCTCGTTTTCCAAGTCATTGTGGAGTTAGGTAGGCAGTAGGTAGCTAGGATTATATATAACTTTCTTTAGTGATAATCTCCACTCAGAGCGTCTGTTTTACCACAGACCAAATATGTGTTTGACATTTAATATAGACGTAAATAAACAATTGTTTTTTTTTTTATTATATTAATATACTCTTAAGTCTCATTATAAATAAAATTTATTTTTTGTACTCCTTGTTTATAATATGAACTTCAAATATGCGAAATTTCTCGCACCTCCCTGCACGCAATATGCTTCATGAGGAGCAGGAAGCTATTTCCGCGCGTATTATTAACTGTAAGCTATTGTCAGTCGATTTGTTAAATGATTTTTGTAATTCAATTTCAAACTCTTATTATATATAGTAATTATTTTAAAATAATAAGTCACTAAATTATGATTTGTTTATATTATAGACTATATTACATTTAAACACATTGTTTTCAATATTTTCTAATATTATAAGTAATGTGCTTGACAGGATATCGGTTTCGCACTAATGCCACCTAACGCCCATTGGTTGAAAGCAAATGTGGGGTGAGGTGACATCTTTCGAGGAACAGACGACGAGGCTCCTAAACATTCTGCTTCAGATTTTAATGTGAACAAGTCATCTTAGGCTTTTTTTTTATATTATAGGGGGCAAACGAACAGGTGGGTCACCTGATGGTAAGTGATCACCGCCGTCCATAGACACTAGCAACACCAGGGTGGTCGCATGTGCGTTGCCGGCCTTTTAAATATGTGTGACCGAACGAAACGCAACAGTGCAAGCACTGTTACTTCACGTCAGTTTTCTGTGTGTCGGGTGGGACTACCCCGAGCGAGCCGACCCATTCATGCTGAAACCAGTAATAGCTTCAGCGTAGCTCTACCACCTACAAAAAACGTTAAGGCTAAACGGTAATAAGTTGTGTTGAAATTAATACCTATACAAAAGTACAAGTCCAAAGTGGTTTTATTATACAACTTCAAGCTATTGTAGGAAAAGTGTATATAATATAGGTATCTATAGATTACAAAAATCGTTATAAAAGATGAATTAGATTGTAAGAAACATATTAATTTGATATTTAAATTGACACTTCACAACAATAACTGTAACAAATTGACACGATTTGACGGCGATACGGATCACGGGAGATGCCGACGTCATAATTGACGAAACCACTCTCGTTTATATAATACTACTCAAGAGTAAGCGAGATAGATATAGTAAAATGTTTCTATTTAATTCTAATAGCATTTATTATTATATATTATATATATATAATATATAATATATATATTATAATAGCATATTATTATTGTAATTTCAATATTATTTCCATTCAACTTTTGTCTGCTACTTCGTTCCTGTTGAATATTAATTTAACACTCGTGAGTCACCTATCATAAAATGGATGTACTAATTCATAAACCTTTAGTCCAGTGAAGCTGTGAAGGCCCATCAGGCCAACAGCGTATAGTCGGATCGAAAAAAAAAAAACAAAAACCCAATGCCATTCAGAGCGAACGTAGTTTTGTATCGGTGAAACCAAATTTAGAATCGGGTAAGTAGTTCCGGAGATTACCTACAGATAAACAGATATAAATAACCTCTTTATAAAAACTGTATATATACATAGTACTCACTTTGACGGTGAGGAGTCTCGTCTTCTTGTTCTCCATCTGAACGATGAGTTTTGCGCTCATGTCCTTTTCTCTGTAACAAATATCGAGAGCTTTATCAATTATCCCTATATACAAGTATTCCTCCATAATAATGAACAGAGCCGTTCCTACATACATTATCACCAAACAGACAGTGCAGTCGGGTGCCTGACCTTAGATGCGGAGAAACTAGAAGACGGGAAACTTGCTCTTGGCTTGTAGCAAGTGTTAGTAAGAAGCTCAATGTCTTATATTAGTCCGATGAAAGCAAATCAGACCAACAAATACATACAAAAATCTTTATTTTCCAAAATCTTTTGCAAAATATTAGCCCTATATACCCCCAAAATTGGGCAATGCTTGTCTCATGAAAGTCTAAAAGCTGATTACAGATTGATTTAATTGACAGTGGCACATGTCAACTTTAAATTTGAAAGATGTAAAAATTTAAGAAAATTTGAGTGAATAGAAAAAAAACGTG
Source organism: Antheraea assamensis (assembly GCA_035772565.1). Taxonomy (NCBI): domain Eukaryota; kingdom Metazoa; phylum Arthropoda; class Insecta; order Lepidoptera; family Saturniidae; genus Antheraea; species Antheraea assamensis. Next base: position 1,060,751 of record JAQQSE010000138.1, read on the forward strand.
TTCTCGGGACTCTCGACAGAAGTGATAACTTAAACTGCCTACCGCTACCGTATGCGTGAGAGAAAGAGACGCCAGACAGACTGTCGCCGTAACGCGTTACGTAACGAAGCGGAAGAAGCCCTCCCATAAGAAGTTATCACTTCAATATAACAAAAAAATCGTTATAATAACTAAAGAAATGTTTGAATGCAAGAAAACGTGTATATGTATGTGTGTTCAAGCAATTGCATTTAAGAGCTAAACCCTCTAAGTTGAGCGTCTTTACTATCTTGGACCACATTGTCATTTTTACATCAGGTTTAAATTCTGGCCAAATAGGAAAACTTGTAAAGTAGTAAAAAATACTTCTCCGATATAGCTAAACGAGCCTAGGAGCGGTACAGGTTTGCTGGAATTAGACGTTTTCAACCAGGTTGAGGGCACCAGGTCGATATTTGAGCCTTGAACTAAATCTGATGATAATTATATTAGCATAAATATAATATACCTATGAAAAGGCTGAATCGATTATGACAAAACGTTTATTGGGCTTTGTATAGACTGAATATCGTTATACTTTTTCATAAGGCCAAAGAGAAATGACCAATTTATAATTGAAAAATAAATGTGTGACTCGTGACGCCCGACAGAAGTGATAACTTAAAGTAATCTAAACTGAACTATTTAATATTGAAATTGTTTAACTTGAGGAAAGCTTAAGTTATTACTTTAATTTTATGTATAGGAATATGATATTGTAAGGAAAGGTTTCTTTAAAAGAAAATTGTCTTATCCAATCGTATTACGAATACACTCGATCCGAGAATAAATCGTAAAACTCATTCCAGTATAAAAATATATATTAGCGAAGCAATCTCAGTTTCGGTTGAGTGCCTTCTGTTCCCATCAACAAATCCGGCAAACCCGTCAATGCCCCTCAGACCAAAAGTGTTTAGTCAGTACGTGAAAAAGGAGTATTCAAATTTTGCCCAAAAAAAAAAAACAAACATTCTGCGACTAAAGTTATAAATGTTTTATTTAATTAAATATATAACATATACATATTTTTCCCATTCACTTCAAAATAATTGTAAATATACTAATAAATTATCGTTATTTCCATGCAAATTTAATACAAAACACCTTATTTAAAAGTTACAATATCAACCGATGCGAAATGTTTTACCTTGTGACATTGAACTAATTTCGCTTGCGAGATAGGTCGACGCTCGATGTCAGGTGTACGGGAAAATAATACATCTGTTGGCAATCTCATTGCCTTTGTCAAAAATACACAACGAATTAAATAGGGTAAACATTTTACCACAGTTTAAAATAAATGAAAAAAACTCTTTACAGTGCGACCTGGATTCGCATTCGCACGACATATTATATATCGGTATTGGCGTAGTGAGTATAATCTATAAATATTATACAACAGAGTCACTTTTCACGTCTGTGTATTCCTTTACTTTTAAACTACGTAACGGATTTCGATACGGTTTTTGGCTTTCATTTAGAGAATTTATATGTATATAATGTATACATATATTTATAGAAAGTAGAGGAAAGTCAATATGGTTTAATCAAGTCGTGAACATATATATATCAGGCGGTTCCACTATTAATGCTAGCTAAATCTCATGAGGACACATATCATAATAATGTACCACGAAATTATTATACATTTTAAAATTGTCTACAAAACAGTCCCTTGAGCTAACACACTTTATTCTTATCAATTAGTTATTATCTATATACATATAATAAAAATGAAGTGTCTGTTTGTAATATCAAAATAACGACTTTTTACTGATTGGATATGAACGTATACACAATACTGATAACTAAAATACAATTTTTAGAATTTTTTCTGTCTGTCTGTCTATTTGTTCCGGGTAATCTCCGAAACGGCTGGACTGATTTCGACAGAAATTTCACTGACGGATAGTTAAAATTACAGCGGGTGACATAGGCTACTTTATTTTAGACTAGCTGTCATCCGTGGCTTCGTCTGCAGCACTATCTCAAAAGCGATTGGACCTATTTTCATGGGGCTTTCACTGACAGATAGCTAACGTTAAAAAAGTAATTAAAGCTTTTTTATTTTGGACTAGCTTTTACCCATGGCTTCATTTGCAGTACTATTTCCAAAACGTTAGAACCATTTTTCACGGAACTTTCACTAACAGATAGCTGATCTTATAAGAAGTAATTTACAATTATAAAAAAACGCATGCGAAGCTAAGGGCAACAGCTAATTAAAAATATTTTCGAACGCTGTTTTCTCCTATATAGTTATCATTTACACTTATCGAATTAAATATTCTGGCAATGTTAGATATTGAACCTAAATCAAAATTGACTATTTACAGAATATCATTTCAGTAAATATCTTAGAAAATATCACAAATTTAATATCACGCGTAACATACAAAAGATGTTTGTGTAAAGATTTCTTATGTAGCTTCTATAACTTGGTGAACTGTAAATGTAAAATCGCCTAAAAATTAATTTAAATAGACACTTATGACGTCATATAATAATTGAAAATACTACTCGTACTATACCAGATACAAAATCTCTGTGCAGGTGCGGTAATAAAACATGCAACCAGAGCAGAGTATACGGGTGCGCTCCCATATAGTCTTATGGCAAAATGTAACGATAAAAAGCGTTCGCATGAATAAGCCTTCATCTCGTTAATTATCTGAATCATTAATGAATATAAATAACGCTTTTCTAGATATATATAGAATGTGCGCGCTTTACGCCGAACGTGAGTCACCCACTTCGACCGATTTGTTTCTCATAGTACTTATACCGCCAGCAGCACGTGCGCATTACTATGCAAATATAATTCATTACCCTATGCAGTGATATTTTGTGCCTAGTATAATATAATTCCACTGAAGATCAAAAGATAAATAGATATACTAAGCAATAACTAGTTTTCATAAATATTATTATGTAGTCATAAAAATAAATCAGGAAAGTTATTTTTTTTTATATAGCGATTGTAAGATAAGATAATAATACTCGATGTTTCAGTTTAGTATATCAAATGAAAGAAAAGAGATGGAGAGTACCTCTCTAGCCGCTTTCCTTCTGCAGTAGTCTGTTATAATGCGACTGTTATTAACATAAAACTATTATTTACTTAGTCCTTGATGTGATCTGTCAAAATTTTATTCAACTGACATGTTAACCACACTCGTACGTTGTTGTTACAGAATAGTATGATGTATTTATTAAAAAAATTCGCTTATTAAACTAGCTGCATTGTCTTGCGCATGTCTACCCACATCGTTTAAGCCATTCCTCCACGATAAGAAAATAGACATCGGCGAACGCGTAGTAGAAGCGATGATGGCTCAGTTGGTAGTGTGTTCGGACACAGCATCGAAGGACGTAGGTTCGAATCCTAGCAACTGAGTCGGAGCGCGCGGTGAAGGAAAACATCGTGATGAAACCATAGCATGGTGGTAGGGCTTTTTCTAAGTCCGTCTGGCTAGCTACCACCCTCAAGTTGAAAACCTGTCGCCAAGCACCTGTTGGTATGTTCCGGCAGCTGCACTTGAGAGCCAGTCTCTCTCTAGGTTTAGCGTGACTATCATCCTTAGACCACATCATCATTTAACATCAGATGAGATTGTGGTTAAACGCTAACCTATAAAGTATTAAAAAAAAGTACTTATAAAAATGTTGGTTTCTTAAAACTTTAATAATTATATATTAAATTAAGATATTGTGATATATATTTTTAAATAAGAGTAAATTATATAAGAAAGAAAACTATCAAGTGCGAGTACAACTGCAGACCTCTATCATTCTGTTTATATAGATTTTTTTTTTGTTTTTCGTACAAACTACACTGTTGACCCGGGAAGACCTCTACAGTTTCACTGGACTACACTTATATAGATGAAAAAAAAAAACGTTTCTTAATTAATCAATTCTTATTTCCCCATTCATTAATTAGATTATTATATTTTAAGATTTAATCATAAAGTTATTATGTTCCTTCATTAAAAGGTGACAACCCTACGTGGAAATATAAAATGAACAGCTTCAAAAGTGTTTAGTGACCTCGAATAAAGAAAGCACCTGGGAATGTAGTATCAAAGTATGACGTGAAATACTATGAAGTGTGTAATTTATTTGTTCCTTCCTGTTGAGCGATATTAGTATAAATGTTATAATGGTTCTCAGATATACCAAGAGTCATTCTTATCTTATAACTTAGAACAAATAATTCTTGTATAATCACATATATATATAAATTTATTTCGTGTATTAAAAATGACTCTAATGATTTGGATCAATTATTGTATTTAGATAAGGTTTTACTTATCTAGTTTATCTATATTGATGTCTTCTTAAAAAAAATGCAATTTTACACACAAAGAAAATATAATATAGTGACATCTCGTGAATTTTTTAGTACTTGCATTGTTATTATGAACGACAAATTGAATTGGTACGTCAAAATCTTATGAGATGGCGATTAGACGAAAACTTTCGGTTACATCCAATAGCAACAATGCCATTGTTTTGCCAATCAACCGAGCACAGAAATTTCAACACTTTGGAACATTCAATTCTTATGCCGTAATTTATGAATCGCCCCTTTATACGTCATAGACAGACTATAAAAAATGTTCGTAACTGTTACAATTCCTTTAGTTTTTATTAGTCAAATGCCACAGCACTCAGTTACAAGTTACGATTTGCAACTTGAAAAATTTCTCCAGTTTTTATTTAACGGTATGGAGTCAAATTCGGGGGGATGTAACTTCAATACGAAATTCCGACATATAGAACTCAGAATCGAACCCGGAAATACCTGTAACTTTTTCTCTTGAATGGGAAATACGTGTCAGAACAGATCAAATTAAGGAATTAAGTATGTGCAGTCTTTTTATGTTTCAATTATAGTCTTGTTGTAACCACATTATTCTTATTTCTTTAGCAATTTTTGGTTATCTCTTTTAAAATTTATCACCATAGCTTAGACCCTATCAATAGGCGTAATTATATGTAACATGTAACTATTTGAACAGTTTCTATCTACTTATAAAAGTCTTGCTTAAATTAGTTCAACCTTTTTCGGAGATCCATACGGACAACAGACCCCTCAATTTTATATATAGATCATAATCATTTGGAGGTCATTAAATTCACTCCGACTCATTTGCTCGAAAACATACAGCATATGTATTTTATCAGACCATAATGACAATAACTCAACATTTAATGAGTGTGTGGGAGAACAATATAAGCCACATATAAAAATAACACTGTTTCAAATATGTATTAATTTAGATTGAGTGACTATTTTACGGATATTATAATGTTTATTGTATATAGGAGACAAGGAGTATCTATTACAGCTCTTATAGGTTCAATAATCAGATGTGAAAGGTTTTTTCTTTTTTAATAAACTCCATGAGACATTCTATCGCCCAGACACTGTTATTATTAAATACTAGATTTTATTCACAGCTTTGCTTGTGTTACTAAACAGTTGACCTATCCCTTGGAACAATACTTTTTTTGTAGATGAAGAAGGTACTCTAAGTCCTTTTCTGTACCTCTGAAAATATGTATACAAAATTTTGTGATGATTGTTGAGTAATTGAGGAGTAAAAGTACAACGAACAGTTTCACATTCACATATATTGCATTAGTTAGGATAAATATAATACATAGAGTGGTTATAATTTATGAATGCAATTAATATTTATTCTAATCAAATCCAGAATTACTAACATAGATAGTTTAAAAAAGCTGTAACTAATTAAGTATAAAAGTAGTATCTTGTTTTGCTCTCTTTTTAATTATGTATTCAAGCTGCACCAGATTTACAATGATTTATACTTAAAACTATTTCAGAAAAACGTTGCGGACCAAGAGTCTGCAGGAAAAAAAAACATACTCAGTTTTAATTCCATTACTTAATATAATTTTGTATAATAAGGTAGATAGTTTTGTAAATAGATAATGAGTACACAGTTGATAACTGACCATTGGCAGTACAATTGCACATTGACAGAATAGTTACCCCTTACAAGTTTCACTGACCTTAAAAGAAAATGACTCATACAAGATCTCAGTCCTTATTACCAATTACTTTATATTATGGTATAGATGAAAACAAATGTAAACATCTAGGATATATTAAAAGCCCTTATTAGGGTAGTAAATGGTATCTTCAGGAACTGCTACAGTTTAAATAATTGTGGGCTTATTATTCCATATATTCAGGGTCTAATGTCAAAACTTTACAGTCTGACATCAAAGATATGTCAAAAACGCCAATAAGAAAAATATCTGTATTAACCACAATTTATAGATAGGGTTATCAATTACAATTTTTCCTGAAAGGAAAATAATGTTGACTGCAACACTGATACCAGCATTAATTCTAAATAAGATTAAAATCATTAGTATTTTTTTTGCAAATATGAATAATGAAATTATATACCAAATATAATGCATTCTCAGTCACATGTGTTATGTTTATTATTCATGTTTGTAAACATAACTAACAGATTTACATTCCACACACTAGTCTATACAAAGTTGTTAAAAAATTAATACATCTAGATTGATAGCTTTATATTATTTTTCGACAACTTTCATTTAATAGGCGTGCCCAAAGTACAGTTTGCTCCAAATGCAACTCAACCGTGAAAGTCACTGTAATTTTGCAAGTGACATCATGGCTCTTTCACACTTTCAAATGATTGTAAAAACATAACGATTAATCTCTTCCTATTGTGCACAGGTACATAATTAAATGGCTCAGAAACGTGTTTTATTGTCACAACATCAACTTAAATCTATAATGAGCAGTCATTCAAGATAATAGACCAGTGAGTTTGCGAAAATAACATGAATTTTGGTACAATAGATCCAGGAACTTCAAAACATACGTGTTGTGAACTGTCTCGTGAAGGTTTATGACTGACCTTTGATTGAATGGGCGAACCCTCACAGCCACTTTCACCGAGGCCATTGTCACACATTATATTGTAAATAGTTTCTTAAAAATATACTATAAAATTACATTTATTATCCGCACACATACGACATCACAAAACGAATTGACATTTTTATGTGATTGACAAATTGATGACAGCAAGTCCAAATGACAGTTGACTTTGGAACAATTATTACGTTATTATTAGTGATGTGATTTGCTGGCATTTTTAGGTAGCCCTAGGTTCACCCTTCAAACTTTTCCGAAGTGTTTTAGAGAAAAACCCATGTATTTTAGTGCATCTGTGTTGAAAATAGTTTTGAGAAATTGTAGTATATATCATGATGCTATTGAGTGTGTTTATTGAACAATGACACATACTTTTGGAAAAAAAGTTGTTATTTCATTCAATTTCATAAAATAGTAAGCGTAACCAAAATAAGTACATAAGTTTTAGTTCTTATTCACTTGATATCCATTTGTTTTCTCATTCTCATAGTATTTGGAACTTTATTCTTCTAAGAAAGTACTTTAAAGTAAGTCCTTCACACAGCTAAATTAATAATTAATGATGTAATGTATTCAACATGATTTTAGCTTTACGTTTCTACCAGTATAACCAGATTTAATAGGATATTTCGATTTTAGTCACTAGGGAAGAGGTCTATAGCTGCAGTGGATCTTTTACTTACTGATGATGATGTGAGCAAATTTCGACTCATTTTAACCATTTGCAAATTTTGCAGTGAATTTCTTAAATTGAAATTTTAGAGTAACCTGAAAAATGTGTCCATAACACAAAAGTTGTCAAATCTTTTATAGGTACACGAATAAAAGACATTACATTCGTATATACCCTATTATATAAGTAGCATAGCAATAAACAGTTAATTTTAATGAATTAAGTCGAAAATTTTTGTCACCAGTGTATTTTCTTGCAAAACGCTGCCTAAACCTTGAATTAGGTTACAATGAGTAGTTAATATTACGTAGATATAACCACTAGTGCATTTAGTTTAAAGATTAATTATAACCATCAATGTATGGAAATAAATAAAAATTATCATCAATGTTAGCAATATATTAGTAGTTTTTCTGTAAAATAATTATTTACCTAGCAGGTTCTAGGAAGTTTTTTTACTGTAATCTAGCAGAATTGGTTATTTGAATCTGGTCACACTGGCCCCTACCTCTGTGGAATCAATTTTATAAATTATCGAAAAAGGTTAGTTTTAATAATATTTTTCATTATTTAGTTATAAATCTCGCATTACTTTACCGATTTACACTGCACATGTCGCTTACATACCATTATGTCCATTTACTTAATCATATATGTACAAAATTCAATGTCAACGCCTGATCATTTTATATTGAGAATTACATAATAATATATTCATGATATTATTTTAGGCGATAAAATGTCTGAAACACCAGGTCGTCCTATGAAATTTCCTTACACCTTCTCGGCGAAAATCGCACAGTTCCCGATCAAGTTCCACATTCAGAACCAGTGGATCTGGCGTTACTGGATGCTCGGTATCGCTCTGTCGATGCCCGTGTTTTACAAAATTCACAAACTTTGTAAGTACCCAATAGATAATTAATGTGTAAATAGTTGTCTTTTATAGAGATACGTTTTTTAGTTTAGGGTGTTATTTTTTACTTGAGAATATGTTTTCTCGATATCTTCATAATTGTGGTGTGATATAAATTAGTGTATACAATACTGGGTTTCATCGGCAGTTTGTATTGAACATCAACATATCCTAATCATTCAGTGAATACCACAATTACAAATATATGTAACTTACCATAACATATTACTGTTACTTTAATTAGCTTAGATAAGCTAAATTAGTTTATTGTACCAAGGAGGGTTGATATCAGGCAGGCGGCCAATTGTAAAAATTAAGCCAAATCATATATCACAACATTGGAAACATGTTGTGCTGACCCTACTTGATTAAGATAGGGTAAGAAAATGATAATAAAATAAATTGGTTTTTAGTTCTATTCCCTACTATCAAGATTTATTAGTGCTAGTGTTCAAACACTTAATTGACTGACGAACCAGAACTTTTAGTGAAGGAAAACTTTTTGTAGAAGCCATGGTATAGTGGGAGAGTTTTATCTATTGGCTGCCTGATTAGGTTTTCTCCAGTTAAAAATCAGTAACCAGTAACCAAGCATCTATAAATTAGTTCTAACAGCTGTATATGAGAGCCAGTCTTCTTAGGTAATATTTAATTTAATATCGCATGAAAAATCCATTACTGTTTCAACCTTTTTATTACAAATAAGTCTATTTAGATTCATGCTGTCCTCTGTAATTACTCAATTTGTGGAAATTGTAATAAATCAAGACGACATGTTCTATAATTTTGTTTAACATAAACTTCTTCTTGTTCATTTTTACAGCCAATTCTCCTGAGAATATTAGCAAGTGGGCAGAAATCAGACGGAAGGAAGCAGCAGAGCATCATTAAATTAGTGCAAAAGTTATCATTGGAATCCAAGTATATAAAACTATGATTTATTTTATGTTGTAAGCAAATAAAATCATGTGCTAGTTGATAACCGTCTTTTTTCATACCTTTTATCCTTCAAATTGTACATAAATTTGACAAGAAAATTTATTATATGAATTTAAAAGCCTGAATTAATATTGTAATAAATCATTGTCTTTTAAGTCGTTAAATTTCATGATGAACCCAAATCCCATTTTAGCCATTATTAAGATTTTTATTTATTTTTTAAATCTTATACTCAAAACTTTTTTGTTTAAAAAAACTGAGAAGTATAAATATACTGCTAAAATTCTACTTGTTTCACTATAAAATTTATTCTCAATGTCACTTTCGTTTTCAAAAGTAAACGAAAAAGAGACATCCAGTAGGTTGATAAAATCCAAAAGTATTTGAGTGTAACGAATGGAATGTTACAATCATTATATTTTAGCTTGTTTTCAATAGTGACCATCTCATTGAAGTATACCATGTGTACAATTAGTTATCAATAATTGAGGCAGACTAATTTTTTGGATGCTATCCTAAAATGTTAATAGCAATAGAAAAATCCCATGGTTTGTAGGCTCCTAACAACTCATTTTTGGGATATTTTAATCAATTTATGACAATGATGTATTTAGCATGCGGGTGCTTTTAATTGAAAATATTTATAATTAAAAAAAGGCCAATATAACACGTCGCAGCAAAAGGGTCTACAATATGTCACTTCTACATGTCAAAATATTTGCAGAAACAATCTTTTATAGAAACACAAAAAAAAGAACATTTTACTTTAAGGTCCTTTATTCACTACAATATAAATTAATTATAAAACTAATAAATTACATCAATAAATATGTTGCGGATACATTATCGTCATTTTTTATTTAATAATCTTCATACAGGAATGATTACTGCTTTGGATAAATAAAGAGAACATAATTGACAGACCATAGACATGGGCATAGGATATAGATTTACACATCATAAACATGAAACTTTTTTCTATGAGATATGTTTAATAACCATTTTTATCAGAGTGCTGGAACAAAACTGAGTATTGTGTCGACTCATATAAACTTATAATACCTCATTTATGAATCGTAGGCAAGTTATTTGAATAGATTTTTTACTATGTGCATTGTGATTAAAACTCAATGAGATACACAACGAGCTTTTCTTTAAAAATCCGCGATTGATGCATGAAAATATTAAGTTATTTTTTTTGTAAAAAAAATAACGAAATAAAACCGATTACCTATGATGACAATTATGTTCAAGATGAAAACCGCGCTTAATGACTGCGCCTTTGAACATGAAGAGAAAACAATGACAAAACAATAATTGTTAAAAATAATAAAAACACATACAGATAAAATTTAGTAAACAAAACGCAAACTCGGATAACATCGAGCTTAAAAACCATAAGAGAATTGTTCGATTTTTTTTTAATGAGCCCTACCAATAAAAACACAAAAAAAATCCAAAATGAATCGTTAATACCATATTGTGGGTGATCCATAATAGGAGTATTTATTAGATTTTTAATATCATCGAATTAAAACAAAATTCAATTTTTTTTATACAGTAATAATAACATTAAAATAATTACAAAAAATTTGAGTAACACCACAGATACTTGCAGCGTTATCGTCTAAAAAAAATCACAACACTAAAAACTTATTATGTACAGTTACTATTATTGAGGTTTCACATTAAATGCGGGCCTTATTAATATTAATTAAACGGTGGTAGCGCGAAACTAATTAAAAAAAGAGAACAAGCAATCTACTTAATGTGTCAGTATAATAATTGCACACAATTAAATTTAGCATCGTGTTATAATGGAAATATAATCACAGTGAATTAATCGACAGCTGAAAACAATCTGTGCAATTTATTATCATAGCCTTATATTACATTTTTAAAAAAATCTACGCATCTATATCATACACAGAATTTAAAAATCTAATTATTAATCACTTCATTAACGATTTGAGTAGCACTAAACCAAATACGGAAAAGGAGGGAGGCGGTAAAAAACTATATTATGGCAAATCACATTTTATTAAAATTAATTTTAACGACTTTGATTAGTTTAAAATTTAAAATCCACCCTGAGATATATTAGTAATTATGTCGTGACGGGACTGCCATGAATTAAAACCCCAAATAAAATTTAAAAAAATATATACACATCATGATTATCTATGGATTCAAATTAATGTTTTCATTTTTATTGCCAAATCAAAAACCCAAAATTAACGGTTTGGATTTTATGCAAATCTATTATTAAAATTATATTCTTGTATGCTTATTATGAATTCCTAAAATTGCATTCACTGAGCTAAATATACGTGAACGTCGATATTCGAGGAACTAAACACAACTTTGTATGTCGATTCTCATTTCCAATAACAACTCAGGCAATACATTGTTTAATTTTTATAATGTCGTTCATTTGTAGAATGAATCGGATGGTTTTTATTTCCATTAACACTTATCCATAGAAAGATTTAGACATAAAAATTTAAAAAACTGCAAGTCTTTTCAAAATTGACTCAGTTTATCGGCTTACACTATAACCATTACAAAATTCCCAGACAACTTCGAAAGCTTCATTAAATCTAAGCAGAGTACAAATTTATATACATGTACTAAATCTTAACTGCAATAACTTACGTTTGTACATCACAATTTTTAATACATTATTTTCGATATAATTAAATGTTAAAAAACGATCATATTTATCGATTGTCGACAATTTTGGTATTTTCCAATTAACTCATCTCATCTGAATCGCAAATTTATAGAAAATAGGTTTTTTTTTTTAAATTAAATTGCAAATTATTTTTCCAAATACACTGATCAACAGTGAAGGGAATTATACAATTTGTAGTTTAACGGTGAAGTTTCTCATACTCTATTGAAAAGGCAGAATTTATGAAGTCGGATGAAATATATTATATCTCAAATACCCAGATAACTAAAAAAACCCTAAATCATAACCACAGACTTATTTCAGCAAACATTTGCAATACGTTATATTCAAATTTTAAACACGAAAAATCACAAAATTTAACCGATTGAGCCAACGTGTCCAATAACGTTATGAACCCACTAGAACAATAGCAGTCACTGCTGTGTGTTTGAATATTTCAGTTCAGTAGTACACATAGTCGGCGTACCTGCCCAGACCACTCGAATATCACTTGGTCTTTAGCTTTTTAGATCTCGGTGAATCCTCAGACTCTGAGGGAGACGATGCCGGAATGGTTTCCTCCTCCTGTTCTGTGATACTTGGTAGTTGCAGCAAGTCCAGTTCCGCGCATCTCTTGTTTACGTATTTCTCTAGGCGGATTCCAGCTCTGTAATAAATAATAAGGGAATAATTGTTAGATACTAGATTCTTGAAAACTGAACGTCAATCTGTCAACTCTGTCAATACCTTTGAAGATATCCATACTACAAATCTTTTACTTTTCAGTACGATTAAAATTTTTAGAATTTAATTTTAAATGAAGAGTATAATGGTCACTGATGTGCGTGGCCATTGTGTAATGAAGGATTCATGGATAGCTTGTTTCTTAAGCTTCCACCCATTTTATTCTAATGCTACTCCCATACTTGCGTGTATCGGCACAAAGTTTTGTCTATGGTCAGAGTAAATATATATGTGGGAAGACATTATCGTTATGCGTTACGAAATATCGGACGATAACTGGGGCCGCGGTTTCTACACGCATCAAAGGAACTTGGAGCGCTAATTTCGAATTACTATTGAAATGAGAATAGTGTGTAAACGTTATTCTGCGCCTTTATCCGAATTCATTTTGAGGTTACTTTTTAACGGCACAAGCGACCGAAGCTAGCATAATAATAGCTCATATATTCCATTGTTCATTTAGCATTGTTAGAAGCATTGGAACAAATAGCTGCGTTAGAAGGTTGGTTTTTCGTTTTTATCGACTTCCTAAATCGTGGTATTGTTTATGTCTCACTTGTTCATGGTAAGACATAGAAGTAATCCAGTACATCTGATAACAACAATTTCAAACGTCAACATGATAATGATTTATTTATGAACAATTGTAGTCATATCATGTTCCCAAACAGAAAAACCCGAATGTATGTTCGGCTGCAGCACCTATTTTACCAAATCTTTTTTTGTTGTGTCTGTCATTGTCAAGGATTGAATGAAAGAAAATGTTTGAAACAGCATAAGGGAAAAGTGTAAAATTTGGGTTAAAAAAGAATTTCATACAAAGAAGCCAGTGAGAAAGAGGACAGTAGGGAGTCAAAAATATTATCAAATATGCCAAATTGATGTTTAGATGCTCAGCTACCATTTTATTTCATTACATGGTAGGAATGTAGGAATATTCATTCGTTCAAAGCTGGGCCAACTAGTATATACATAAATCTTTTTTTTAGGCTATGGTATCAGTGAAAAAATTCCATGATTCTGCTAGATTACGTCATTTATAGGAATAAATTGACAATTAACTGACTTGGCGACGGGATGAGCATCGTTGTTATACGTGTAGCAGTTCCGGAAGACGAGCGCGAGGTCCGTGATCATCTCCTCATCGTTAGAATACTCCGAGCCTTCGAGCTTGTTCTTTATCGTCGTCAGATCCATCGGGTGCTCGATGACATCAAGGTAATCTGGCACCTGAGGTTGGAGGGACGGATATATTTTCTTCGATCAATAATACGGTTGAAAAGTAAATCATTTGGTTTAAATAATCACACACACATTTATCAAGTACCAATTTCATAGACGAACATGTTAAACTGAGAAAACCTTATCGATGATGTTGAAAATTATGTTGAGTTATTAATGTTTACTTATGAAGTTACATTACTAATTAGTACTTATAAAATTCTAATAAAGCCTAAATACCTCACGAATACGGTACTTTTTAATGCATGAAAACAGGTCTACGTATTTTTTTGTATTGCTGACAATGTTCAACTCAATATTTGATAATGATACATTGATAAATTAAAACAAGAAAGCGTTATAATAAAATAAATACATTCGCATCATCCTAATTTTAAGTAAACATATTATAAATACTAAAATGAGTTTATTAATTATTGTTTCACATTTAAACCAATCAAAGGTTCATTACGAAATTTTGCCGGCACGTATATTGTCATGAGTACAGAAATGGACATAGAAAAAAGTATTATCCGAGGGACAGGGACATAAACTAACGCAAGCGAAGTCTTCGCAAGCAAAAGCTATCTTATATAAATGAGTATGAGAGATGTGTGTGGATATGATAAAAAGGTGAGTAAAAGACCTCTTCATGGAGAATGGATCTTGGCTTCATGAGCGGACCAGCGTTCAGCGGTCCTCGTGCATGCTGCTGCTCTCATGAATCTCCAGCCGCACCAAACAGCTGGTCAAGCGATTACGAGTGAAGTAGAAACTTTCGGGGTTCGGCTG